>JAWRVF010000060.1:0-600000 GCA_036785485.1 Physcomitrellopsis africana | reverse complement strand
GTATTAAGTATGTAGGAAAATAAAATAATGATTAAATTTTATATTTTTGGGAAGTCACAAAATGATACAATTTGAGTTTATATGATACAACAAACCATTGCATTATGATTTGAAAGTTGCAAGACTTCCAATGGAGTGTTGAAGTTGATGTAGTTAGTACAAAATGAATTAGAAAAGGAAAAAGGGAAGGTGGTTTGTAGGTGCATGCCGGGCAGGGTGATCTGCGCAGAACATTCAGGCCCGTTGTCCCTCCACTACACAGAGCGGGGAGTGAACGCTGCTCGGTTGCCCGCCTGACGCGATGCCCCCCTCACTATCGCCCGCGCAACCTCACCCTCCGGCAAGATCCCGCTGGCGACTCCATGCTTGGAGTGGGCAGGCCCTCCACACGCCTCCGCAGGCCCGATACCCGGCGCCCTACATCCTTCACCCTCCTTCCCCCGCTCGGGTCACAGGCGGCCGCTACCCCGCCCAGATGTCCCTCCCGCTCCCTCCTTCTGCTTACATACCCTCCACCGCTGGACGCCCCAAAGCTTATGGCGCTTCCCCCCTCCTCCTCCACAATACCCCCCATCCCCGCGGATCGCCGCGGACACTGCCCCAATACTCTCCGCTCCCTCGCACCCACGCCCTCTCCTCCCCACGCCCCTGGGTCCGCAACCCTGCCGCACCACCAAGCGGAATCTCATCTCCTTCGGGGCCCACGGCGACATCACAGCCCCACCACCCTGCACCACCCCCGCGTCTTCTCTCCCACCAAACTCTACAGCTGCCGCATCCGAAGAAACGTGAAGCCGCCACGAATGTGCAAGATCCTGAACATGCCATACCGCCGACTTCCCTGCCCTTGGATTCTTGATCTCGGTGTCAGCGACTTGCAACCTCGATGCGATCAGTTTCAGCGCCTTCTTCATTTATGAAGCAATGCTGCCGTCTTGTCAACACCTTCGACCTTTATTAGACCGCCAATATCAGTACTCGGCACCTGATACTCCTGAAACAAACCATACCCCACAATTTCTCCTATTTTCCTATTTCTTTTACACGAGCCTTGCCGGAAGAGCATCACCAAAGACTTCCGTCCGCAAAATCTGGACGGTAAGCTAGCTGGTTGTCCGCTTAGGAATAGGTAGTATTTTTTTTCTGTATTCATGAATGGGTTTTGGGCAATTTTCGTTAAAAATTTAGATGCCTGTCCGTATGTGAAGTGCGGAACTTAAGGCCAAGGGTAATAGAGGCCTAGAGGGCCTTGGCAGGAGAGGGGGGAGGATTAATGTGAAGTAATTAAACATGAATATAACATAAATTATCTACTGTATAGAGATAGATTGAAGGAGAATCCATTGCTAAGGGTTGTTGAAAAGTTTAAGGATTTTGAAGAAGTACCACTATAAAGCAGGATTATAGAGGTACAAAAGAAAAGATATTCTTGTAAGATATAAATGCCTTTGATACAAGTTTTATTGGTATTTTTGAAAATAAAAGTATTATGTATAAGAAAGTTGCAGATTTTAAAAGAAAAGAAAGAAAAAGACTATGTAAATTTGAAAAAAAATTATATGAATTGAGAATATTAGAAGATGATAATGAAAGAATTTTTGGTGTTTATAAAGAAATTGGATTGGAAGATTCTTTAGAATTGATTGCATCAATTGGATCACCTTCATAAGTTCCAACTCCACCTAACTGATAGCAATGAGGCCTTACAATTTAGAATTCAGTCTATTTTAGAAGAAATAATACACCAATATCAAACAGCTTCTATTCCCAATTGACACATGTTGGATAATGTGGTTCTTTATCTTAATACTAAAATATCAAATTGAGACCTATTTCATATTAAAAATATTGTTATGAAGGCATCTAGTTATATTTTTTAAAAATATTATTTTTATAGTAATTAGAATCTTAGGTTTCTACCCCAACTCTATTAACATGACTAGCTTATTATCTAAAAAGTAAAAGCTTCAATGGACATAAATGGCACCCAATTAATACAATCTAAGGTATAGGTGAGAATATAAAAAGAATATTAAAGTATAGTAAAAATAATATAATATAATATTTATTTATTTTTATCTAATTTTTAACTATTCATATTAGCTTGCAAATAATTTATAAATTATTAGATCAAAAGTATCTACAATCATTGCTTTAAGGTTATACAAACTTCAATAGGGACTTTTCAAGGTCATTTGGATTTTAGATTTACTAAACTTCTTATCTTTGTTAAATAAGATGCAATTGCAACAAATGCCAATATTATTTAATTAAATAAATTAAAATAAAAGAAATAGAAATATGTAAAGTAGAAAAAATCTTTCTTATGAAATATTAAAAAATCTTATTAGATACAAATTAGATTTTGAAATTCTTCTTGATATGGCATGTGGTTATTAAAACTTATCTTATAAGGTTTGTACTTTTATGAAGTTAGTTTAGAAGCAACCTACAATATGGATATTTAGGCCTCAAGCCTTGTATTCTTTGAGAAGCTTACATAAAGTCTTTTTAACAATTAATATACATAGAGGTAAGATTGAGGTGTCAAGGACAAAGACATGAATCATAAAAGAATAAGATATATTCTTATATTACTCAAAATCACTTGAAGATGGAATAGTATTAAAACTAGAATGGCTATTGTCAAAGACAAGGAGACTAGAGACTCTTAAAATAATACTAGGAATAAAGAAGGCATTGACAAGAGTGAAGAAGGCTTCACTCTTATCTCTATATATACTATCTACCTAAGAACTACATGGCAATATTCTTTAGGATCTCTAACATGTGTCTAATTTGCAAGATACATGTCAAACTTGTAAGACAAGTTTTCTATATGTGTGCCACGTACTTATCTTGTTCCATAAACTACCAACATGTGCGCCATGTATTTAGCTTGTTCCACAAGCTACCAATATGTGCAACATGCGGCTAACTTGTTGGCCAAGTTTCTAGCCTATGAATCACCTACAAAGGTGAAACCACGTCTATAAAGGTTGTAGGTGATTCATAGGCTAGAAACACATCCTATTTCACTAGGTTTAGATGCAAATGCTTTTCCATGTTTTAAAAGCATGCTTTGAAATAAATACTTCTCAGGTTTATTTAAAAACTCACCCCCTCCAATCTCCAACTTGTCAAGTATTTTTTTAGTGAATTGATGTCCAATTCCTATATAACTTCTTAATCCTGGCTCCTTTTCAGCTCGCTTGAAATAATCTTCAGAATTATCTGGTAGTTGAGTTGCTACTGGCTTTACTTTCTTTGCTACTGATTTATACTTGGCATTCACTTCAGCTTCATTTTTCCACTTACGGATATGAATGTCTTCACCATGGTCTTCCATAAAATGTAATATTTCTTTGTAAAAGCATTGATCATTGACTTCAACTATAATACCTCTATTATCCATAACCTCCTCCATATTTTTCAACCTTTCTAATTGATGTAGTAGATCAATCGGAAGTCCAATCCATTCTATTAATCCCGATATATTTTCTTCTTGTGAAATTATCCCCATTTTTTCAAAATTCTTTTCTATTTTTCTTATTTTGGCTTTATATTTAGAATCCATTACACTTACACCTTTGAAATTCAAGATACTATGATCACTCAAACTCAAAATTCCATATCCATTCTTATATATATTGGGGAATACCTTAGTAAATATATTACCCGCACCCGCAGACCCCCATTCTCCACGTGTGCTTTCTAGAAATCCTGGAATCCTTCTTCAGTATCAAGAGGTTTTTCACGTAATTGATCTCTATGCCTCTTGTTTTTTGACTTCACTGTAAGGAATTGTACTGAGTTCCTTCCATCACAACTTCGAATCCTTGCATAGTGAGATCCATCATCTAGCACTTTAGTTTCCATTCTTGAAGCTGTAATATATGGTTGACCAAGAATAATTGGATATGTGCCACGATCTTGAACAAAGAAATTCTGCTCTACTTCCACATTTCCAATCCTTGTCTTCACCGCAGGACATGCTCCAAACAACCCTCCCTTTTCATTGTTCGCAGCTCTCAATATCCATCCATGATTGGTATCTATAGGCCATTTTCCTTTCTCATATATTGCCTTAGACATGATATTAATCTCTGAGCCATGATCTACCAAAGCATGGATTGTTTCATTCAAATTTTCAAGCTTAATCTGAGCTTCTGTAGTAGCTCTAGCCCAATAAGGATGAGAAAATCCTAAAACCTTTGCACCCTTTTTTCCATCACCATCATCAAAAGTGGCATAAGCATATACCTTTGCTTCTTTTTCCTCCATGTTGTGGTTGGTATCCTCCTTCTTCTTTTGAAGTTGAAGAGAAAACATGTCTAAAACCTCCTCTTCTAAATCAATAGGCATACCATCATTTACATCTTTTTCTTCAATCCTATGATTCACCTTATCATCCTCCACAATCATAATTCTTTCAAGGCTTGACTTACATTCAATAGAAAACACTTGGCCAATCTCTTCCTCCTCTTCTTTAGTTAAACAAGTGTCAATGGCACTTGTCATCACTGTCTCTACTGTCATTTGGCGTTTTCTTTTGATAATATCAATAATCAACTCATGGAAGTCTTTCTTTGCAATTCCTAAGACCTCCCGTAAGGTAAATTCAATTTTTGCATCCAAAATCCGTCCTTCCAATACTCCTTTCAAATCAATAGAAGTTTCAATATCAGATTGAAGCTTATAAGTAAGGCCTTTGGTTTTATCTTTTTCTATATCCTTCTTCTTGTCCTTATCCTTTTCCATGTTATCTTCCACCCTTTGCTTTGGAGTTGATGCCTCCTTTGATTGTGAAGATGAAAGGGTATTTTGTGGTGGTTGATTTATTGTTGGGCCTTCTTTTGTCCTTTCTCCTGTACCACCACCTTTTCGTGTTTGCTTCTTATTTATTGGTTCTTCATCTTCATCTTCTACATTCCTTCCTCTCTTTACTTCCACATAGACATTTTGAAAGTCTTCATTCTCCCTTTCCTTGTCTAAAAAAGCTCTGATGCTAATTGCATCAACTAGATCATTCCATCCTGTTTTCTCTCTAATGGCCTGAGCTCCTCTAATCATAGTTTCATGATTCTCAGGATATAGAGCTTCAATATTATTTTCCCAGGCCACAATTTGATAAGAATCTGCATTACCTAAATCTCTTGGCTTAGGCTTCATCATTCGATCTTCCATTAATTTTTTCATTCCACCTTTGGCAAGGTTAGTATCCAAAGGAAAATCTGTAGATGCATCTCTAATCCTTCCATCTTTGAAGGTAATGATGTCTTTCTTCATGGCATCAGCGTATGATTCACAATCACTACGTTTATGATCAAAATCATCACACCAAATGCACCTCATGACATATCCCCTCTGTCCTCCAGAAGTTTGAGAGATACTTGGCTTTGTACTTCTTTTTAAAGCACTCATCTCCACTTTCAGCTCCTTCAATCCCTTCACCAATTCCTCTAGAGTGTCCTCATCCAGAGCCTTACCCTTTGAAGAGTTTGATGGTATCATTGAAGATGTCCTTGTAGTTAGTGGTGTTGAAGCTTCCATCTTTATTCCATATCCCCTAGCCTTTACCCGCTGTTGCTTTGCAATAAGACTTACTGCATCCTCCAATTGTCTCCAATTGGTACTAAAACCTCCTTCAGCTGCTCCATCTTGAAGAAGAAGTAATAGTCTATCCTCCAAAGCTTCATTTGCAGCTTGTAGAAATAACTCTGATTTTCTCACTTCAAGAATCCTCTTCTCTGTTAATGAGAGTTGTCCAAATTTCTTTTCAAATTCTCTTAACAATTCACTTGGTCCCATATTGTTACCTGGTTGTTGTTCCACCCAATCAAAGAAATTCCTTTTGGACATCCTTTCTTCATCTTCATCAAAAAACTCATCTCGAAGCCTCTCTTCAAATTTAGCCCAAGTAATCTCAAAATTATTTTGATGAAGATGTTTCACCTTATCTCTGATCTCTGGTACAACTGCCAAGTCAAATGTCTCTATCATCTTCTCCTCTGAAATTTGATAGATTTCCATCTCACAAGTATAATTCCTTAAAAACTTTGAAATGTTCTTTCCATTGAATCTTTCATTCTTAGAAATAACAGCTTTCAAAGCTTTTGTAGCTCCTTGTCCAGCTGCATTGGCAACTTGTTGTCCCATAAACATTTGCATGGCCCTAAAGAACTCCTCTGCAAAGTTTTGACTACCTCCTTGAGCTTGACTACCACTGGTTCTATTATCCCCCATCTTGCCTTAAAAATCTTGAAGCCTTAGAGCTCTCTCAGTGGAAGCACCAAATGTCATGGTGAGAGTCTTAGCCCTAAGAAACACTGGGTCTTTTGTGCCTCTCGTTTCTTAAGTGCAAGATGAGATTCATGAAGTTCATAAAACTGAAGAATTTACATAAAAACATACTTTATTAATCTTTCCATATTCTGCCTTTAAAAACCCACCTTAAAATTTACCCATAAATCCTAGGATATCAAATCAATTGAAGCAAAATTTGAACACAAAGTACTTAAGGAAGTAAGGAAGCAAACCCCATAATCCTTTTTATTATAGCTTATGTGGTTAGAGAGAACCATGTTGTCAAAGAAACCCCTCCATGCTGCCTTTGATTCTGAACCCCCTTTGCTTCACACCTTCATTGCTCCTCATTATCAAAACCCCAAGTATTGAAATTTTGTAGGCTTGTTGCTTGCTTTATGTTGTAAACATCCTCCAATTTTTGCTCCAAAACTCCTCTTGGAAATAGAGTTATAGACTCTACTCTTCTCCTTTAATTCTGTCTTCTACCAACTCTGGATCCGACTACAAATTTCCTTATAATTCTTTAACCATAACTCCAATAGCAATCAATTTTTTACACAACTTAATAGACTCATATATCTACAAACCCCAATAAATTTTATTCAAAATGCTACTTTGATCACAAAGATATGCTCCCCCAAACTTCACTGACTTAGAGATAGACCCCTATCACTTTGAAAGAGCATAACATTTTTTTTATAAGATAAATGAGTATCAAACTTACTCTCATCTCTTTCTTAACTTGCTTAGATCACGTCTATCAAATTTCATACTCAAATTCACTCCCTAACTCCATTCATACCCAAAAAAACCCACACACACACTCTGCCCATACAAACCCCAATTCTGCTTTCACTCTATTTCTCTTTTCACCTACATCCGGTTACAATTTCACTCATAACTCTTTGCTCAAAGATCATATTGACTTAAGATTTTGATTCAAAGTAGTAAACTCAATAAGAAACACAACCCCAACAAATTTTGCCTCTAAAGTCCAAATGGTTCTCAAGAGCCGAGGCCCGAAATTTAGTAAACCTCACTGCCCTAGTCTTAAACACCTGCAACTTTGACGACTCATATCTCCCTTGATACTTAACCAAAAGACATGAAAATTGTTTCTATATGTTCTTTATCTTGTCTACTACAAACCCACAAAAAATTGCACTTAAAATCCTCTCTAAGCTTCTTCTACACACAAAAACGTCTACTGCCTATCAAAAGGAAACCCTATCTCTCCAAAAAGAACCTCCTCTTCTTCTTCACGACCCCCTTCTTGTCCTCCCGGCCTGGTCTTCCTTCTTCCCTTGGTCAAAGAGACACCTCAGCCATATCTTTCCACCTCTTCAATCCTTTCTTTTGGATTAATTTGAAGGAATCTCACTTTTTGAGGTAAATTTCTATTCTACCTTCTTACTATCATTTTTTTCTACCCACTTCTCTTCTAATTTCAGCCCACAACATTTAAGTTTAGATCTAAAATAGAAGAGAATAAAGGTAAAGTAGATCTAAGATAAAATAGAAAAAAAATCTAATAAGTAGAAAAAACAATTAAGATTAGATTAGAGATAAAAGAGAAAGAACTACATCCTTCACTGCCAAGTCAAAGAAGCTTGTGTGGTTAAGTTCTTAGCTACTTTGGAGTTGACGTGGGTTCGAATCCACTTGACTTCACTGTAGAATTCCTTGGCTTCATGACTTGGTACTGCTAGTGGGAATTTCAGTAGAAAATTAGTAGTTTGGCCTACCTATCATCCCTGAGCTTGTGATAAATATTATAACCTTCAAGATAATGTGGTTATAACCACAACCCTTTCTCTTTTTCATCCTCTCTTCTTCTAATCTTAATCTTTTTATTTTAACACATTCCTTTATATCTTTCACACTATGTTTTAATTTACAACATGACAACACACTCCTTGCTCGTACTAATTGTTATTCTCTGACTACAGAAAATTCTATACTTCAATAAGCATACACTCAGACAATCAAGTTTAAAACAAAATTCTAACAAAAACTTCTACTAAATACTCCGCTCCTAATCTTTTACTCGAGGTCTAAATCAACAATCTTTAATCCAATGTACAAGATCATCACTTTCGATTTGTCTGACTAGTCTGTATTAGGACCCAAAATTGACCATTAACCGTCTTTTCTAACTATTATGCACCTTCAATAAAAGTAATCTATTATGAACAGGTACACCCTCTTCCTTCCTAATTTTGAAAATCCGTCCTAGCTTTATGTAAAATAAAGACGTAATCAATATCCGTTAATTTGGGTAGTAAATTGAGTATCCATAAAATCTTCCAATTGAATTGAACCATTAGGAAAGGCTTCAATTACTCGATAAGGTCCATGCCAACAGACCTGGAATGTTTTCGGAAAATTGTGAAAGCGACTATCATAAAGAAGCACTAGGTCATTGAATATAAAAGATTTAGGACGTAATTTGCTATCATAATAACTCTTACAGTGGCGCTGTGTAGCTTCTATAGTTAAAAGAGCCATAGCCCTAACTTCATCCACTTTTTCTAATTGTGCTAACTGATATTGGAGGGATTCTTGGTCACCAAGATATTCATCTAATACAATTTGTAAACTCGGAACTTCTAATTCAATTGATAATATTGCCTCTTGCTCGTACACTAATTGGAATGGTGTGGAAATAATAGTCACTTTATACGTAGTACGATACGCCTACAAGACTGCAAACAATTTTGTATCCCAGTCCGTTCCCACACCAAACATCGTCTTAGTTAAAATTTTGCACAAAATACAGTTGGTCTTTTTAGTCTCCCTATTGGCCTGAGGGTGATATGGAATTGTCTTTCGATGCTTGATCTCGTATTTAGCCATCAAAGTCGCAATTATAAAATTAATAAAATGGATTTCGCGATCACTAACTAATTCTTTGAAACACCCAAATCAAGTGATAATGTTCTCATATAAAAATATAGCTATTATATTAGCATTATTATTTTTTATTATCATCGCTTCAGCTCATTTTGTGACATAATTGATTGTTACCAAAATATATCTTTTATGGCTATTTCGTAAGGCTGGTGCGATTGGTCCTACAAAATCAATATCCCATTTTTCAAACGATGCTTGAGCCAAAATTGATACCAACAGTATGGCAAAAGTTCTCATAGATGTAGAATATGCTCACAATATACTACCAATATGCTGACAAAGATCACAACGTCAGACATATTGGTATACATTTGAGAATATTGTTGGCCACCAATATCCAGCCATTAAAGTTTTGTGAGCAGTGCTATCACCAACAAAATGCCCTCCACAGCTATCCAAATGGCATCCTTCTAATATGATATGGGCTTCACTTTAAAAAATGCAACGGCGTAGAATTTCATCTGTCCGTTGCTTATACAAGGCATCTCCAATCATCGTATATATTACACTTTTCAAAATTAGACATTTCTTAAGTTTCTCACTATATGTAGGTAGAAATGTCTGAAATGTCAGATACTGGATCAATTTACTATATTCTAGGGTGATTATATCAACGGCAAATAATTCCACATCAAAAAGTGCATCATTGATAGGTTCATTACCTAGTGTATTGGACAAGTGGGATAAATGATCTGTATTGGCATGTTTCTTTCTTGGTCAAACATTAATAGTAAAATTAAATTCTTGAAGGAGTAATATCTATCGAGCAATGCGTCCACTCAATTGAGGTTTATTAATCATATACATAAGAGCATCATGATCGACATGAAACACAAATGAGTAACCAAGCAAATAATGCGAAAATTTTTAGATAGAATAGATCATTTTCAAGGCTTCTTGTTCAATCATAGTATAATTTTGTTCCGCAGCAACAAATTGTTGATTAGCATAATAGATGGGATGATCCAAACTCTTTTCATCTTTTTGGCTTAACATGGATCCAATAGCAACATTCAAAGCATTAAAATAAACATAAAATGATTTTGTCCATCAAGGTGCAACAAATACTAGTGCCAACACCAATTTTTATTTTAACTTTTCAAACACAATTGTACATTCTTCAGTCCAAATTGGAATAGATCCATGCAATGGCAATTTTTTTAAGAGATTTGTTAACGATTGACATATTATTGCAAATAAATGAATAAATCATATATAATAGTTGACATGGCCTTTGAAACCACGAACATCCAACATTGTTTTTGGCTTTGGTAAGGCCAATATATGAATAACTTTATCTGGGTCAATAGCAATATCGGCCAAGAAAACAATGTGTCCCAAAAGCTTTCTTGATATTTTATTATTTGGGATGTTTTACTAGAGCCTAAATTTATGGATTGACACACAGGTTCTGTAACAACCTTCAATTTGATTTGCCTCTCCTGCTCTGAATCCTTCATATGATCCATCACATTAGAATTACCCTATTCTGGTTCTAATGTATTAACTTCATTTATGATGCGATTATTCATCCAATCTGCAATGACATTGTCAAAATTTGCTACATCCTCTTGATACCATAAATATTCCCTGGGTCCTCTATACTAGTATAACACACCCTGCTTTTGCATATGAATTGGGTCCTTATCAACTTGTTTTTTATGGATTTCAATTTAACCCCTTGAGATAATTTTCTTACGGAGTTCGGAACTAGAACTATTGAATAGACTTTGTCGGAATTCTTGTCCATGAGAGGATCTTTTAATGGATAAGGTGGCTCCCAAAACTTCACAGATATTGATATTGGTTTTGGTTGATCCAATATCTTGGAGCTAAGGACATCCTTAAGTTGCACAGACAAATTGGATCTAAACATTGATAATACCTTCGGTACTAGTGTTAGATTAGGAGTACTATCTAATGAATTACATTCGTCCGTCGCAACTGGTACTTTCAATTTTTGAATTGGGTCTTTCTCTTTTTGCTAGGTCTGAATAAGTACTGCATGGACGCATTCCACTCGATTTATTGTAGAATCTTGGAGAACTCAAATGTTATCCTCCATCTTACTTAGGAGTTGGATACACTGATCTTGATTATTAATATTAAACGGAGCATTGCACTCCTAATAAGTATGTCTAGATTGTTTACAATTTCCACATACTGGAGCATAATCATCACAAGCTCTTAGATTGGAACATTTACTAGCATAATGTCCTATCTGCCTGCAACAATAACAACGAAGTAGTCTTCTTCTACCTCCATCAGGAATATTGGGCGTTTCGACTAGTATATATCGGCTAGGCTTGTTCCAGTTTGGATAGGTAAAAGATCCCGGCCGACCAGTTGGTATTATAGGATCTGGAATCAAATTCTGAATGGATGGATATTTGGAGTGTCCTTGCTGATTTTGCACAAAACCTTGAAAATTGGGATCACCTTCTTAGTTATATTCAGAATTTTGAAAATTATAGAAATTTCTATTTTGTTTAGTCAGACAATTCCCGTTCCAGCCAAACCTATTTTCTATCTGAATATGATTAACATCCCACAAAGTTGGTTGAATCATAGTCTGATTTCCAAACTGTTGTTGCTTTCTTAAATTCCAACAATTGGTGGTTATATGCTTACCTCCACAAAATGTACATTGCACAATCACTTAGGGTGGTGAAAGGCACTCCGTTACCAAATAGCCTTGTCCCTTACAATTATTGCATCCAATATTGGGGTACATATTAGTTGATGTATGCCTCTTTTTTTTATCATTTGTTATATTAACAGCCAATTCTTTCATTTTCTTTGTCAAAGTTAACAACAAAGTCTCATTTGGATCCTTTGATATTAGTTCATTACATAATTCTTTTATAGATATTGATTTTTAATATGGAAAATATAGAGAATACAAAACTGTAGTTGTTGGTGGTACAGCCTATAATAAAATAGCATTTACTGTCCTCTATAGATTAGCACTAAGATTTGCGCTATAATCAATTATTTTTAGATAACTGCCTAATATTTCATTCTAGGTTGGTATCTGATACCCTCCTTGAGGTGGAATCATCATGGCTCCTGTGGTTAAGAATTGGTCATAATGACATTCTTCTCATACCTTAGCTCAATCAAGTGAGGCAACCACAAACACAAGTTGGGCCTCCTTTACAAACCTCTTCAATTCTGGTGGATATAGTCCATTAACCAATATAGACATAACAAACAAATCCGGCATTTGATTATTTGGCCATTTTCGAAGGATATCTGCTACTCGGCCATAATATGACTGCACCGCTTCTCCCGGTACCATTTTGCTATTCATTAATCTTTCTCTAAGATGTTCTTCAAATCTTATTGGTCGAAAATGAGTCAAAAATGCATTTTTCAATGCCTCCCAATTAGAAAATTGTCCCACGGATTGGCGATTATACCATTCAAATGCCGTATCTTTCAAGGTTGTTGGCAACCATCTTAACCAAATATCTTCAGCTCTACCATTATTGGCTACACATGCAATCAGGAATTGAAACAAGTGTTGTTCTGGGTCGGCTCCTGGCAGACTCCTAAAGATAGGTAATGGGGCTATGTTAGTTGTGCGATCACCCACTTTACCCATTTGTACCGCAATTAGTATTGCTGGATCCTTCACTGCCATTGAAGGTGACAATGTTCTATTCACTTCCTTGTTAAAATAAATGCTACCTCTCCTAATTATCTTTTTTGGACTTCCAAGCCTCTACAATTTACTATTAATATCTACAAATAATTTTATTGATTAAAATTGAGGTAAAAATGATGGATTTTGAAACATACTGAATTGGCTTTTATTGGTAAGCAATACATGCCCTTCTGAAGAACTAGTCTTGCTAAAATTGGCTATATCCATTATTAAAAAAGTATCGAATGGAATACTCAATTCTTCTGTGCTCTATTCTCTTTCGGTTAATGGGCTCAAGAGATACACTGTGCTAGTCGCCGAATTATCTGCAAGTGCTCTTGGCAATTTCTTTAATGGTATATATGTCTGAAATATTAAAGATCTTTCATATTCTGGATATGTTAGGATGTGCCGACAGGCATGCAACCATGGTTTAATCCAACTCTGTCAACACTCTCTTTTTAACTTCTGTTCTTGCTCGTCTCGCAATAAATTTCTTACTTGCGCTCTCTCTTGTCTTCCTTTCGACTGACATATTTTTTTCAGAGCAATATTCTCATTCTTATTAACCATAATCTTTCATCATCTATTATTGACATTGCTTTCTATTTCTAATTTAATTACACATTCGATTTCACTTCCCAACCAAGACTAGTTTTGTAACCTCTTAATGCAACATCCTCAACTACACATTCGGCAGTTAATTCCTAATACTCAATACTATTGTCAATCCCCGACAACGATGCCAAAATGTGGTTCTGTCGTTTTACTTACTCCACCAATACTACTTAGAGAAAACCTATAAAAAGAGATTTAAATACAATAAAAGACTAACCGCATTGAATTAAACTGTTAAGGTCATAGAACTAATTGCCTCTGAACATCAGAGTCCAACGCACACATAAAGGCTTAGAAACAACACCGACCACTCAATCGATATTGCTACTCCGCAACTATAAACAAACTTTGTGATCCAATCTTCTACAAATTTTCATACTACAAATTGCTATCTTTCTCCAATTGCACAACATCATCCGGCAATGCTATACTGCCTCAATAGACTACTTACCCTGCTTCACTCCTCAATTACTAAAAATAACTTCTCACCAAGAACTTCTTTCAAAACAAATCATCTATCTCTAAAATTTTCTTTCATCGCTCAATTCTCACAGCCAATATGGCATAACATTCTTACTCACAAACAAACTACATCAACACATGCAATCTTCAGTTGCCAATTCACTACAGCAAATTCAAGTAACAATCAATTATAATTTTTTATTCATCTATATATTATTGAATTGAATTATTTATTTTATTATAATACTCCATAATCAACATGGTTCAATCAATCAAAATATAATCCAAATTCTCCACTACAATCTAATACAAAAAAAAAAAAAAATAAGAAGTAGTACCAAGCTTACCCCGGCTCAGCACTATCACAGTCTGGCCCCGACTCCTCCATACCAAATCAATTTATACTTACCTCGACTATGTTAACTACTACACAATCGATGATAATTACTTTTTTTTAACTTCCTCATCCATTCTACCTTCTAAAGTGGCCATTCATTGGTTTATTGCCTATTTTTAATCCAAAAATTATATATGATAAATCATAAAATTCCTATCCATTCTATACTTATACACGGATATACACTAAAAATGAAAGAAAGGTAGCAAAATTTCTATTTGTACCTTTTAATTGTAAGAAAAATTGAAATAAATTGAAAGAAAATCTATTACTAAGGATTATTAAAAAATATAAGGATTTTGAAGAAGTACCACTATAAAGAAGAACTATAGATGTCACGGACATACATTAAGCTACCACTAGAATTTTTTGTAGTCTTTTAGAATCTTCCATAGCTTTTTAGAATCTTCTAGAATCTTCTAGAATCCTCCTTAGTCTTTGAAAATCCTCTTGAAATTATCTTCAACCTTCCAAGACCTCTCGTAGACTTTTTAGACTCTTCCAAAATCTTCTTCAAGCTTCTAGAATATTCTAAGATATTCTTAGGACCCTCTAGAATCTTCTTCAATCTTCCAAGACCTCCCATAGATTCTTTAGAGTCTTTCAAAATCTTCCTCAGACTTCTAAAATATTCTAAGATACTCTTAGAAGGTCCAATAGGATATAAGGCCTCATAGTATAAATAAGAGACAAGACTGAGGAGCACCTCATAGTATATTATAAGAGACAAGCCTCAATCTTGCCAACACAAGTCTTGGAGTAATCCAAAATATTACCTTATTCTTGATATTAATCCAATTTTTTATTCTTGATTTAGTTCTTATTCTTGTCCATCTAGTTCTTTGTTTTTGAAGTTATTCTGATTTTGAATTTTCTCCTTGGTTCTTGGCTAATCTGTTATCTTGCATCCCTGACAATTTAACAAGACTGACTTACATAATTATATCAAAGCTTAGATCTCTTGATAGAGAGTGGATTATCCCTTTTCAAGATACTATTGCGTTCTAGAGGAGTGCAGACTATCCCCCTTTAGACTGATATGCTTACTTATTCTAATTGATTTTTCTTTGAAAAGAATAGATTATTTCTTTCTTAAGATATATCACTACATTTTAGAAGTTGCGGATTACCTTCTTCTAAACTAACTATCTATAAGTATTCTTTTTAATATAAAAATTACTAATGACTTATCGATTTTTTTTTTTTAAGATAGAAATAGATTAGGTTAATAGAGTTGCATGCTCACAAACAGAGAATAGAGTGGCAATTCTTGCAGATCTTCAAGCCCTATTAAATACAATATAAGAAGAAATGGCATTATTTTACAATCCATAAAAAGAATTGCAAATGGAATAAGTATCTAAAGAAGCTAAGCAAGAGATTCATAACTTGCTGTAAGAGATTATTCAATTAAGAGAAGTAAGTGGTAGACAAGCTATGCACATAACTTCTTTAGAAGTTCCAAGGGTTGTCATAAAAAAGCCAAAAGCTAGTATGCCTGACAAGTTTGATGGAATAAGATCCAACTTTTGAAGATTTGTACAATAAGTGTGACTTTACTTACAACTATATTCTTCTTATTATTCAGATGGATTCAATCAAGTCGCTTTTGTGGACACTTTTTTATCAGGAAGTGCTCAATCATGATTTGCGCCATCGTTAGAAAAAAATTCTTCGATCCTATACAATTTAGAAGCTTTTATAGTAAGATTTATAACTGCATTTAGAGACAGTGATCAAGAGAAGGTCGCAGAGAGGAAGATCCAAAATCTATGACAAGGATAACGTTGAGCTGTGATTTATGCCGCAGAATTTCAATAATTTACTTGTGATCTTGATTGGAATGATAAGGCTTTTATGACTTGATTTTGTTATGGTATAAAGGATAATGTAAAAAATTTATTAATCACAATGCTAAGAGTTGAAAGCTTAGAAGAACTCATAACTCAAGCTATTACTTGTGACAATTGCCTATTTGAACTACGACAAGAAAGTCGATCAATTTTTAATAATGCCTATCAAGGTATGATTGCTATATCTTCAAGAGTATTGGAAAAGCCATTAACCTATTCTGAACCTATGCAGATTGATGCGACTCAATTCAAGCCATTAACACCAACAAAAAAGACTAGGTGTCGGCAAGAGAATTTATGCCTATATTATAGAAGACTCAATCATAAGGCAGCAAATTATCCAAATAAGTCTAGGGAATTCAAGGCACGAGGTATAATATCTAAATTAGAAAGGTCAAAAAACAAAGACGTCTAGCCATAGTATGGACCTTATAATTGAACACCCCCAAATCTAAAATATTAGAAAAATGTCTCTTTTTACCTTCAGTTCTAACTTCTTTTATACTTCCTGTATATATAAGAACTTTGAAATAAGAAATTTTTGCTATAGTCTTTTTAGATATTGGAGCCTTAGCATGCTTTATGGATAAAGATTTTGCAACCAGATACAATCTACTACTTGTAAAGAAAATCCATCCTATACTTGTTGAAGTCATTGATGGACAAAACCTTGCATCAGGAGATGTTGTTGAAGAAATCCAACTGTTAGAAGTGATATTAGGAGATCAAGTATTACAAATTATTTTCAACATCATTAGATCTCTGCCAAATCTTATTGTCATTGGATTGCCTTGGTTTGAGCTACATAATCTAGATATTGATTGGAGTACACGAAAGATTTCTTCAAGATTCAAACATCAAAAGAAGAAATGAGATACTGCTCTATTACCTAAAGCTAAAGCATTTATGCAAGCAACAAAAAAAGGAGATACATTTGCATTGTATATTATCCTATTCAAAGATCTAATAGTGTTGTGGCAAAAGTCCGCTTTGGATAGATGTAAGGTCTTTCTTTGCAATCAAGTTGGATCCAATATGCACAAACCTTCATAAATTTTTATTTTTTATAATTACAAAATCATGTGTGTAATAAATCAACAACCCAGAAGCTTGAAGAATTATAAATCAAGATCTAGCCTTTTAAATAAGTTCAAACTTTAGAAATATAAAATTCACTTCTTTAGTCATTTTCACAAAAATTCTCAACCATGAATTTGTTACCAATCACTAGATATCATCAAAGTATTAGCAAATAATTTTAAAAGCCAAAACCAAATTAGAAACTTAAAAAATCATATTTTAAGATCGAGCTATTTAAATAAGTTCAAAATTTGGAAATACAAATTTTATACCTTTGATCATTGTCACAAAATTTTTGAGCCATGAATTCATTACCAATCGTCAAATATCACCAAAATATTAGCAAGTGATTTTAAAAGCCAAAACCAGATTGAAAACTTAAAAATTCATATTTTAAGATTCAGCCATTTAAATAATTTTAAAATTTGAGAAAACATAATTTATATCTTTGATTATTATAACATATTTTTTTTAGCTCCAAATTTTTAGCAAATAGACCGGTATCACCAAATCCTTGGCAAGTACTTCTGAAAGTCAAATCCAAACTAGAAACTTGGAAATTCATATTTTGAGATCCAACTATACAAATGAACTCAAAATTTGGGGGTATAAAACTTATATCTTTGATCATCATCATACAAAATTTATGTTTCAAATTTGTTACTAATCGACTGGTATCACCAAATCCTTATCAGGTACTTTCAAAAGTCAAAATCTTAGACGTCAAAGAACAAAATTTGCCATTTCTTCTTAAGTAAAGTCTCAATTGATATGAGATTTTAGACATAGATTCTTTATAGTAAAATTGATATGTACACAAAAATTGAGCTTCAATTTCGTCTTAAAATTCAAGTTCTAACTTAAACAAACCCATTTATTTATCTAATTTCTTCAAAATCCTAGTTTAATTTGCTGGTTTTAACTAGCCATATCTCACTCACTCTAGACTCATTTCTATCAATCCTTGGATGTAAAATATTTAGGTTGAAGTCAAGTTTTTAATTCAACTTTTCAATTTCTTATTAGTATCTTAAAACTCTTAATATATCTAGAAAAGTGATAATAGATATCATATTAGTAGCCTAAGTTCAAACAAGCATATCTCTCTCATCTAAGCTCCAAATCATGCGTTTCTACCACCTAAATTCATGCCAAGAAAAAAACTCTCTCTAAATACCTCCTTGGACTTGCTAAAAAATCCCATGCTCTTTTTCTTCCGAGTTTGTCAAAGAAATCACAGCCAAGGTCTTCAAAGTCCAAGTCAACAACTAATAGTTTAAAGTTATAAAAAACACCAAATCTAATCCTCCAAGTCAGCACTATTAATGGCAGCTAATTATTCACATCCAAAATTCTATGTATCTTTAATAAAATCCTAAATTCAACCTCAAAGTCAAAATTCCTTATATCTACAAATATAACCCTGAATCTACTAAAATCTAAGATTGAAAAAAAAATAAAAGAAATAAAAGAAGTTTTCAAGGCTGAATCAAAATTAAAATTAAGATTAAAGATAAAGTAAAATTTATCCAAATTTCTTTTTTTTAAAGAAAAAAAAGAAATTGAGAAAATTTTCTCAAAATTATATAAAAAACCTAGATTGATTAGAAGAAAGAAAGAACTTAATAAAATTTAAAAAAAAAAAAATTAGGCAAGGTTTTTATATATGGATATATTTATTTCACGACATCCATCTCCTCCAAACCTGCACATCCTCTGGCATGTGCCACCATTCATCCTTCATCATATTTGTCTTTCTCTTGAATCTCTTTATCTTTTAGGTTCCATTGTTCGTCAGATACGTTGTCGTAATACGTACAAATTTGCTCGAGAATGCTCCGGGCTCTTGGCTATGGAAGACAAAAAAGAAATACACAACAACAAGATCCTAATAACTCTAATAGAATCCTAAACAACTTCTATTAAATCTTAACAATATTAATCAAACTTTGATCCAATCTTAAAGCAATTACAAAAGAAGAGTAAATGAATCATACATTAATCATAATAAAAAATAACATATAAAATATTAAATTTAGAAAATACTAAAAATAAAAATCTTAAAATCCTAAGTCAAATCTTATTTAAATCCTAGTCAATATCTAAGTCAAACCCTAAATCAAATCCTAGATCAAATCCTAAGTCAAATCCTAAGTCAAATCCTAAGTCAAATCCTAATCAAGATCTAAATCAAATCCTAAGTCAAATCCTAGTCAAACCCTAATTCAAATCCTAAATCTTAAATCAAACCCTAAATCCTAAAATAAATCCTAAACAAATTCTAAACCCTAAATTAAACCCTAAATAAATCCTAAGTCAAATCTTGGTCAAAATCTAAGTCAAATCCTAAGTCAAATCCTAAATCAAATTTTGATCAAACTCTAGTCAAACCCTAGTCAAAACCTAAGTCAAACCCTAAGTCAAATCCTAGGTCAAATCCTATTCAAATCATAGATCAAATCCTAAATCAAGACCTAAGTCAAACCCTAAGTCAAATCTTAAGTCAAATCCTAAATCTTAAATCAAACCCTAAATTCCAAAACAAATCCTAAACAAACCCTAAATCCTAAACCAAATCCTAAACCAAACCTTAAACAAATCCTAAATTCTAAACCCTAAACCAAATCCTAAACAAATCTTAAACCAAATTCTAATCAATTCAAATCAACGTTAGGAAAAAATAGAACCTTAATATCTATTGATTAGACCATTGATCTTACTTAAAACTTTGTACACCTTTCAACCTCTTAGTCAACAATAAGCACAACAAATTTGAAGGAAATCAAACTTACCAAATGGAAGAAAAATCCTAAAAACTTCTCGGGTATTGGCCGGCCTTCTTCTCCAACCTTGATGCTAATCTTCCAGTGTTGATTTCTCCCTTCTTCATTATTCAATCAGTTTTTCATATATATAGTAAAACAAGTCTACTATCCATACAATCAAAAATTATTCCAATTCAACTGGTAGATTGCTCAAGATCTCAAAAACCCTAACTAACCTTCAAAACTTAATTTTTGAAACCTTGACCCATTTAAACCTCAATTACGTACAACTAAATTGTTAGACTTAGCTCAAATTCATAGCACACATTAACAACAATAATATCAAAAAATCCACAAGTTTCTAGTTGTGGATCTACAACAAAACTTTTGAAATTGCCTAAAACATCAACCTTATTTTATTTCACAAAATCCCAAGTTGCCGAAAAAAACCCTGACTTTGCAAAGCTATTGCAAAGTCATTTCTTATCCAAATCACTCAAAATCAACTTGTATACCAAATCTCTCAAGTCCACTCCCTAACTCTAATCTCTGATCTACAAGAACCTCCTGGATCCACGGTAGGCACATGGTTTTGTGCCTCACGGTCTGATTTCGACCCCAGCTCATAATTGGTCCTTTTTAGGTATCTATTTTGAGATTTTTGTAATAAATTTTTCTGAAACCTCTTCTTAACTCCCTCCTATATATGCCTATACTATTTTATTTCTCAATCTACTTTGTTTTGCCTTATTTATGGCCCTACAAAATAAATAGAAGCTCATTTGTAAAAAGGGCAGCATTAACATTCATTAGTTTTACTTCTTTTTTACTATTATTTATTTTTCTTAGATAATTTGCTACAATATTTTGAACTAAGATCTTCTGTAATATACTATTTTACACTCTTTCACCTAATAGTCACGTTACATCATAACAACGTATATTTCAAAATCTTTAGATAGGCAATTTGTATTTCTTCTTTGGAAAGCTTTCACTTGTTTTCTTGCTATTGGAATCCGAATGGATATTCTATCTAATTCTCAAAGACAATAAATTCCATTGTCATGTGCAATTATAACAATATATGGTCCAAACCATCTCCGAGAAAACTTTCTTTGAGTACTATGCTGGTGGTTCAAAATATTGTCATACACTACTACCCAATCACCTTCTAAGATTGGTTTCAAATGTAATCGATGAATTTGATCAAATCTTTCTTTGTTTTCCAATCTTGTTACTTTCAACTTGTCTACTGCCAACCGGTGGTCTTCAGATAGTCTGTTAATTTATTGGATCCGAAGTTCAAAAAGTCTTTTACAAGATATGCTATCTTTTTAAGATAAAAATAACCACGTAGGTATAGAATCATTCCAAATGAAAGATGTAAGAAGCCCTACTGTAGAAAGTCAAAATACTTATTTAAAAACCATCCATAAGGAACTGAAATTCCAAATACAAATAGCCTAAGATTGATATAAAGACTATGCAAACAATCATTGCAGGAACCAACTAAATTTCAAAGTAGGAAATAATGTCTGGTTACATCAATGAAATATACAAACAAATCAACCATCGTAGAAATTAGACTATCAAAGGCTTTAACCTTTTATAATTTTATATCAAATAAATCTAATAAGTTTTTCTCTCAAACTATCAGGTAACATGCATATTCATCCAATCTTCCAAGAAAAAGACATACAAGTTCATATTACAAAAGGGATTTATATGAAAGAGGCAAAAATCAAATACTTGAATATCATAGTGAATAGAAGGTACTAAAAAAGATCAACAAAAACTATTCAAGGAGTTTTATAATAGTCTATAGGCAGGGCATAGAGGAATTTGGACTACTTCTGTTGAATAGAAAGAATGGTATTCCAGAAAGAATATGTACTGCAATGTAACTTTACTTGTAAAATCTTACGTAACTTATCAAATCTATTCAAATGATTTTTTCTTAAATGCTATTGAAGCATCTTTCATTAATAACTCTTGTGAAGCCATCTTATGAGCCTTGTCTCCTTGAGTTTGTCTCTTGGAAGAAATTCCTTCTCTTTTCTTCTATCCAAGCTTTATGTTAATTCTTAACAATATAAGCATACATTAATAAAACTTCTATAAGATCCTCTCAACCTATAGTTTTATAAATTATTATAACAATCCTCAATAAAGCTTCCAATAACATCTTCTTTTTATATATTATAGAAATGGAAAAAGACCAAAGTCTACTTGATTCAATATTTCCAAAAAAATCTTGTTTGCTATCATCATCTATCCTAGTACAATAACTTGTAACTTCCATTGTTGCAACTTCATTTGCTACCAAATAATCCTTAATCAATGCTTTTATACTTTCCTTACCAAAGTTGGTTTGGAAAAATCACTAGTATCTTTTAACACTACTTTTCTATATTTTCAAAAAATAATGCCTTATTCTACCATTTTATTGAATTCACTACAATCTTTTTGAAAATGAGAATCATCATCACACCAAATACACCTTTGTACATATCTTTGCTTAGAAATAGCTTTTAAATTTATTATAAAAGTCTTATCTTTAAGCCTTACAAGTTTGATTTGAAGATCTTGTATTTCATGCATAATTTCTTTAATTTTTATATTTTCTTTTTTTTGATATAGTCATTGAAGGTTGAATAGTAGATATTATTGATTATGAAGTAGGTACTTGAGTTTTAAGTACTTGTACAACTCTTTGAATACCAACCCTATTTTTTCTCTTTTTTCTTTTTGTAAGCAATCCTACTACATCTTCAACTTCTTTCTATTTTATTATTAGTTTTTCACATTTTTTTTTATCTTCAAGAAGAATTTCTAATTTTTCTTATAATTTTGTATCAGCTGTTCAAAGAAACAACTCAGCCATATTTGGTCCCAATATTATCTTTTCTACTTTTAATAATAAAAAATATTGCCTTTTAAATTCTCTTAACAACTTTATAGCTTGTAATTTTTTATTAGGATGCTCAATCTATTTCAAAAATGACTTCTTAGTGATCTAATTAAAGTCTTCTAAGAAATACTCATTCCTTAATGTATAGAAGAATGTCTCCCAAAAACTTCCAAATTGTCCCATAATTAATCTTATATTTTTTTATCTTTGATATTGTGGTAAGTTCAAATAATAGAATTAGTTTTTTTTTAGAACATGATTTAATTCCATTTCTTGTATATAATATTTCAAATACTTAAAAATATCTCTTTTATCAAACTAGACAACTTTATTAACCACTGCTTATAATGCTTTGATTGCCAAAGCCTCCTTATGATTATTGCCTTGTTGCTATTGTATGAATAATATAAATGCTTAAAACATATGTATAATATTTAGATCCAAGTACATATCTTATCTACTAATAAAAAATCTAATTGAAGCTCCACTTGAACATCCACTTGAAACGTCATCCAAAACTCCATCAAAAATTCTAAATTCAACCTTCTTATCTTCTTGCGCCATTAATTTTAAATAATCACAAATAAAATCCAACACCTTCTATTCCAAATATTCATATTGGATTCACCACATATGTTGTATTATATGTTGTTTTGTTTGGAAATGCACCAAGTACTTGGTTGTAGAAGGTGAAGTTATTGTTTACAAGTATGTAAGAAATCTTAGTAGATTTCATTTATATAAGAAGAATGCAATTTGAATTTCAATTCAAAAGTACTTAAAGCCAATATAAAATTTTTAAAAATACTCTTCTTGATAACCTCAATTATATACAAATTCCAATTGCCTTGTTACTTTCATAATTAAGCAACTTCAATTTTTCTTTGCAAGTCCTAATTCTAATTAGTGAGCTTCAGTAAGCTGTAATTCTTAATCTAACTATCTAATTGATAAAAAATTTACACACAAATATCACTATAAGTCTTTTACACGTTTAAAAAAAATTTAGTCCAACTTAATATATAAATTATGAAAAAACGTCTAAAAACCTCACTAATGTTATTTAGTTGCCAACTTAAAAGTTGATGCAAAAGTTCCAATAGTAATTTTTTCTTGTCTAATTGTTAAATTTAGCTCAAAGTTAGTATACAACTTGATCTCTAAGTCACTAACACCATGCCAAATTTCACCTTGTTTTGACTAATAGATCTTTAGATATTACAAAAATTCTAAATAATCTCAAACTACCAACTTTTGGTACCTCTTTGTACAAATGATCAAATACCTCTCAATTATATTATTAGATTATCACAAAATTTTACATACTTTTAATACATCTAATCAACCACATATTATTAAATTTTCAACTATAGATATTACACCAACCACACATACAAGTTAAGAGTGCTAGCCCTAATTTTATTGTATAAAATCCAAACCACCAATAGAAACCTTGACTTTGAATAATGATTGCAAAATCATTCCAAAATCTACAAAAATAAGTCTTATGCATCTAAATCAAGCTTGAAGCTAGCTCTCAAATACTAATTGTTGATCTCCAAATACCTATTTTAGTGGTTGGAGGTTTGATTTCGATCCCGTCTAACAAATGATCAACCCTTGAGTATCCATTTAACCTATCATAGGGATTTTTAAGCCTGATTCTATCCTCAACTTAACTCTAGTATCAACCATGCCAATTATTTATCTCATCTATGCTATTTTTATCAATTTATGGCTTTTTAAAAATAATTGAAGAATTTCTACAACCTAGAAGGAAAAATTAGAAACTAACTTTCATCTATTAGCTATTAAGATAAGAAAATCATCTAAGAGGCTTTCATAAAACCTTTCTTAAGTATCTTGAGTTCCTATTGAACCAAGATAATTGAATATTAATTAGAAAATCATTCTTATTTATAATTTCACCACATAAACGTATTACAACACAACGATGGCCTATGCAAATCCCAAATTAATTAAATAAAGCTGAAATTACATTCTAAAGCCAACAACTAAAAAAACTAGTACTAATGAGTGAAGATTCCAATAGATTTAAGCTGGTCTCCATTTTCATTTTGACCACCTATACAGTAGATAATTTATGTGATATTCATGTTTAATTGCTTCTCCCTAATACTTCTCCTTAATCCTCCCCCCGCTCTTGCCAAGGCCCTCTAGGCCTCTACTACCCTTGGCCTTAAGTTCCGCACTTCACATACGGACAGGCATCTAAATTTTTAACGAAAATTGCCCAAAACCCATTCATGAATACAGAAAAAAAATACTACCTATTCCTAAGCGGACAACCAGCTAGCTTACCGTCCAGATTTTGCGGACGGAAGTCTTTGGTGATGCTCTTCCGGCAAGGCTCGTGTAAAAGAAATAGGAAAATAGGAGAAATTGTGGGGTATGGTTTGTTTCAGGAGTATCAGGTGCCGAGTACTGATATTGGCGGTCTAATAAAGGTCGAAGGTGTTGACAAGACGGCAGCATTGCTTCATAAATGAAGAAGGCGCTGAAACTGATCGCATCGAGGTTGCAAGTCGCTGACACCGAGATCAAGAATCCAAGGGCAGGGAAGTCGGCGGTATGGCATGTTCAGGATCTTGCACATTCGTGGCGGCTTCACGTTTCTTCGGATGCGGCAGCTGTAGAGTTTGGTGGGAGAGAAGACGCGGGGGTGGTGCAGGGTGGTGGGGCTGTGATGTCGCCGTGGGCCCCGAAGGAGATGAGATTCCGCTTGGTGGTGCGGCAGGGTTGCGGACCCAGGGGCGTGGGGAGGAGAGGGCGTGGGTGCGAGGGAGCGGAGAGTATTGGGGCAGTGTCCGCGGCGATCCGCGGGGATGGGGGGTATTGTGGAGGAGGAGGGGGGAAGCGCCATAAGCTTTGGGGCGTCCAGCGGTGGAGGGTATGTAAGCAGAAGGAGGGAGCGGGAGGGACATCTGGGCGGGGTAGCGGCCGCCTGTGACCCGAGCGGGGGAAGGAGGGTGAAGGATGTAGGGCGCCGGGTATCGGGCCTGCGGAGGCGTGTGGAGGGCCTGCCCACTCCAAGCATGGAGTCGCCAGCGGGATCTTGCCGGAGGGTGAGGTTGCGCGGGCGATAGTGAGGGGGGCATCGCGTCAGGCGGGCAACCGAGCAGCGTTCACTCCCCGCTCTGTGTAGTGGAGGGACAACGGGCCTGAATGTTCTGCGCAGATCACCCTGCCCGGCATGCACCTACAAACCACCTTCCCTTTTTCCTTTTCTAATTCATTTTGTACTAACTACATCAACTTCAACACTCCATTGGAAGTCTTGCAACTTTCAAATCATAATGCAATGGTTTGTTGTATCATATAAACTCAAATTGTATCATTTTGTGACTTCCCAAAAATATAAAATTTAATCATTATTTTATTTTCCTACATACTTAATACCTATTGCTTGTTTATTATGGTAGATGACCTTATATACAAATATTTTGATGATATTGCATCTTATGATTTTGTCTCTTTTTAAATAGTTCTAAAATATATAGACAACATAAATCTAAACATAAAGTTTTGGTCTTTTGTATGTTGGTTGTATAATTACATGGATGTTAAGGCCCACTTAATTAGAAGAATCTCCTAGCAAGAAATTGAGATTTCTTATCATCCTATTGTTAAAGAAATTCTCTTTCCAATCATTGGTAACATTTTATGTTTGTTTTATGTTAAAAAGACCTTTTAACGTGCTGTGGATTAAAAATATATATATCAAATATTTTAAAGGTCTTTAGTTTGAGCTATAGGTGTCATGGACTTAAGATTTACTCCAGTAATTACCTAAATAATATAGACCAATAGAAGTAGGTAAAATAAGTTGATTTGATAATATCTAGTACACAAGCTTTTTAGAAGCTTTATAGACATAAAATCACCTTATACATGTCTATAGGTGATTGGTAGGTTAGAAACTTGGTCAACAAGTTAGCCACATGGCGCTGTCATGAAGTAAATATATCCATATATAGAAACCTAGCTTAACTATTTTTTCTTCAAAATTTTATTAAGTTCTTTCTTTTTTCTTACCAATCTAAGTTTTTATATAGTTTAGGAAAACTTTCTCACTTTCTTTCTTTTTCTTTGGTTAAAATTTTACCTTATCTTTAATCTTAACTTTAACTTTGATTTAGCCTTGAAACTTTCTTTTATTTCTTTTATCTTTTTTCCAATCTTAGATTTTAGTAGATTCAGGATTATATTTGTAGATATAAGGAGTTTTGACTTTGAGGTTGAATTTAGGATTTTACCAAAGATAAATAGTAGATTTGGATGTCAATAGTCGGCTACCATTAATAGTGCTAACTTGGAGGATTAGATTTGGGGTTTTTATAACTTTAAACTATTAATTGTTGACTTGGACTTTGAAGACCTTGGTTGCGACTTCTTTGACGAGCTCGGAAGAGAAGAAGACGGGGTTTTTTGGCAAATCTAGAGAGGTATTCAAAGAGAGCTTCTTCTTGGCATGAGTTTAGGTGGTAGAAACGCATGATTTAGAGCTTAGATGAGAGAGATATGCTTGTTTGAACTTAGACTACTAATATGACACCTACTATCACTTTTCAGGGTATATTAGAAGTTTTAAGATACTAGCAAGAAATTGGAAAGTTGGGTTAGAAACTAGACTTTAAGCTATATATTTTTCATCCAAGAATTGATAGAAATGAGTTTAGAATGAATGAGTTATGGCTAGTTAAACCCAGCAAACTAAACTGGGGTTTTGAAGAAGTTAGATAAATAGAAGGGTTTGCTTTAAGCTAGAACTTGAGTTTCAAGAAGAATTTGAAGCTCATTTTTTGATCGCGTCAGGCGGGCAAAATCATTTTTTGACAATGCAAAAGAAGGATTCTATATCTTTAGTGGATGTCAACTATTGATACTAAGCTTATTTCTTCAAATATTATCCAAACATGTATTATTTATAATTATCAATTTTAAAGCAATCAAAATATTTGATGTATATTCTTGTGTTGCACTTGCATCCAATTTCTTCTTTTGATTATCAAAGACAATGTAAAAACAACAAGCAATATTAAATAATTTAGAAGAAGCTACATCTCAAGCTTTAACCATCATTACAAACTTTTTCACGTGCTTTGTATGAAATTCTTGCTTGCATTGTGGCAGCATATTTTTTAATATAACTTTTTTCATCTCACACATGCCTTGAATATGTTGTGAACTTATTAAAAAAATGACATGAAGAATTAAAAATAAAAATAAAAATATTCAAGAATTTTGAGCAAAATTTTAAAATATATTGATTGAAAAAATGTTTTAACTTGCAAGTAAAAAGACTAAAATACTTGAGTAGGCAAATACCACATTAAACTAGGAAAAAAAAAAAGACATTGATAACAAAATTTAGTGATAGCAAACTAATTACTTAGATTCAAAACTATTGCATAAAGAGCTACAAACTAGCTACTTTGATTTAAAATTAATTTATGAAAAGCTACAAATATTAGAATGTGGTTATATTATAATATAACTATTATGTGAAAGAATATATAAAGACCAATAATCTAAAAGGACTTTATTAAGAATGTAATAAAAAATCATTTAAAAAATCATAAGTACAAGATAGGGAGGTAGTAGAATTTTTAGTATTAATACTCTCTTATTCTTAAAAAGACTTCTATCTATTTTGTAAGACCATAATAAAAACAAAATAAGGTAGATTAGCAAAAATAATAATACAAACATCTTGATATAAAAATAAAGGATAGTTACTAATAACAATTGCTTAAAAAAATCTTATGTTGATACCTAGAGAAGCTCAATTGTAAATCAAAGCTGAAATTAGATCCTAAAGCACAAGACTGCATGGCTACAATGAATTCAAGGTTCTTTGTTTGATCAATAAATAAGATTAGAGAGTGGACTTGAAAAGAATTTTATGAGCATTACTTTTGTACAATTCTATTTTTTAATGATTTTATAAGAGCTATCTTACCGACATTAAAATAATCAATTATCGCGCTTCACAACTTGATTGATGGCTTTATTAAGAGTTTAAAGATCAAAGCTGTATAATTTTGAATGAGTTCTATTAAACTTTTTTAAGAGGCTAGATTTTAGTTCTTTGGTTGTTGATATTGAATTGTAGTCTTAAATATATACTTCTTTTAATGAAGTAGAGTTTAATGATGGAGTTTGTAGGATTACTTGTAATAGTAGCTGAGATAGATTTATTCTTTGACCATTATGTATGGTTATATAAAATTCTTTATTTTGCTTAGATAAAGTGCCTATCTTGACTCTCAATGCTATAAGAACATTTATAATTGAATCTTATTTGGCTTCTTTGGAATCTAATATATTAAATTTAATTATTTTTTTATTTTCCTACATATTTAATACCTATTGCTTGTTTATGATGGTAGATGATTTTATATACAAATAATTTGATAATATTGCATCTTATGATTTGGTCTCTTTTTAAATAGTTCTAAAATATATAAACAATATAAATCTAGATTTGTATTGAAGTTTTAGTCTTTTATTTTGTCTTTTAGTCTTTTATAAAAGTCTTTTGGATAGAAATTATTTACAATAATTCACTTCATAAAAATTACATACAATCTTTATAATCTATTATTCTACAGTCTCCTAATTTAAATTCTGTGCCATATGTAAAAACCTTGCTTTATCTCCTTTGTCCTATATATTCTAATGCTCCTCCTTGGTTTGCTTTATTAGAACTCCACCTTAATACCATGATCTATCATTGTATCAATTTCAACACTCCTTATCACAACTATGAATATGAATAGTCAGAATAAAAAATAAGGTAAATTCTTGTATGCATGTCATGCATTAAAGTATACAACTGAGTATCTTAATTAAAACAATGATGGTTCATATTGTTCTTAGTGAGAAACTTGCCTTGTAGCTAATCAAATCAAATATTATAACAACATACATTAGTATTGAATTATTCCAACTAGTTTCATAAAGATGTTGATTCTATATGAAATAAATACCTTAGTGAAATCATATTATGCAATTTTGTTGCAGTTTGTCATAAAAGTCGTTCTTTTATATTTTATAATTCTTTAATTCCAAATATTATCTAATTTCTTTATATTATAGGTAGCACATTAAAATTACTCCTCCTACATGAATGATAGATGTTCTTGGCTAGTCAAATACATTCTATGTGAAAAGATTTATCAACTTGCAATCATCCATTTATGTCCAACTTGTATATATATTTAATAATATGGAATTTTGGGCTAAAAATGACCAAATAAGCTATACATGATAATACTAATAATTCTTCATTAAAAGAAATATATATTTATAGTTTCTAACTTTAGCTAATAGAAATAAATAAAGCAAGCACCTCCAAATAGTTAATAAAACTACGCACCTAATTCCTAATACTTGGCTATATCTAGCCCTTTTCCATTTGTTTCAAAGTATCCAATTAATTAAATTTTATAAATAAATAATACTTTCTATTGATATCAAATAATAAGTACATATATTTTTGTACATCTCATGTAATCTCTTCATCAATTCTTTTTCTTCAAATAAGAATTATCTTTTTTACTTTCATATCTCTAATCTTCTTTACTTCTTTTACAATAAAATTTGTGTTTTCATACTAATTGACTTAGCAATTAAATGAGTCTTTAGATTCCATAGACTTTGGCTAGATTGTATTTGATTAAGTTCAAGATTTGCACAAATAATAGTGGTGCAGTATCAACTTTTAAACCACTCTAATTATAATAAGGAAAAATATTTTTATGGTGTCTTAAACGTCTTTATGCATCCTAATCACACTCGCAATATGCAGCAACTTTAATGTTGCTCCCATTGAAGATAGCCACATAATTGCATTGATTATTGTATATATCCTCTTTGATTGTGAATCATAGAGATTTATTATAACACAACAAATTAGTCCATGTTGTTGTACTATATGTCATCTTGTTTGAAAATGTATCAAGGACTTGAGCATAGAATGTATACTTATATATTGTAACTAATTAAGAACCTAATTATTTTAATATAATTCTACATAAATCTCTAATTGAATCCTTAATAATCCTAATGAAATCCTAAAAGAATTATAAAGAAATTCTAAAGAATTTTGATAAAATTATAAAGAAATATTTAAAAAATCTTTAATTTTTTTTAAAGAAGTCATAAAGAAACTTTAAAGAAATTCTAATCAAATCCTATCCAATCCTAAAGAATTCCTAATTATATCCTTAATGAATTCTAATCAAATTCTAAATAAATTCTAATAAAATCTTAATCAAATTTTAATAAAATTTTAATCAAACCTTATTCAATTTTAATCAAATCTTAATGAAATTCTAAAATAACTTTAAGTCAAATTCTAATCAAATCTAAAATCAAATCCAAAATCAAATCCTTGGTCAAATCCTAACCATATCCTAAGACAAATCCTTAGTCAAATTGTAATAAAATCTTAATATCTTAAATAAATTTTAATCAAATCCTAATCAAATCTAAATCAAATTCTAAATGTATCAAGGACCTAAGAATATAGAGCAATAGTCTTAAATTAGGACAAGGTTTCAAAAAGAAACCAATCAAAACTTGAATTAATTAGATGATGTGAGCTAAAAATTTATTGCCTCACATTAGTTTAATTTAAAAAATTTAGAAAATTTAAAAAAATTAAAGATTTAGAATTAGAAGGATAAATTAGAGACTTAGTGTGACTAATTAGTGAAAATAGTAGTTAGAAAAAAAATAAAAAATAAAAAAATAAATTAAAAAAAGATTTTTTTTTTTAAAAAAAAAAAATTTAAAATAATAATTATTTTGGAATTAGTATTTCTGTTTAAAAATGGGGTAGAAAAGAGTTCTAAACTAAGCCCTTGTGATCCTCCATAAGTATGAGTGTGGGACTTAAAAAAAAAAAAAAAAAAAAACAAGTCTTGGCAATGGATTCCACTGACCAATGACCATGATGCTATTAGGGAGGTGCGGTGCCGATCATAGTGGTCACAAGTGAGTGCTAGTGTGGAACAGAGTGATGTCAATGAACTAGGATTTTGGGGATGGCGAGAATAGATTAGCACATACAAATGCACACACACTTGGGAGTAGTAGCAGGGGCAGTGAAATTTGAGCAGGCATTTGGAAAGAGCTATTGTATGGCATGAACTTCTATCTGGGAATATTTTGGATATTTAGTTGTAGAGAGTTCACTTGAAACTTATTGGCTAAACTCCAATAAGTGATTTTTTTTAATAAAAAGGACAAATAATATAGTAATATTATAAAAGAGAAGTTATATAGATAAACCCTCTTGTATTCAAGTAGGTTTGTACAAAAACGATTCAAATTTCCACAAAAATCCTTCAAAACTATATTCACCCGTAAGGACGTATTTCTTCTTGATCTTTAGAGTCCAATAATTCTTGATCTAACTATTTAGTTTCTATAAAATTTTCTTCAAAGTATAGATAATACTCTTAAGTTTTATTACAAATAAAAATCAACCATAAATTTATTTTCGATCATCTGATATCTCAAAATTTCTAGCAGGTGCTTAAAAACCTAGTTCAAAGATACTTGAGTACTATTTTCCTTATATCTCACAAATCCAAAATCTTAATACCACAAATTTTTTGCATATAGTCTTGTGACATAAACATTTACACTTTTAAATTTTTTGAGCCAAAAATCTTTCAAATTGCCTAAGATATAGTTCAAAATATAACTACTAGTTAAATAGGATTACTTACTGTCCTTAGCGTACAAGTACTAACTTCAACTTTCAATATCTCCTTTATCCTAGCATTGATGTCATTAAGCCTTATATACAAAATATAGCCAAGAAAGTGTTCTTTCTAATCCTAATTGCTGATCCTCTATTGCTCTTTGTATACGCTAGTTATATCTAAAAGAGTGACAGTAGATAGAATTTTGACACCTTAACTTTGAGCGCCTATAACTTTTTTTTAAAAAGTCCAAAGCATGTAAGATTTGTACCAAAACCATATCCAAAAATCCAAACTTGCTGATCCTAGCCTTTGATGTTCAACTCTCCTCTAAAAACAAACCCTAATCCCTAATAAATCCTAAGGCAGCCTCCTTGAAGCCTACTCGGCATGATTTTTTGCCAATAGGAATAGAGACTTCTATCATCCATCTCCATTCATCCACATAGATGGCCTAACTACCTCCTTTCATATTAAAACCCCCTTTCTAATCTTTTTTCTTATAAGATTTATATAATATGTATTCTAAATACCAAATAAAAGAAGTAAATAAGATCTTAAAGATCACTAATGTTTAATAAAGGTGACTTAAGATATATAAAAGTTACTATCAATATAGAATCAATCTCAAAATTACTATCACGAGAAGAAATAAGGTTGTATAAACCTTAATAATAATCCTTTTAATAGATCCCTTTTAAACTAGCAACCTAATCACATCTTATAACAAATAAAATCTACTATTATAGCTTTCATTTAAATATATAGTAAATTATATATTAAATATATATGTACAATTTTTTTCACACAATAGCTGAACCACAACACAATAGCACATTTAGGCATGTTACACATAGGAAGAACTAGTATAATTTTCAAAGACTTTGATGGCGTCTAGTAGACCTTGCCTTCTTCCACCTTCTATTTTTATCTCTAGTGACTTTGTCGGACTATCTATGCTATTCATTGATACTCATGAGATTGCTTTCTTTGTCTATCTTGATTGTTGTGCCCTTTGTCTTAGATAAGAGTTATATTGTGCCACTAAATTTTAATGTGACAGTGTTAGGTGTCTCTCAAGAACTAGTCATGTGGTTTTGATTGTGGAAAGTTAGGTTGTAGCAAGGTCTTTACGAGTTAGTGTATTTTGAGAGTAGAAGTTTTATTTTGTTAGATTGTAATTCAAGTGGTGCTTGCTCTTTAGGCATAATTCTAGGAATTTCAAGGGCATCAGAGGGTTGCAACTGGAATGCTCGCTTTCTTCTTTAAGTAAACTAGCTAGCATGGTTGGGTGAAATTATTTTGGTGATGGAGATTGTGTTGTTGTGTCTCTGCGGATGTGATTTAATGAGAAAGGTAGAAGAGAAGGATGAATAGTAAGAAGTGGCTGGCAATTGTGAACTGGCGGATGGTTATGAGTATTAATTTGTGTCTGCTAGAATTGAAGTAATTAGAAAATGAGGTCTATCTTTTGATACAAAAAGCTCTAGAAGATGACTGAATGATGTGTGACTCTACAATATAGTACTAGATATCAACAAATTATTGCCAAAACATACATGGAGAGATGTCTTAAGAAAAATATATCAAAAGTTAGATGATGAATGATAAGATCTAACATTCAAATAAATTAGTGTGCTAGGTTCAAATGTGCAAGGGTGGCATAGCGATGTAGGTGATGTTGAAGTGATTTGAAGACTGGTTCTGTAAGTCTCATTGTGGCAAAAGCTGGAGCATTTTCGATGGATTCTAGGGAGATGAATTCTTATGCTAGAGAAGGAGAGTTATCCATCGCTACTGTACAAATTACATCATGTGCATCATGATGGAAGTAGGTATTTCCTCATTGGCATTTGTTCTTGCCGTTGAATATATAAACCATTCAGTAGTTTGGTTTATTAAATATTTGAGACTTGAGCTTAGAAGTTGTTATGGAAGAATGACATTCCGAACTTGGATCTTATTTGAGAAAGTGAAGGCTGCTTTTTTTAATAAATAAGTTGATATAGTTTCTCCTCAATAATATCTGAGATCTTATAAATCGTAACTATAGTTTATATGTATGGTACAACCTAGACAATTATGCGATTATCTTTTGGATGTATATTAATAAAAATAGAAGGGATTATTTTATATTATGGTTATCTCATTGTAGAATCAAATGCAAGTTGAAGTAGATTATTTTTGTCAATTAGACATTTTTTGGTTTGAAAAAAAAAAAATGAGATCGATGAATATAATAAATTTTAGATGAGAGGGCAACAATAAGTAGGATTTGGATCAAAGTTTGTGAAGTTGAAATTTTGGACTTAAAGATTGGGCTATATTAGACAATCCGTGTTGCTGGAGACTATGAACCATCCATCATCGTTCACAATACTTATACTCTTGGCTTTTTTTTTTTGCACTATTGTAACTCAAGTTCGATTGTTTTTTCTTTCAAAAAAAAAAAGAAATGAGCAATTAATTTTAGTTGTGAAGATTGAATGCATTGGAATTAAGCATTGGATACACATTGAAAGGTCAAGTGCTCACACTTGAGTTTAGCTGATAGCATCATTGTCTGATTAGGCTTTTGGAATGATGCGGAATAATATTTTATAGTGAGGATTTAATAACAGCTTGTTGATGACCATAGGCGGAGGCATATTCAGACGTTGAGAGTACCATTGATAAATTGATGGTACTTGCTACTCTTCTCAAAACAATGACCATTCTACACATGATTAAGTGGATTTAGGTGCAACAAAGTAAATTTGATGGACATGGAATTGGACGTACGTTCTTGTAGATTTGAATTATTGTTTAATGACTTGGTTGTAAAGGTTGCAAACATTGAGGAAGGAGGTGCATTTTTAATATCCAGAGTAGAGGAAGTCTTGATGGGCTCTTAAAAATTAGTAAAGGAATATCTTATGAAGAATTGGGAGGTTGGAAAAGGTGACATTGATGACACTATTCTTTGGTACAAGAGTAAGGATTTACTCATTGTATGGTATCAATGAATATATGGGTTGCAATGTTTGAAATTTTATATTTGATGCACGTTTTTGATTATCTACGAGACAAGAAAAAATGATTGTTGCTATTGATGCAAAATTGTCACTAAGAATTGCTAATAGAATGGTATGTTAGTGCGAATAGATGGTGTCAATGTTGATGGCGATGGAGGTCAAGACTAATGTTCCAAAAAATTGGTGATGTTGGATGGAGGCTGAAAGAAAGGAACTGGCTATGGTGTGGTTTGGCAATCCAAAGTAACAAGCAGATTGAATACCATATGAAAAATATCATAGGAATTAAAGAAGTATTTATAAAATTGAGGATGAAGAATATAAGCGAAGAAGAAAAATTGCCAAAAGGACTAACTAGGAGGAGAGTATCTTGAACTAAAAAAAAAAATAAAAAAAAATAAAAAAAAATAAAACATATTAAAATTTTTTTATATGGAAAAGATTGATCCACCAGGTTACAAACGCAATGAAGGTGGTGAGATCTTGCTTACAGATGAGTACACAAATAATATCAAAAAAAGTGATCTTAAACTCTAAGAGATGCATTATCAAGACTGAAGAATTTTTCAGCCTCAACTTCCAAATTTATCCCTATTTAGGATGCTTCTTAAGTGGCTCCTATCAAATTAAAAAGCTTCTTGAGCTCTTTCTACCAACTAGGAAGCTTCTTGAGGTACTTTCATCAACTAAGAAGCTTTTCAATTAATTTTTACTAACTCAAGAATCTTTAGAATGTTTATGATTTTCTATTTTATTTATTCTTTTAATATTACATAGAATAAACTTGTAAAGAGAGATTTGAACACAGGGAAAGACTAAACGTATGAGATATAGTGTTAGGATCACACAATTAATTGCTTCCAAATGGCAAAGTCTAATAAACATGTAAATGCTTTGAAACAACCCCATCTTTTTCATCTTCCTATTACTTTACACTCAAGGATACACTTTGTAGTACTATCTTCCATAATTCTTCTATTGTAATCTCGTATCTTCTTCCAAGCTCATAATAACATCAGGCGATATTATATTATCTTATCAGACTGTATACAATCGCTTCACATTCTAATTACTAGAAATAACTTCTCATCAAGAAGCCATTTTGAAACTAATCATCTTTCCAATATTTTTTTTTATCGTTCAATTTTGACAATCAATACGGCACAACATTCTCATTCACAATCAAACTTCATTGATATATTCTGTCTTTGGTTGCCAATTTGCCACACCAAACTTAATCATTTAATAGCTTTAATTTTTTATTCATCTATATATGAATTGAATTTTTTATTTTATTATTATATTTTATAATTTATATAGTACAATTAATCAAAATATATTCCAAATTATCCATTACAATCTAGCACAAAAAAAAAACAAAAGAAAGAGGTAACACCAAGTTTATCCCGGCTCTTGACTCTTACAATCGGGCCTTGATTTCTTCATCCCTATTCTCTTTATATAAAGACCAAGACTTTAATTGTCATCTCTCTTGCTTTAACTGCTTTTTCAACTAACTTTCATATATTACCATCTATTCTAGCCAGCCAATGGATTAATCATCCAATTTATCAATTTTTAACCCTTATTCTACCACCTAAGATTATCTATCTATTCTATATAGTCCCACTCCTAATTGTGTAGCGCCTTCGTAAACACAGAATTGATAAAAGAACACTTCTTCATCAAAATCAAAAAAACTTTTATTTACAAAGTTGATTCTTTAGATTATTCAATCCAAAGATTCTCTGTAGGTGGTTCTACTGAATCTAGTTCTAACATTAAGTCCTTGTCCTCTTCTGATAAATCCACTAGGTTATTCTTTAATTAAGTTAATAAATCCTCATTGTATACTTTTAATTCCTAAACTTGAGCTTTTAATTGTTACCTTAAATTTTCCTCCAATTTATTCACTGTAAGTTACAATTGAGAAATTTGAGGTTCCTTCTTTCCAATATTCTAGTATTCAAAACTGGAACCTTAGCTACTACCTCAATTACTAAGCAAATTGGAACCTGCCTTGGTGTAGTCAATGGGATAGCTTTCCATTCCAATGATTCACTTGATTCCTCGATTTTATGTACCACTACCTTTGGGCTAGCTGTCGCTACCATCAAACTCCAAATATAGCATTGAGACATTGGAGATGATATATTTCTCTCCATTATCAATGATGTTTGGCTCAACATGTATGCAATCATGAAATGCACATAATTGGAGTAGAACACGGATGCAAACTTCTTTGTCTTCCACTTGGCTACCATCTCTACATGGATTCTAGTTGCTACAAATGTTGTTCAATTAAAAACCATTCCTTCCAGCATTTCTATCACAACAAACAATAAGCGTTTGGACATGTATGTGGTGTATAGGTTCAAGCCTAACTGCTTCTAAATAAATCGCATCTATTCTATAAGCTCTAGTATAAGTGCTTCTACCACCTTCTAGCCCTGATTCTTCTCTAGTGACAACATACCACTTTTAAAATAGCTTCCTAGTCTAAAATCACTAGACACTTTGACATCCACTATAAGCTCACCAATCAATAGATGTAGTATTATCTATAAGGTACTCTCATCTATCTTGATTATCCTCCCCTTTATTATATTCAAACCATCATGTGGGTTGTAATTTGCTATATATTCTACCACCAATTCCACACTAATTGGTGGCAAATTATCTGACTCTCGTTAAAATGCATATAGCTACACATTTTAAAAATTTCTTTGCCTTCATGGGGACCAATATATTTCTAACTTCATTGGCTCTATGTTGGTGATTACCACTAGCAATGGCGACTCCAAATTACTCTTATTTTTCATGTTTCAGACATTTTTTTCTCTGTCCAAAGCTGTCTTCGATCTTTCCATCAATATTATAGATTATGATTTTCTTCTCACTCCTTGCTTATGCTAATATTATTTTTGCTTATTAAAATAAATTCTATATTCCAATGCATATGCTTTATACAACAATGTTCAAAAACTTCTGCTAAGTGCTCCGCTTTTAACTTTTTATTCGGAGTTTAAATCAATAATTCTTAATCCAGTATACCATAATCTCACATCTGATTTTGCTGACTAGGCGGCAATAGTATTTCAAAACTAATCATTAGCCATATTTTCTAACCATCATGCTCTCATAATATAGGTGATCTATCATTAATAGATATGCCCTCTTTCCTCCCATTTATAAAATTCATCTGAGATTTATGTACAATAAAGTCATAATTGATTTTTGTTGATTCATGTAATATATTGAATACCCATAAAATCTTTCAATTAAATTATACCATTAGAAAAGGCATCTACTACATGATACGGTCCATACCAATAGATTTGAAATTTCTCTAAAAAATTGTAAAACTGGCTATCATAAAAAAATACTAGATCATTGAGCAGAAAAGATTTGGTTGTAATTTACTATCATAATAATTCTTATGGCAATGCTATGTAGCTTCCATAGTCAAAAGAATTGTAATCCAAACTTCATCCAATTTTTTCAATTCTACTAATTGATATTGAAGAGATTCCTTGTCACCAAGCCATTCATTTGATGCAATTCTTAAATTCTGAACTTCCAATTGAATTGGTAATATTGCCTCTTGTCCGTACACCAATTATAATGGAATGGAATTGGTAGTTATTTTAAATGCAGTATGATATGCCCACAAAGCTGCAAATAATTTTGTATTTCAATCTATTCTCATACTAGATACAATCTTAGTTAAAACTTTACACAGAATACTGTTGGTCTTTTCAATTTTTCCGTTGACTCAAGGGTGATATGGGATTATTTTTTGATATTTAATCTCATATTTATCCATCAAGGCTGTAATTGTAGTATTAATAAAATAAGTTCTTTAATCACTAATCAATTCTTTGGAACATCCAAAGCGAGTAATAATATTTTCATATAAAAATATAGCTACTATATTGGTACTATCAGTTTTTGTTGTCACCGCTGTCATGTTGTGATACGATTATATGGTGAAACTATAACTAAAAATGATTTTTCAATTAATACTCTATTACCTTAGTTCAATAAGAATTCAACACATTTTAATAAGGTTTTTATGAAAGCCTCTTAGTTTATTTTCTTCACTTAATAGCTAGTACATAAGAATTAGTTAGTAATTTTACCTTCTAGGCTATAGTAATTCTTTTACTATCTTAGAAAGGCCATAAAATGATAAAAATATGATAAAAGGGATAAATTATTAGCATGATTGATACTAGGATTAAGTTGAGGATAGGATCAGGCTATAAAATCCCTAGGATAGATTAGATTGATACTCAAGGGTTGGCCGTTTGTAGGATAGGGTCGAAATCAGACCTTGGGCCACAAAAATGGCTACCTACGACAAAGTAAGAAGGCTTTTTGAGATCAAGTTCTTGGATTGGATAGCTAGCTTGAAGCTTCTTCCAAGGACATTAAGCTTGATACCATAGGATTTTAGATGACTTTGCAATTGTTATTCAAAGTTAGAATTGATATTGGTGTTTTGGATTTTATATAAGACAATGATGGCTTGCATTATTGAATGATTTGTACAATCTATGTAGAATCTATGGCTCAAAATTTGATATTATCTAGATTATTGGGTGTGCTAAGTGTGTATAAAATTTCGTATTAATGTGGTGATGCAATCAGGAGATATTTGAGCTTTGATACAAAGGATTGTCGGATGTGGGCAACTTAGGGTTGGATAGAGTTTCTGTGATAACCAAAGATCTACAAATTGGATCAACATAAAGTTTGGCATGGTGATAGAAGACTTATAGTTCGAGCTACATACTAAGTTTGAGCTAAAGTTAACAATGGAAGAAGGAGAAATCACCATTGGAATTTTTGCATCAATTATCAAGTTGGCGGCCGAGTGTCATCAGTGCGATTTTTGAGCATTTTCTTGCAATCTGTCAGTTGGGTGGGTTGAATTTTTCTAAGCATGTAGAAGGCTTATACCAGCATTTGTGTGCAAAATTTTACACTAAGTGGATGGTTGGATTAAAAGTTATAGCTTGTCAAAGTTCACTGATTAGGATTAGGGCTTACAAATAAAAATAAAAATTGCTTAATTATAAAAGAAACGAGGCTATTGGGTTATATATATAATTGATGTTACTAAGAGGAGTATTTTTAAACACTTTTGAATTGAACTTTGAATTATATTCTTCATATATGGATGAAATCTATTAGGATTTCTTGATTATTTGCAAACTCAACTTTACCTTTTATAGCCAGGTGCCCGGTGCATTCCCGAACAAGACAATATATAATACGACACCGCCTCTGCCAATTTTATCACATAATTAGTCGCTATCAAAATATATTTTTTCTGTCTATTTCATAAGGCTAATGCGATTGATCTTACAAAATCAGTATCCCATTTTTCAAATGGTACTTATGCCAAAATTGGCACTAACGGCATGGCAAAAGTACCAATAGATCAATCAATATACTGACAAGGATCACAACGTTGGACATATTAGTGTACATTTAAAAACATTGTTGGATACCAATATCCAGCCATTAAAGCTTTATAAGCAGTACTATCATTGGCAAAGTACCCATCGCAACTATGTAGTTGACAACCATTTAATATGATATGTACTTTACTTTGAAATATATTATGGTATAATATTCCATTCTTTTCTTACTTATACACGGCGTCACCTACCATGGTTTATAGGGTACTTTTCAAAATCAGACGCTGCTTAAGTTTCTTGCTATAAGTAAGCGAGAATGTCTGGAATATCAAATATTGAATCAATTCACTATATTCTGGTGAAATTACATCCATTGCAAATAATTCCGCACTAGGAAGTGCATCATTGATAGGTTCATTTTCCAATATATTAGTCAAACAGGATAAATAGTTTATATTAGCATATTTCTTTCTTAATAGAATATTAATAATAAAATTAAATTCTTAAAGGAGTAACATCCATCAAGCAATGCATCCACTCAATTGAGGTTTATTGACCATATACTTAAGAGCATTATGATCAACATGAAATCCAAATGAATAACCAAGCAAGTAATATCAAAATTTGTATATAAAATAGATTATATCAAAGGCTTCTTCTTCAATCATAGTATAATTTTGTTTCGCAACAACGAATTATCGACTATCATATATTAGATGATATAAATCTTTTTTATCTTTCTGATTTAATATGGATCCAATAGTAACATTGGACACATCAACATAAATATGAAATAGTTTTGTCCAACACGGTGTCAGGGTAGAGAGAGTCCACCTTGAAAAAATATTGGATTCCTAACTGCTACTAGAATTAGCAGAGAACATGAGAGGAAGCCATACAAGTGTCTAATATACTTGCACAATACTTATTCAAGTTTCCTCATTATATTTATATTATACTTGTTCAAATATAGAATATAATCCTTTCTATAATATTTATAGAAATATAAAGTATAATCCTTTGTATAATACTTGTAGAAATATAAAATATAGTCCCTTATATAATACTTATAGAAATGTAAAATATAGTCCCTTATATAATACTTATAGAAATACAAAGTATTATTTTTTATATATTATTTGTAAAAATATAAAATATAATTCTTTATATAATACTTATAAAAATATAAAGTATAATCCTTTGTATAATACTTATACAAATAATTATACAAATACTTTATATAATATTTGTATAAATACTTAGTATAAATATAAGTATATATATTTATATAGTATGTATATACTCAAGTATACCTCAAAATACAATCGCATATGAGGAATACAAGTTATACAACTAGCTGAAGTTATATAAATCACTAAAAATTTATCCAAAAGTAAAATCAAGCGTGCTTATAGCCTATAGAAAGCTAATAATTCATTGTAAAACATATCAAAATTTCACAAATAGATGTCTTACTGTTTAAAAGTTATGGCTAAATGAAATAGGTACTAAAAATTCCCAGCAAATTCAAAGGTAGCAAAGCTCTTCTTTACATCAGCCTTCATTGTGGTTACTTTCCTTCTCCAAATTAGACATGCAATAACTTTTTAGAAAGCTCTCTCCATCATTTGACTTGTCTTAAAATTTCGCATGTATGCCTTTCAAACTTCAGATTTTATAGCTAGTTGAATCTACTCTTCAAACCCAAGTGACAACTTGCCTTGTTGATACTTCATGGCTCATAAAACTTTCATAGAAGCTCCAAATGCATTGATTTTTGTTTTTATAGAAAGCTTACACAAGCTACTATAAACATCTAAAATATCAAAAAGATTAAAGAGACTGTCCAACTTGGGTGGTTGAACAAAGTCTCTACCCCTCTTTGTTAGGTGGCAGCAGACCCTTTCTCACTCTCAAGCTCACAACTTTTTTTCTTCAATTCCAAACACTACAAAAGATAGCTTGATAGAAAGCTAGCACAATTTTCTACATTTTCTATAGATTTTACTAAGAAAGAGTCAAAATCGAACTTGCAGTGGCAGTTCAAAGTTTCTACCGTCACTTTTTCATAGCAACAGAACTTACTCCACTAAAACAAGCATAACTTTTTGCTCACAATTCCAAATCAAGTAACTGAGTAGGCTCTAGAGTCCTCAAAACTCAAAGAAAACACCTTCTAATTTTTACAACAAAAGCTTCAATATCCTTGGAGCTTTGCCTCTCTAAAACTTGCATCCTCAAAACTACTAAATCCTAGGTCCAGCAAGAGGAGTATTCTCCCCTTTTCTTCCACATCAGCCCATACCACACCCACATGGGCAGCCAAAATCCTATTGGATAGGCCCTATTCACCCCCATACTCTTCTTTCTTATCCTTTGCAAGGTCCATACTACCTCAAAGTCAACAAGAAAGGTAAAACATCCTTTATCTTTCTTCTTAGTATAAAAGAATCTATTCTAAGATATAAGCAAGGTAGGAACAAAACAAATAGCCATCTTAATTCACTAATTAAGTGGCTAAAATAAATCTTCTCCTTATAATATCTTCTAAAATGGCCTCTAGTACTCACACATGTAATAACAATAAATACAAAATATATAATATTTTTACATACTGCACATAAATACACCATGACAATGGTGCAACAAGTACCAGTGCAAACACCAATTTGTACTTCAATTTTTTAAATATAATTATGTATTCCTTGGTTCAAATTAGACTAGATCCATCCAACGGTGGTTTCTTTAAGAAATTAGTTAAAAATTGGCATATGATTGCAAATAAATCAATAAATTGCTGATAATAACTAATATGGCCTACGAAACCACAAATAGCCAACTCTGTTTGGAAAAGCTTTTGGGACTTATTATTTTTGTGGTTGGTATTGCTATTGATTCAAATAAAGTTTTTAGCTTTAGCAAGGCCAATATACAAGTAACTTTATTTGAGTCAATAGCAATACCAGCCACAAAAATAATGTGTTTCAAAAGCTTTTCCGATGATATACCAAATTGATACTTCTCAAAATTTAAGAATATCCCATACTTATCACATTGATCCAAATATTTATTAAGACATTCCAAATGGCCAATTATTGTATTAAATATATAAAAATTGTCTAAAAATATATATCAATATTACAAAAAATATCTATAGGCTTTATATGATTGTGGTCAGCCATCCTTAATATTAAAGTCATGGATAACAATTGAACTAAATCCAAATTCTCCATTGTATCAATATTTATTAAATTCACATTAAAACCTCCATCCACTTGAACTTCAAAAATAAGAACACCATCGATGGATATATCAATAGTTGGTGCACCTAGATTGGAATTCAAATTAATTTCATGAATTTCTTTATGATGAGCTCTATATTATATTAACGAGGAATTCAATGTAGAATGGCATTCTAATGCGACTGCTAATAATTGCTTCATTAAAATTGAAGATTTAATTTCATCCAAATCTTTCAAAATATCATATGGTTTCATATTGACAATGATTCCCAGGGCCCTCTTTTTTTTCATGGATTTCACTTTAACTCCATGAGGTAATTTATCTTGCTTTACAAAGTTTAGAATTGAAATTACTGAATGAACTTTGCCAAAATGCTTGTCCATGATAGGATCTTTTAATGGATAAGATGGCTCTTGGAACTTCATAGATATTGATACTGATTTAGATTGAATCAATATATTGGTACTAGGGACATCATCGGGTTGCACAAACGGACCAAGTTCCAACATTGATAATATCTTTGGGATTGGTATTGGATTTGGAGTTCCCACCATTAAATTGAATGGATTCCTTGCAACTAGTGTACTTAGTTGTGGAATATGATCTTTCTCTTTTTATTAGGCTTAATCTTTTTCTTTTTATTAGGCTCAATCTTTTTCTTTCAAGGTTGTTAACAGCCATCTCAACCAAATATCTCAAGTTCTACCATTGTTGGCTACACATGCAATTAAAAATTGAGACAAATATTGATCTAGGTCTACTCTTAGCAAACCTCTAAAGATAGATAATGGAGCTATGCTAATTGTGCGATCGCCCACCGCACCCGTTTGGACTGTAATTGACACTGCTAGATCTTCTGCTACCATTATAGATGACAATATTCTATTCAATTCTTTATTAAAATAAAGACTACCTTCTCCAATTGTCTCTTTTGGATTTTTAGGCCTCCGTAATTTACTATTATTATTTATAAATAATTTTATTAATTGAAATTAAGGTGAAAACAATGAATTTTGAAACATGCTAAATTGGCCCTTAATAGCAAGCAATTTATGCCGTTCTGAAGAACCAATCTTGCTAGAATCGATTGTATCTACTATTGAAAAAGTATCTAATGGAATATCCAATTTTTTTCTGCCACATTCTCTTTCCGTTAATAGACTCAAGAGATACGCTGGATTATTGTTCAAATTATTCGCGAGTGCTCTTGATAATTTCTTTAATGGTATATATGTTTGAAATATTAAAGATCTTTGTTGTTCTGGGTATGCTTAGATGTGTCAATAGACATGCAACCATGATTTAATCCAACTTTGTTGATGCTTCTTCTTTAGATTTTATTCTTGTTCGTCTTGCAATAAATTTTTTGCTTGTGCTTTCTCTTGTCTTCCTTTCAACAGGCGTGTTTTTTTCAATGTGATGTTCTCATTCTTATTAATTATAATCTTTCTTCATATCACTGAAATTGCTTTCCATCTCCAATTTAACTACACATTTAGCTTCAGTTTCAAACCATCACCAATTTTAAAACCTCTTCGTATATTATGCAAAAACTACTTATTCAACAATTAATTCTCAACTTTCAAAACTATTGTCATTTTCCGAAAATGGCACCAAAAATGTGATTTGCCATTTTACTTACTCTTCTAATATTACTTAGAATAAACTTATAAAGGAGAATTTGAACACAAGGAAAGACTAAATGCATGAAATACACTGTTAGGATCACACAATTAATTGCTTCTCAATGGTAGAGTCTAATAAATATGTAAATGCTCTGAAACAACCCCGTCTTCTTCATCTTCCTACTACTTCACAGTCAAGGATACACTTTGTGACACTATCTTCCATAATTCTCTTATTGTAATCTCTTGTCTTCTTTCAAGCTCATATCAATATCAGACAATATTGCATTATCTTAATAGACTATATATAATTATTTTATATTTTAATTACTAAAAATAACTTCTTACCAAAAAGCCATTCCAAAATTAATCATCTCTCCAATATTCTCTTTCATCGTTCAATTCTTACAGCCAATACAATACAACATTCTCATTCACAATCAAATTTCATTGATATATTCCATCTTTGGTTGCCAATTTTTTATACCAAACTCAATCATTTAATAACTTTAATTTCTCATTCATCCACATATGAATTGAATTTTCTATTTTATTACTATACTTCATAGTTTACATAGTATGATCAATTGAAATGTATTTCAAATTCTCTACTATAGTCTAACACAAAAGAAAATAAAAGAAAGAGGTAGCACCAAGCTTATCCTTGCTCTTGACTTTCACAATTGAGCCCTAATCTCTTCATCCATATTTTCTTTATAGTAAAGACCAAGACTCTAACCATCATCTCTCCTGCCTTAACCACTTTTTTAACTAACTTTCCTATGTTATCATCTATATTGGCTAGCCAATGGATTAATTATCCAATTTATCAATATTTAACTCTTACTCTACCACCCAAGATTATCTATCTATTCTACAATATTCTAAAAAGTTTTGTGAACTTCCAAAGTATATGTTTCTAATATCACTTCCTTTTCTAATAACAAGTTTGAAGAGGAGTTCAATCTTTTTACATATGTAAAAAATCAAGAATATGGTGTCATGTTGTAATACATTTATGTGATAAAAAATATAAATAAAAATGATTTCTATCTAATATTTAATTATCTTGATTCAATAGGAACTCAAGATATTTAAGAAAGGTTTTATAAAAGCCTCTTAGATTATTTCTTATCTTAATAGCTAATAGATTAAAGTTAGTTATTAATTTTTTCTTCTAGGTTGTAGGAATTATTTTATTGCCTTTAAAAATCCATAAATTAATAAAAATAGAATAAATAGCTGATATGGTTGACATTAGGATTAAGTTGAGGATAGGATCAAGCATAAAAATCCTTAGAATAGGTAGGATTGATACCTGGAGGTCGACCATATATGGGACAGGATCAATATCAAACCTCTAGCTACAAAAACGGCTACCAAGGGCAATATTTTGAGAGATTTAGAGATTGGCGATTAGAATTAGAGAGCTAGCTTCAAGTTAGTTCCAAAAGCATTAGAATTGTTTCTATAGGATTTAAAAAGATTTAACAATCATTAGCTAAAATAAAGATTTTTAATGAAGATTGGATTTTTATACAATAAAATTAGGGCTAGCACTCTCAACTATTTTGTACAATTGGTATAACATATATAATTAAAAATTTAAAAATAAGTAGATGATTGCATGTGCTAAGACTATATAAAAATGTGTAATAATCTAATAGTGCATTTAGGATTTATTTGATCTTTAGTATGAAGAGATATTAGAAGTTCACAGTTTAGGATTTCTATAATATCTATAGATTTATCAATCAAAACAAGGTGAAATTTGGCATGGTACTAGAAGATTTGAAGATCAAGCTATATACAAATTTTAAGCTGAAGTTAATAGTTGGAGAAGGAGAAATTGGTCTTGGAACATGTGTATCAACTTTTGAATTGGCAGCCAAGTGACATCAGTGTGATTATTGGTTAATTTTCTACAATTTGTAAGTTGGATTGGGCTTAAATTTTTTGGACATACAGAAGACTTATATTAGCATTTTTTTACAAAATTTCATACCAAGCTAATAGTTAAATGAAGAGTTATAGTTTGCCAAAATTCATTGACTAAGATTAGGACTTACAAAGAAAAATCTTAATTGCTTAATTGTTACAAGTAACAAAATATTTGAATTTTTTTATATGGTTGAAGTTATCAAAAAGAGTGTTTTTAAGTACTTTGTATTGATTTAAGTACTCTTGTATTGAAATTCGAATCATATTCTTCTTGTATAGGTAAAACCTATTAAGATATCTTGAGTATTTGATAACCACAACTTTACCCTCCACAGCCAAGTGCCTCACATATTTCCAAATAGGACAACACATAATACAACAATAGTGCATTAATAAAGCTATGTATTTTATTTTCTATTCTTCAGCAATAGATTCTATTGGTCTTCAAAAAATTTATCTATGGCCTTAAGCTAATACCTCTATTATTGAAACATCCTATCAAAGGATTTGATTTTCATTGTGGCCTTTAAAACATCCTCCAAATAAGATCGTAGGCTTCAAAGAATTCATCTTTCCAACCTCAAGCAATATTATTAAAATTGAGCATTGAAATTGAATCTTACATGGTTGGATCTTGATCCTAATTACTCCAATCGAGGTTGTATTTGGTGTTGAAATGTATTGTCTTCACTTTGCTCAATTAGAGGCTGTAAAAATTGCAATGGTTTGTTCAAAGCTTGCATGATAAGTGAATCTTTTGAATCTTGTTCTTTCAATACTTAAAGGTTTAATATGGTGATTGATTTGTTTCTACCACTCTATTCTATCTTAGAATATATGACTACATATTGATGAAGGCTTTTATTTAACTTTCTTTTTCTTATGAATATTTCTTGAATCTAATCTTTAGTAAGAAGTTATTATCAAATACATTTGAATTTTTGGGAATAGAGTCAATGAAATTTTTATACCTTTTGAGGCGCATTAGTGAGATTTTCAACCACTTCCTATGTACGTTTATTAATATCATAGTCTTACTAATAAATAAGATATTTCAATTTATTCTATTTTTTTCATGAATCAAGTACCTTTTTAACCTCGTATTTTTTATGGTCTTTGATTTTAATATTAGCTGGCAATTGTTGTATTCTTTCTGGAATATACAACTTTTTATAAGGTTCTAAAAGAGAGACATAAAAAATTGGATGTACCTTCATAGAAGATGGTAATTCCAAGCAATACGCTATTTGATTCTAATTCTAAGTAATATTTTGAATAAAAAATGGTCCTAATCTTTGATAGTCCAACTTATCATATGATTGCTTAGTCTTGATGTTTTGTTAAAGAAGCCATATTTTATCTATAATATAAAAAGTAAACAATTGATTTTTGAATTTATCTCCAAATGCCTTGTAAGCATCTTGACTTGTTTATAATTGAAGCTTCAAGGTTGTTTGGTGTTACAATAGATGCTTTGTAAATCCTTCAGCTATTGGATTATTATTTTTTGACATATTCCATAAATTAAGCTTCGAATGATATCCATAATTAGAATAAAATAATATTTATTAAATTGAGATATAAATAGTATTATTATATACAAACTCCTCTAGTAGTAGATATGAGATCCAATTGTCTTATTAATAGTTGATGTTGCATCGTAGATACTATTTCAAAAATTGATTAACTTGTTTTGTTTAGTTACCAATTTGAGGATGGAAAGCCAAAGAAAGTTTAATGTCTACCTTCAATATTTCAAAAAGACATCTTCAAAACTTAGATATGAATTGGGATCCTCAATCAGATACAATATCATCTGATAGGCTATAATATTGATATATATTATTAAAAAAGAGCTTTGTTATTTCTTTAGTAGATACAATCTTATTATAAAGAATAAAATGGACTATCTTTGTCAGTCAATCAACCACTATAAGGATAATATCCAATGAATTGGATGATAATAGATCTATGATAAAATCCATCAAGAAAAAAAGACCATGACCATGATTGTAAGAGTCTATAAAAGCAATCTTGAGGATTTTTAGACCTTGAATAGATGTTACAAGAGAGCAAAAAGTCCTTTATTGCCTTTTATATTTGAGGCCACTAAAAATCTTGAAAAATAAGTTCTAAGGTCTTGTTAAATCCAAAGTGACCTGTAATTGGAAAGTCATGGTTATATTAAAGAATACACAGTTGTGTTGGTCCTTTTGGAATATGCAAACATTCTTCAAAGTATAGAAAATCTTCCTCAAACTTAAACTTATTAGTATTTTCTTTCAAGTGACACTTGACATAAAAGGCCAAAGCATTATTAGTGGTTGCAACATACAAATTATTGAAAAAACTATAATCAATAGGTGCCAATATAATAGTGGTACAAAAATAAAATTGCTTTGGCTTTAATAAAGTTGCATATTGTTGATCAAATGCTACCTTTCCTATCCTTAATACAAGATATAATTTCTTTCATAAAACATTAGATAATCTTTATTTCTTTCTAGATTAATGAATGATAATAAAATTAAATCAAGATAATGACATATTCCATTGAGCTTGACGGTGATTAAGAACCCAAACTGCTATAAAATATTTGAGATTCTTGTGATCTATATATATAGTTATAGGATACATTATTCATTTCAAAAAATGATGGCATTCTTGAAAAAAATCTATAATAGCAAAAAGTTTTTTATTGTGGATTTTATAATTAATTTTGACAATAAAATATTTTTGAGAATAAAATACAACAAGATAGAATTTATTGTCTATATCCATTTGTGAAAGTATGGCCTCTAGTATAAAATCCAAAGCATTGGTCTCCATGTAGAATTCTTTTATAAAGTTTGGATGTATTAAAATTAAGACTATGGTAAACACTGTCTTGAGGTCTTAGAATACCTTTTCTGCTTGAGGCCTCCATTTCAACTTATTTTTGCATATGAATCAAATAAGAGGAGCAGCAACTTGAGAGTAGCTTTTGATGAAGATCCTATAAAAATTAGAAAATCCAAAAAAAATATTATACGTCTTTTACAATCTTTGAAATAGCCCATTGCATAATTGTCTCCACCTTTGTGGGATCTATCATTAAACCTTCAATAGATATAATATATCTTTGGTTGATGAAATATGCATTTTTCTAGCTTGACATATAAACTTGCATCTCACAGCTTTTATAATACTAACTTTATATATCTTTTGTATTCCTCCAAATCTTTTGAGTAGATCAAGATGTCATTAAAATAGATTACCATGAACTTATCTAGATGCTTTCAAAAGATGTCATTTATTAAATGCTGAAAGATAGCGGATATATTTGTTAATTCAAAGAATATGACATTATATTCAAAATGTCCATATCTTATCTGAAATACAATCTTTCATTTGTCTCCCTCCTTGATTCATACCAAGTTATATATTTTACAAAGATCTATCTTTATATAGATCTTGACTTGGCTGAATTGTTCCAAAAGTCCTAATATTAATGGTAGTGGATAATGATTCTTCACTATTATCTTATTGAATCCCTAATAATCAATGCACATATGTTAGGAATTATATTTTTTCTTGACAAAGAATATAGGTGTATTTGTTATATGCTTGATAAAATTCTTTATAAAATTTTCATCAATATAATCTTTTAATATCAAAAGCTTGTTTTAAAAAAGATTATAAATTGGGCCAAAAGGTGGTTGTATTCTTTTCTAAAGATCTATGGCACAATTGTATGGTCAATGTTTGGATAATATATCAGCATTTTTTTTTTAAAAACATCTTGAAATTTTCTATACTACTCTAAAATACTTGTTGATGATATCATATCTTCTTTAGTTGGAGTTGTATAAATAAAAAATGGTGTACCTTCTTTCTTATAAAAGTCCTTGCTCTAATAAATAAAGGTTTATCAACTCTTGACTTTTTTCAAAGTTTTCTTACAAGTATTTCTATTGAAAATGTTATACTTTGCAAGCTCTAATTTATAGATGGATTATTCTTTTTCAACCAAGAAAGTCTAAGAATAATAGGATTAGAAGGAGTCCTAATAACATTGGATATAATTTGGCTGCTATGATCTTCAAACAATACTTCTATAGGTATAATTTCATGAATGACACTATCAAAGGATAAGAATTGTCCATCTATTATTTCTACATGAATAGGTTTGGATTTCTGTAGTGGAAGAATTTTATGAAGTTTAGTGAACACCTCATCTACAAAACAAGCGGATGCCTCCAAATCTAATAAGACAATTGTCTGAAGCTTCTAAAGGCCAAAATATAAAAAAATTATAAATCAATGAACAAGTTGAGCAAAAAGAGAGGAACCTAAATAATTTTATAATATTGAATTGTCGAATCATATGGCCCCTACTATGGTTGAACATCTTCATTTTTCTGAATAATTGTGCTTCTAATTTTGGTGATGTGTCGATTTTATTTTTTGGATAATTTATCAACCTTATGCTCTTTCTCGCCACAATATAAGTATAGACCTTCTATCTGATGTTTTTTTTTTTGTAGACTAAAAGATTTAAAGCATACTGTATCAAGTTGCATATCTTTTATTTTTGAATGTGAATTTAGAATGCTTGTCAATATAGCAACAGTATGTTAGATTGCGTATTGTCTTATTGAAGTCTATAAACATTGATCTTGACAACATTGAAATAATAAATTATCATATTTCATGGTTTGGTTAATAGTTTCATTGAGCAACTGTGGATCCACAAGCGGCAATAATAAATCTATCATATCATCTTTTTGTCCTCAATAGAATTGATTCATTAAGACTTTTTTCATTGCAATTGATGTTGTATGCTAATTGCTTAAAATTGGATGCATAGATTGATATAAAGCGCGCTTCTTGATGCAATACTTGGATCTTTGTTATTGCCTAATGAGCTTTGTCATGTTCTCCAAATGCTTCTATAAATGCTTCCATAAAAATTTCAAAGTTGTTCAAAATTGGTGATCTTTTTTTAAATAAGGGAACAAACTATCATAATGCTTGTCCTATAAGCAAGGTGCTAATCAATCTAACTTGTGATTCTTCTATCAAATAAGCATCAGATTGTAGAACCATTATTAATTGAATTTGATTGACAAATCCTTAAAACTTTGAATGCATACTATCATATTTCTCCAAAAGACTAACTTGAGGCTCTTTATGTTATTGAATAAGTAGATTTCCTTGATGTAGCATAGATAGTACTGCATCTTTAAGTATAGAAGTTAGAAGTAGGTGCAATCTAGATTGTGGTATTCCAAATGTTATGTCGTTATGAAGTTTTGCAATAATCCCTTCAGTTTTTGTAGTCCTAATAAATAAAGTAATAAGAATACTTATAATAGCATCTAACTTGGACTCAAAAGATTTGATCATATTAATAGCTTGATCTCCAGCCATTCTTAAAGAAATAAGAAATAAATCTTTAAGAAGATAATATTAGTTTAGAAGAATATAATCCACAACCTCTAAAATACTTTAAAACCTTCAAGGAGAGGAGTGATCCACTCTTTCATAAGAGGGATAAAGCTTTAATATTATAATGAAAAAAATATCAATTTACAAGAGAGTAATCCACAACCTCTAAAACATAAGTATATCTTTAAGAAAAGATGTAATCCACTTTCTAATAAGAAGGATCCAACTCTAATATTAAAAATGAAGTCAATCTCAACAATTGTTAAGGACACAAGAATATAGAGCAAGGAACTTGAATTAGGACGAGGTTTCAAGAAGAAACCAATAAGAACTTGAATTAATTGGATGAATATACAAACAACACCAAAAAAGGTGAACTAAAATTCTAAGAGATGAATTGTCAAGATTGAAGAACTTTTTAGTCTTGATTTCTATATATATTCCTATCTAAGATACTTTTTGAGTAGCTTCTCAAGCAGCTTCTATCAACTAAAAAACTTTTCAAGTTCTTTCTATCAATTTAAAAGCTTTCTGAATTCCTTCCACTAACTACAAAGCTTCTCAAGCTACTTTCACCAACTAGGAAGCTTCTCAATTGACTTTTATTAACTCAAAAATCTCTAAAATATTCTAAAAGATTCTATGAATTTTCAAAGTGTATGTTCCTAATAAAATAAAATCTAATAGTAGATTTAAAACCTCAAGAATTATTAAATTAATTATTAACATTCATTCAAAAAATTTATATTTTTTAATCTACTAATTAAAAAAAAGTATACAAAATTTGAAGAGATTTGAACTTATAGATTAAAAAAAACAACCCGTAAGTTTCTCAAGTATTGGTTATTTTTCTTCTCCAACCTTAATGTTGATCTTCTAACATCAATATTTCTTTTTTGCATTGTTTATATATTTTTAAATTTTATAGAACTATTAAAAATTAAATTAAATATCAATTCAAAAAATAATTATTCTAATCTAACAAGCAAGTTGTTCAAAATTATAGAAATCCTTATTGATCTTCAAAATCCAATTTTTGAGATCTTAGTTCATTTAAATTCCAATAACCTTTGATATAACTATTGAATTAAGTTAAAACTTATTACATACATTTAACACAATTATATTTATAAATTCACAATTTTTTATCTATAGATCTACTATAAAATTCATAATATGTTCTAAAATGTGAATCTACTTTATTTTTCAATAACCAAAGTCACTTGAATAGAACCTTGACTTTGCATAGCTCTTATAAAGTCATTATAGATTCAAAAACCTTGAAACCAATGCTCAAAGAAATCCTATCAAGTTTGCTCTCTAATTCCACTTTTTAATCAATAAAAAAACTCCCTATCTATTTGTAGGTGTATGGTTTTGTACCTTGGGATCTAATTTGACCTTGGTTCACAATTGGTCCTTCTTAGATATCAATATAAGATTTTTTAAGATAATTTTTGCTAAAAACTATACTTTACTTTGATTTTAAAATGTCTATAGTAGTACTTTTGCTAATCTACCTTGTTTTGTCTTATTTATGGTTCTATAAAGTACATAGAAGTATTTTTTATAAAAATGTAGTATTAACACTAAATATTTTTACTACCTCTCTATTTTTTTTAATCTATATGTTTTAAAGTAATTATATTACTTAGTCTTCAAATAAGCTTTTCTATAATATATGTCTTCTTTTGTTCTTTTATCCTATAGCCGTATATTTATAACATGACATCCACCTCATCTAAATTTGCATATCTTCTAGTATGTGCCAAATAAATTATATGTTGTTGTTGGTTTTATACCATACCTTCAATGTCTTCATTAAATTCTTCTTCATTATTTTTATTATCCAAATCAAAACCATCTTCTTATCTTAGAAAGTTAAAGTCTCCAATAAGACCTTCTATATTAGACTATAAATATCATTGTTTAAATATCTTCACTTGCTTTCTAACAATTGGTATTTTCAACTTTGTTCCATCTAACTCTCTTAGCAAATAAGTTGTATTATTATAAATAGTTATTACTATATATAGATTAAATCAATATTTTGAAAACTTTTATAAAATACTAAGCTACTATTATAGACCATAATTCAATCACCTTCAATTGTCTTAGGATTTATTCGATGTTGTTTATCAAATTGAACCTTATTTTGTAACCTTGTTCTATCAATTTTTTTAATGCTATTTGCACATCTTTTGATCTTTATTCAACTTTCCAAATCCTAATAGCTAAAAGTTCTTTTCTTGCCAATCCATCTTTCCATAGTAGCACACTCTAAGTTGATATTTTTTTTTCAATTGATATAATAGATTTTTAACTTGTCATGAACTCAATAGGCATGTTTTTATTATTGAACTATGAATTCTTTAATCAGTCTACAATGAAAATAATAAAAGTCAAGGCCATTCTTTTATCCTTCCATGACAAACTTTAACTAATGTTTTTATAATCAATAGATGATCACATTTATTTTTTATATTTCCTTTTGAATTATAAGTAATAGTCAATGATAACTTTATTCCATATCTTTCAAAGGATTCACAAGCTTCTCTTGCATTTAATTCTCCATAATTTGTAATGATCTTTTTCACACATCTATAATAGCAAATAACATCTTCAAGCAAAAATCTACAAATTCTTTCAGTAGACTTTGTTTTCAGTACTCTTTTTTAACTTGGTTTGATAAATCCGTACAAGCCAAGACTAAATATCTCATTTTTTATAATTTAACTAGTATAATAATCAAATAAATAATCCATTTCAAATATATAATCAAAAGATATATTAGATGTAAACTATCTCAATGTTATATATTACAATATATTTGAAAAGTTATATATAATTTTATAAATAAAAATATATCTTGATATATATTTTTCTATTAATATCATTTTTAAAGTTTAGCAAATGTGGTCCAAATCTTCCTATATTCCACCTATATATTATCATGAAATTCTTTTAGTAATTTTTATTGATCTTCTTTATTGCTTATTATTTATTATGGCATCTCAATTTTTTTTTAGATCTCCTCTATAAGAACCCTTCTTGCAACAAAAATCCATACATTTTTTTTTTAATTTATCTAAATTTTTTTATAGACTAATTTATTTTTTTAATCAAGGTATTTTAGTAATAATTAATGTCTAACAATTCTTCTTCATAAAGCTCTTAAAAAATAACTTGTCTTCCTTATTAAGATTTTAAACCAAGTAAAATTTTATTCCAAAATCATCAATGTCTTCAATAATCTTGTCTTTGTTATCATATCTTGCTTAAAGTAGTATGTCTATCACTAAATTATCTTTTCTAGCAATATGTCTAAATTTTGGATTTAATAACTGGATATAAGCAATCCATCTTAGCATTGCAATATTTGATGTTGTATAATTAATAATCATTCCAAGCAATGGCAAGCAATCTACTTCAATTACTACCACTGCACCAATCAAATAGTCTTTTTTAGCTTTCATAGCCAAAACAACTTCCCATAGTTGTGAATATGCATGTTAGCAAGTACTCAAAATCTTAGCTTCAAATCAAACTGCAAACCTATTTCCACTTAAATCATCTTCATCTATAGTGCACCCACTAGTAATATGACTAGTATCTATAATAAGAATTACTTGTCTATTGCACTCATAATCAATTCTTCTTAAAATTGGAGGTAATAACAATAATGCCTTAAGTCTTTGTATTGCTTCAATATGCTTCTAATTTAATTTAAATTGATAATATTTATATAATAATTCATATAATAGATCTATTATATAAGTATAATGAAGAATCTATATACGATAAAATATACATGCATCCAAAAACCTATGTACTTTTGTTAAAAAATCACATGTCTCTTTTATCCTTCCAATTGTATTAACTTTGCTTAGATCTAATTTTTTTCTAAAAAATCTACATAAATGTCTAATATTTTTTATTCCTAGTATAGATTTTGCTCTAGATAGTATAAGATAAACTTCTTCAAATCAAGTTAAAATCTTTTCATAATATTATATATGATCAATAATATACTTGCAACGCCCCTTCTTATCTAAAGTCTCATCTTTTTCTTCCTCTTTATACCCTTTTATAGGAACATCATCTAAAAAGGGCATAGTTTTTTGAAGAATAAAGTCTCTCAATGCTTTATTCATTCCATTTATCATATGTGCAACTAAGTTAGTAGCACCTTGTAAAAAAATATATATTTTAAGCAATCTAAGTGGTATTTTTATTGCTATCAAATTTGTACTTCTATATGCAAGTTAAAATTGATTGTAGCCCAAAAATATAAATCACCTATTGAATAAATTACCTTTCTTGCAAATGCTTTAGCAAATTCATCTACTAAAGGTCCTACAGCTACATTTCTAATAGTTACTACATTTATCAACTATATATTTTGGATAAATCATGGTGATCTATTTTTTTTAGGCATTATAAACCAACAACTAGAATATGGAGCAAAAAAAAGCTCCAAAATTTTCATTTATATCTTTTTTTTTTAATAAGTCCACCAATTTAGACAAGTATGCCTTTAGCACTGGAATTGGCCTCAAGTTCTAAGGTATATGTGGTATTGTGAAAGTAATCATAGAAACTATAATATTAGGATCTATACATCTTATCTCATGAGGTTCAAAAGAAAATGATTTATCTCATTTTACAAGCATTTTTTTGAAATATTCAATTTTCTTTGGTAATAAGGAACCATTAAATTCAATCCTTAATTCTTCAAAAGTCTCTTTGATGAATTGATATCCAATATTCTTTAGATCACTTAAATTCTTCTCTCTTGATGCTTCTTCTATTTGTTTTTTAGAATCCTCTAGCAAAGATCTTATAACAGGTTTCATCTTCATATCTATTGTCTTATATTTTATTTTTATTATAATCTTTGGTGCTTGAAAATATTCAAGCATAGAATAATTCTTCCTTAAATGAAATTGTACAATCTTATTATTATTTTTTAATTCAATTGATGCAATCAATTCCAAAGAATCTTTTAATCTATTTTCTTTATAAATATCAAAAATATTTTTATCACCTTTTAATATTTTTAATTTACATAATTATTTTTTAATATTATATAATCTTTTATTTTTTTATATATAATATTTTTATTTTTAAAAATACCAATAAAGCTTGTATAAAATATACCTATATTTTAAGAGAGTACCTTTTCTTTTATATCCCTATAATCTTTGTTTATAGTGGTACTCCTTTAAAATCTTTAAATTCTTCAATAATCTTTGGTAATAGATTTTTCCTCAATCTATCTTAATTCTGCTCATGATTAAGAAACATACTTAGAAATTGTATTATTTTTCTTCTATTCCTATTATATATTCATATATAAATTGAACTATCATCAGGTATCTTTATTTCTATCTCTATTGCTATAGTATATGGTTGTTCCAAAATAAGAAAATAAAATGTTGTATCTTGAATATAAAAAAATTTATTCTATTGTAACATCACCAATCCGGATCTTGATATTTAGACAAGTCCTATATAATTCACTTCATGTATTATTAATTTTCCATATTATCCATCCATGTTCCATATCAATTGGCTATCTTTGCTTCTTATAAAGACCTTTAGATATAATGACTTAAAGCCTCTATTTCTTTTTCATTCCAATTTTCTAAACGCACTCCTTGATTATGATCTCTCCTCTTACTTGTTGATTGCTTGCAACAATTACCAAACTCTTTTTCATCCTTATATATATTTATATCAATAGCATGACTCAATCCTACTTCACTTGTTAATTGTCTCTTTTATTTAATATTGTCAATAATATCATTATAAAACTCTTTTTTGTAATTCCTAAAATCTCCTTCAATGTGAACTTAACCTTAGTATTGAATAAAAATTCCTAAAGCACCCTTTTTAAATCTGTTGCTACTTCAACATCAAAGAATAATTAATAAGCTACCAATTTTTTTTCATTTTTTTTTTTCATTTTTTTTTTTTTTTTTTTTTTTTTTTTTAATATTCTTAAAGCATCATCTATGGAAAATTCTTATAAAGCCATCTCATAAGTCTTATCTTTTCAAATTGGCCTCTTAGAAGAATTTTCTTATTTTGTATCATTAGAATCCTTCCTTTTTTTTTCCATCAAAGCTTCATGTTGGCTCTTAGCAATGTATGCATAGACTAAAAGAGCCTCTATACAATCTTTCCAACTTATAGTACTACAAATTGTAATAACCTTATTAATGCTTTCATGTCTTGCTTATCAAAATTGGTTTGAACAAGATCTCCAATATCCTTCAATGTTACTTTTCTATCTTTTCAAAAAATAACTGCTTGTTGCATTATATCATTTTATTCATCACAATATTTTTAAGAATAAAAAAAACCATCATAATAAATATATCTTTGTATATATTTTTATTTAAAAATAATATTTTAATTATTTATAGAAGTTTTTTTACAAGTCTTATAAATTTTATTTGAAAATCTCACATTCTACATATAATCTCTTCAACTCCCATATCTTTTTTTTTTTTTATGTAGCTACTAGAATTTGGAAAATAGGTATAGTTGATTGTATAGTAGACACTTGAGTTTTAGATGCTTATGCTACTCATCGAATACTAATCCTATCTTTTCTCTTTTCTCGTTTTACAAGCAATCCCACAACATCTTCAATATCCCTCTACTTTATTGTCAATCCTTCATTTTCATCTTTGTCTTCAAGAAGAACCTCCACTTTTTCTTGTAATTCTCTATCAATACCTTGAAGAAATAATCCAATCTTGTTTGGCTCTAATGTTAATTTTTGTATCTTTAACAATCAAGAATATTGTCTTTTAAACTCTCTTAATAGCTCCGTAGCATACAAATTCTTATTAGGCCGCTCAATCCATTTTAAGAATAATTTTTTAGTAACCCAATTAGTGTCTTTTAAGAAATATTCATCCTTTAATGTATGTGAAAATATCTCCCATGAATTCTCAAAATACTCCATAATTCTCCTCACATGATCTTTTATTTCCAATATTGTTGTCATGTTACAATATGAATATATGATGAAAGATAAAAATATGGATTCTATTACAAAAGAGCCTAATTAAAAAATAATAGTAATAAAATATAAATAAAAGATAAAAAGGCAATAAAATCTTTTAATGCTAATACTACCTTTCAATGAAATGGACTTCTTTTTACTTTTTATGGCCATAAATAAGGCAAAAAAAAATAAATTATAAAAATAAATAATATAAGCATCTTTAAAAAGGAGTTGAAAATAGATTTTATAAAAATTTATCTCAAAAAAATAAGAATTGATATCCAAAAAAGACCAGTTGCCAACCAGGATCAAAATTAGATTTTAAGACACAAAATCAATATTTGATACTATTTTTGGGATTCTTTTATAAATTAAAAAAAAAAATTATTTGAGATCAACCTTCAAAAAGTTTTTTTGAGCATTGGTTATGTGTGATTTGGATAGATATTGACTTTGTAAGAGATTTTCAAAATTAGGATTATTTTAGGTGGCTCAAGTTTTTTATGAAATAAAAAAGGATTTATATTTTTGAAAATTTTGTAAATTTGGTAATAGATCTATAGATAAAAAATTTTGGATTTGTGATAATAATTTATTTTAATACATATTATATATTTAAATTTAATCAAATAGTTAAATTAAAGATTATTGAAGTTTAAATGTGTCAAAGTCTCTAAAATTGGAATTTAAGAATTAGTGAGGGTTTTTAAGATATCTAATAATCTATTAATTGGATTGAAGTGAAAATTATGTATATAAGAGGTTGACTTTATTTTTTATATTTTTGTGAATTTTGGAAGCAATCGAATAATATATGAAGGAGATATTGGTGTTGAAAGATCAAGATCAAGATTGGAGAAGGAGACCAGCCTACACTTGAGCGGATTTTTAGATTTATCTTCTATTTGGTAAGTTGATTCTCCTTCAAAATCTTTGTGCTTGTTGCCAACTTAGTTTTTGAGAGGTGTGCAAATTTTAAGTCAAAATTAACAATTCAATCATTAGTTAATGAGGTTTCAATCTACTATAGGATTTATTAGGATTCATTAAAATTTGATTAGGATTTGTATGGATTTCATTAGAGTTGGTTTTAGATTTCATTAGGATTTTATTGGAACTTGGCTAGGATTTTATTAAGATTATATTATGATTTATTTAGAATTTAGGATTTGATTAGAATTTCATTAGGATTTTATTAAGGCTTGGCTAAAGATTTATTAGGATTTATTAGGATTTATTTTAGGTTTAGGATTTTATTAGGATTTTATTAGGACTTGGCTAAGATTTTATTAGGATTTCATTATGGTTTGTTTAGGATTTAAGATTTTAATAGGATTTTATTAAGATTTTATTAAGATTTTATTAGGACTTGTTTAGAATTTAAGATTTGATTAGAATTTGGTTAAGATTTTATTAGAGCTTAATTTGAGATGCATTAGAATATACTTAAGATTTCATTAGGGCTTGCCTAGGATTTGATTAGAATTTGATTATAGTTTTTATTTTATAATATTATAAAAATATATTTTTTTTAATATTTTTATTAGATTTTTATATAAATAATTTTTTTAGATATTTTTTATTATTTCTTTATAATTTCTTTAGAAGTTTTTTAGGATTTCTTTGTATTTTTTTTATAATTCTTTGAAAATTTAATTGAACTTCTTTAATGCTTGACCATACTTATTAATCTTTAAATATAATTCATGTATAAATCTATTAGAAGTATTAGGACTTGTTGCAATTTTCTAATCTTCTACAACCAAGTGCTTGCATTTTCAAGTAAGACTTCATATAATATGATATATTTGATAAATCCAACATGAAAAGCTTAAGATAGAAGATAATTTAATTTTTGATTTATTTGAATTATGGAAAAATAAGGCAAGAGAGTTGGAGGAAGAATTATAGATGGAACATCAATTGGAGCTTCTAGTAGAGTTGCAAGTGTAGCTATAAGTGGAGGTAGCAAAGGAGGACAAGATATGTATTTTGATTTTAATTCTACAAGCATGTTTGAAGCATTTGTTTTATTTATGCAACAGCAATAGGTTAAAAATGACAAAGAAGGTATGGCAAACAAATCATTATAGGCAGTTGAGGACAAGATTGATCAATTTAAAAGAAAGGATATTATAAAATATTTAAGGTGTTATGTGAAAGAAATGGAATTGAAGTGTATTTTCAAGAAGAAGATGGTTCAATTATTTGAATTGGCTATTGTGTCAAAAATAAGATATCATGTAAAGTTCATTATAGGACTTTTTGGAGGTTTATAGAAGAAATTTTTTTAAACATTGAAGGATGAATATTTTTTAGAAGATAATGACTAGATTACAAAAAAAATATTTTTTGAGTAGATTGAAAGATGTAAGAAGGATCTTCAAGCAAAAAAATTATTGAAGGAGTTTAAAAGATAATATTCTTGTTTATTAAAGAAAAAGATGCAATTTTTGGATTCAAATAAAGTGGAGTTTTTTCTTCAAGCAGTTAATAGAGAGTTGTAAGAAAAATTAGAAATTTTTCTTAAAAATAAAAAAGAAGAAGAAGGATTGACATCAAATTGGAAAGAAGTGGAAGAGGCAATAAGATCACTTACAAAAAAAAAAAAAAAAAAAAAAAAAAAAAAAGAATAGGGTGGATATTCAAAGACCATTGCAAGAATTTAAAGTAAAATTACCTACTAACCATCCTACATCTATAATTCAACCTTCAATATCTACATCAAAGAAAGAAGAAATGAGCATGGATGAAATCATACATTAAATAAAAGATTTTCAAATAAAATTTATAAAACTTGAAGAGAAGAATTAAACATCAAAAGTATCAACAAGACAAAAATTAAGACCAATAGAAGGTATAGTTTATAAGTGCATATAGTACAATACTATAGACCATTCAAGAAAGGAGAGTAAAGATTTTATAGAGGTGCTACGCAAAGGAATTTTTTTTTATAAAAGATGATATTATACATTTAAAAAAAAGTAGAATAAATTTAGAGACAAATTTTGATAAAAGAGGAATGAAGGTGATTGTAGAAGATGCTAAAAAAAAGATTACTTAAAAAAAATTATAAAAGAAAAAAAAAAAAAAAAAAAAAAAAGACTCTTATTTATAAGTTACAATCAGATATTCATATTGCTATAGATTTGAAGAATATATTAGAAGAATAGATTTTAGGAAGAAAGGTTGAATTTATAATTAATAAAATTCTAAGAATTGTAAAGCATGAATTTTATAAAGTTATTATTAACACAATAAAGAAAAAATGACAATCTATAACAGATACTATGACATCAAATACACAAAGAATATAGGCAATAAGAAATAGTATAGATAAAGAGGTTGAAATGTAAGTTTTAGGAAATATTTCACGAGTTAGACTTATAAAAGAAAGAAATGGGATTCAACCAGCTAATCATTATTTTTGAAATCATTAGACAAGGGCTATTACAAAAACTTTAATAAAATTATGAGAGTTTAAAGAACCAATTATAGCATTAATTAATTATTATTTTGAAATCAATTTGATATCAAAAGAGCTATATAAAAATAAAAAATAGCTTATTGATACTAAACATGGCTGAATGGTAAGATTAGCAAACAATTCAAAAAAAGATTTATATGGAATTTGTCCAAATATCAAGATAATGATAAGAAATATTATTCATGAAAAATATTTTTTTGTATAAGATATATCTATATATTCTATTATATTTGAACAACCATATATTACTACCACACAAATAGAACAAATGTTATGAATGATGGTTCAACCTATACAAGAATAAAAAGCCAAGATGGGATGAAAGCAATTCAATTTTTAATTGTTTGTGCAAATCATAATAGAATTGTGATAAGTTGAAAGAAAAGCCATTATCAAATGAAAATTTTGAAGACCTTGAAGATTTTTACTGCACACAATTGTAAAACAAAATTACAATGGATTAAAGAAAGAAATATTCTTATTTAGTTTAAAAAAGAAGATATTATCTATTAGACTTATTGGATTAAAACAAGATTGTGTATTATTTTTTAAGACTATTGATAAGATAAAAAGGATGGACAAACATTATATTAAAAATATGGAACAAAACTTGAAAGAAAAATGGAGAATTAATTGAGAATGAATTTATTTCAAAAACATTTGAAAAAATAGGATTTATACATACTATGGGAGAATTAAATTATTTATTGCAATGTGAATTGCAAGAAGAAAATAGAATTATTAATGTATATTTTTAAAAAATTTATAATAAAATTCAAAGATTTATAAAAAATTTAAGTTGCCAAGAAGTACATATTGAAATTAATATAAATCAATGGCAAAAAAAGTTAAACCAGTGGCTTTGCCACTACCATTAGATTATAAAAAAAGAATGTGGGAAGCATCTACACAACCAAATTTAAGGGATTCCAAGATCAAGCATAAATTTATGGATACTACATTAGATGGATTTAAAATTGGATGTATTGGACTTTTGACAAAATATAAAAAAAATATTTTAGATATATGTTTTTATAACATAGAAAGCCTTTTGCATTTGAAGCACATGAAATTAGATGTGTTGATCTAAATATTATAGTACCTATGGTAATTTTTATTATTCTTTATTAATCATAGAATTTATAAAAGCATTTATTAGAAGAACAATCTATTCAATAAGTGATATTTATTTAAGATATGACCAATTCTAATTGGCATTACAAATTAGATATTTAACTATTATAAAGACTCTATTGGATTTAGTAAAAATATATACATTGCATCAAGGGGCTACTAATTTAATAGCTTATATGATGAATGGAATGAACAAAGTATTGAAAGAATTTATTTCAAAAAAAACTATGCCATTCTTAGATGATGTTCTAATCAAAAGTTGTACAGAAGAAGAAAAAGATAAAACATTGGATCAAAAAGGTTGTAGAAGATTTGTTGCAAATTGTATCATAGTTTGTGAAAAGATTCAATCATGGTTAGAAGAGATATAGTTGATCTTATCAGGTATTAAATCTATATTTGGAATAAATAAAATACTTGTTGGACACATGTGTGGATCATGTGAATATAAGCTAAGTATTGAAAAGGTTGATATTATTAAAAAAAATAAAAAATTATGTAAATTTAATAGAAATTAGAAGATTTTTAGAAGCATGTATTTTCTATCATATATGGATATCTAATTTTACACATGTAGCAAATCCATTGTATAAGTTGTTAAGAAAAAATAAAAAATTTCAATAAAAAAAAGAACAAAAAAAAAAAAAAAAAAAAAAAAAAAAAAAATTGAAGAAATTTCTTTCTTTAGCTTCAATTTAAAAAAAAATAAATTATAAATATGGAAGGCCAATGATATTAATAATTGATGCAAGTCCAATTATAATAGCTTGGACAGTTACATAAGATGATGAACAAAAAAATAAATATGTAATAAGATTTCAAGCAAAGGTTTTGAATATTAGATAAAAGGCATATGCACAAATTAAAAGAAAATTATAGGATGTAATAATAGCTATAAAAAATTAAAAAGTAATATTTGATTGATATATCAATAGTTATAGAAATAAATTATCTACCTTTATTCGATATGTTTGCAAATTATTCAACTCCTAATATTATTATGTTAAGGTGGATAGTATAAATCAAAGCTTTGAATTTAGAATTTAAGCACATTGCAAGTAGAGATAATTCTATTGCAAATATATTATTAAAAATAAGATATTATGATGAAAAAGATATGATTGATTTGGAAGATGATGTGAATGTAAATTTTTATATCAATGCATTATCAAAAGAAGAAGGTATATTTTTGAAGATATTATTAGAATTATTATTAAAAGAATTATATGAAAGTGAATAAAAAGATATTGGAAAGTGTTGTTATCATCCGTCTCACTTATTCTACTAATATTTCCCAGAGTAAATCTGTAAAGGGGGATTCGAACACAGAGAAAGACTATCCGCATTGAATTAACTGTTAGGGTCACACAACTAACTACCTACTGAATATTAGAGTCCAATGCATACGTACAGGCTTTTTTCTAAAATACTGCCGTCCACTCTACTGGTTTTATTATTCCGCAGCTAAAGATAAACTTTGCGACACAATCCTCCACCCATTCTCCTACTGTAATCTTCTGTCTTCTTTCGAGCTCATAACAACAATTGGTAATGTCGCACCATTTCCATAGACTGCATACACCTGCTTCTCTCTCCAATCACTGGAAATAATTCCTCACCCAGAACGTCTTTCAAAACAAATCGTTACTCCAATATTCTCCTTCACCGCTCAACTCTCACAGTTAATACGGCATGATACTCTCATCTACAATCAAACTTCATTGACATAGCCGGTCTACAACCTCCAATTTTCCACAAAGAACTCATCCATCAAACAATTATAATTTCTTACTCATCCACATATATATTTTCTCACATTCATACTCATTCTTCATAAAACATCTCCAATTCTCCACTTCCAATTTTCTACTTATATTTTTCCACTGATATTTCAACATATCACTACATCCTCAATCTTTCATTATAAATCAATTCTTTCCTTCATTGCTTCATTACAGAACTGCACTTTATAATATTCAACACTTATCTAATATCCTTCTCTTAAAAATTAACAAGAGGTAGCACCAAGCATACCCCGGCTCAGCACTATGACAATCTGGCCCTTACTACTACTGTGTGAATCAATTTATACTTACTCCAATCGGTATTAACCGCTACACAACCGACAATAATCACTTTTTCTAACTCTCTTACCCATGCTGCCTTCTAAACTGGCCATTCATCAACTTCTTGCCTACTCTTAACCCTACAAATTATATATTGTAAATCCTAAAATTCCTATCCATTCTACATAGCCCCACTCCTAACTGTGCAACATCCTCGCAAACACAAAATTGATAAAACTTTGTTATAAGGCAGGCTCCTAAGATTGAGATACTCTTGGATTCGTAGGAGGTTCCTCTGCGTCTAGCTCTAATGGCACATCCTCATCCTCCTCCGATAAATCTACATGATTAATCTTCAACTGCGCTGATAAAACTTCATTATCCGCTCCCAATTCCCAAACTTGAGCCTCTAATTGTAGAATTCTAACATCCTTCACCTCTAATTGGCGCCCTTGTCGCTTCACCTTCTCCTCCAGCTCACTAATACTCGAAACTAGATGAGCAGATTCCTGTGGCCGAACAAAATTGGCCAAATCGCCCTCCAACTTTCCCACTTCACTTTTCAAGGTACCAATTTCTGTCTGCAACTTCTCCGTTTCAATTCGGTATTGGTCTCCCAATTCCACCTTTTCCTATTCCAATTTCACTGCTTTATCACGTTCCGCTTGCAACTGACACTTCAACCCTTCCCGTTCCAAATCCCATATCCTGCGGTTCTCTATTAATTCTTGCTTTTGACCGTTCAGGATTCTTTGTATGCGATCTTTTTCATTTGCCCAATTTTTCTTTTTCTTCGCTACTTTCCGCTCCAATGCCAACTTGGATTCCGTCTTTGCTCTAATTAGGTGCCCCTGTTCCACAATTCGGCGGCCTTTCTCCAGTATCTCCTTCTGGCTAGACTCCAATTGTTGTCTTAGATTCCCTTCTAGCTGACTCACGATAAGCTGCAATTGGGAAATTTGTCCCAATATTACTTCCGTGAGGTTCTCTTCTACCAGTAGCGCGGTGTTCAAAATTGGAGCCTCAACCACCGTCCTTATCACTGTACAAATTGAAGCCCACCCTGGTGCAGTCTCCGGGATAGCCTCCTGTTCCCACGATCTACTGGATTCCTCAATTTCGTACACCACTATCCCTGGACCAACTCGTAAACTCCGCATATCCTGTTGCGACATTCGAGAAGGCATGCTCTTCTCCCTATTGGTTGACTTAACGTATACGCAATCACGAAGTGCACATAGTTAGAGCATAGCAAAGAAGCGAATTTACTCGTTTTTTGCTTGGCTCCCATTTTTCATTTAAGCTTTTCTATAATATAACTGTTTTTTTTTTTTTTCAACTAATAGTCATATTACTACACAAAAATATGAATATTTGATTTTTTTTTGGATTTGAGCTTTCCACAACTTAATCAATTGAAGAAATAAAGAGATTTTGATACAATAAGAAGTTTTACAATTGAGATAAATAAACAATATAAGCATCTTTAGAAAGGAGTTGAAAATAGGTTTCAGAAAAATTTACCACAAATTTCTAAGAGTTGATACCTAGAGAAGGCTAGTTATGAATCTGGATCAAAATCAAATCCCGAGGCATAAAACAATATGCCTACGGTAGATGAAGGGCTTTTTGGCAAATCAAAGAATGGAATTAGAAAGCAGACTTGAGAAGTTTTGCATAGGATTTGATTTGGAGTGATTTAGATCAAAACTAACTTTGTAAGAGCTTTGCAAAGTCAGGATTGTCTTAGGTGACTTTGGATTTTATCAAATAAAATAGGATTTATACTTTGAGCAATTACACAAGTTTTATTGCAGATTTAGGATTTAAATTTAGAGTTTAGTATTTGATTAGGATTTTATTAGGATTTTATTAGGATTATGATTTGAATTTAGGATTTAATATTTAATTAGGATTTATTAAGATTTGCTTAGGATTAGAATTAGGATTTGATTTAGGTTTTGATTTAGGATTTGACTAGGATTTGGCTTAGGATTTGATCAAGATTAGGATTTGATATAGATTTTGACTTAGGATTTATTTGATTAGGATTTTATTAAGATTTTATTAGGATTTGATTAGGATTAGGAATTGATTTAGATTTTGACTTAGGATTTGACTAGGATTTTACTTAAGATTTGATCAGGGCTTGATTTAGAATTTGATCAAGATTTGATTTAGGATTTGATTAGGATTTGACTTAGGATTTGACCAAGGTTTGACTTAAGATTTGACCAAAATTTGACTTAATATTTGACTAGGATTTGATTAGGATTTTAAGATTTCTATTTTTAATATTTTCTAAAATTATTATTTTATATATTAATATTTTATGATTAATGTATGATTCATTTATTTTATTTTTTATAATTTCTTTAAGATTAGATCAAAGCTTGATTAATATTATTAAGGTTTAATGGAAGTTATTTAGGATTCTATTACAGTTGTTAAGATCTTATTGTTGCATTATCATATTGTATTTTTATGCAATATATAAAAATATTATATTTTTTTTATTTATTTTTATTATCTATATGAGAGTGCTAAAGGCTATTTTGGAAGATATTCTAAGGGAAGGATTTATTTTAGCCACTTAATTAATAAATTAGGATGGCTATTTTTTTTGTTCTTATCTTATTTTTATCTAGAGTAGATTCTTTTGTAGTTGGAAGAAAGGTAAAGGCTGTTTTATCTTTCTTATTGACTTTGAGGTAACATGGTTCCTTATAAGGGGTAAGAGAGAAGAGTATGAGATAAATAAGGCCTATCTAATAGGATTTTGGCTGCCCATGTGGGCGTAGCATGGGCTGATGTGGAAGAAAAGGGGAGGATACTCCTCTTGCTGAAATGAGGATTGATAATTTTAGAGTATGCAAATTTTGGAGAGAGATATATCTGACGGTATTAAAGCTTTTGTAGTGAAATTTAGAAGATGTATTTCTCAAGTTGTGAGGATTTTAGAGCCTACTTACTTGTTTGTTTTGAACTTGTGAATGAAAAGTTATGCTTGTTTTAGTAGAATGAGGTCTGTTTCTATTAAGAAGTGAAGGCAGAAACTTTGAGCTACTACTACAAGTTTGATTTTAATTCTTTCTTAGTAAAATCTATAAAAAGTGTAGAAAATTGTGCTAGCTTTCTATCAAGTCATTTCTTTAAGCATTTGGAGTTGAAAAGAAAGAATTGTAAGCTTGAGAGTCAGAAAGGATTTGCTGCCACCTCACAAAGAAGGGTAGAGACTTTGTTCAACCATCCAAGTTGGACAATCTCTGCAATCTTTCAAATTGTCACTAAGGTTTGAAGGGTAGTTTCAACTAGCCATAAAATCCGAAGTTTGAGAGATATATGCACAAGGTTTGAAGATAAGTTAGATGATGCAGTGAGCTTTGCAAAAAGCTATTGCATGTCTAATTTGGATAAGACAAGTGATCACAACGGAAGCTGAAATAAGAATAGCTTTGTTATCTTTGCAGTTTATTGGAAATATTTAGTACCTACTTCAATTAGCCATAACTTTTAAATGGTAAGACCTCTATTTGTGAAATTTTGATAGGTTTTATAATATATTATTAGCTTTTCATAAACTATAAGCATGCTTGATTTGACATTTGGATGAATTTTCAGTGATTTATTTAATTTCAGCTAATTGTATAACTTATATTCCTCATATGTTATTATATTTTGAGGTATACTTGAATATATACATACTCTGCTTATATATATTATATAAATATTTTTATTTATATTTATATTAAATATTTATATAATTATTTTATAAATATTATATAAAATATTTATATTTTATATTTGTATACGTATTATACAAAGGATTATATTTTATATTTGTATAAGTATTATACAAAGGATTATATTTTATATTTATATAAGTATTATACAAAGGATTATATTTTATATTTATACAAGTATTATATAAAGGATTACATTTCATATTTGTATAAGTTTTATATAATTTTAATACAAGTATAATATGGAAGCTTGAATAAATATTGTACAAATATATAAATTATTTGTATGGTTTCCTTCCATGTTCCTTGCTCGTTCTAATAGTAGCTAAGATCCTCGTGTTTTTCCAAGGCAGATTCTCTCTACCCGATAGCATTTTTCTTTTTTATCTTCCATAGCCAGGTGCCCGGAACATTCTCAAGTAAGACTTCACATATTACGACGTCTATAGGATTCTTACATTGCAAAGCATGAATCCACACAGAAGAATTAAAATCACTTCAATTGATTGCATATTCTTTTAGGCCAATTTTCCTTGTTACCACAGAATTTCATGTCATCTATAAAAAATCTAAATTCAATCACTCACTAAAATTTTAATCTACAATGCAATCTTCCATCTAAATAGATCTTCAACCTTGAACCTTCTTCTTTTAATTCTTGGCTAATGTTATTTTTTCTAATCAAGTTCAATCAAGGTTCTTGTAGTTTCTTTTTTGAGTATATTTTGTAATATATGAAATGCTTTATAATCAATAATATGTAATTCTTCGATCACTAAGTCCTAACAAGTTCTTCTAATAGAAATACTAAATTTTAAATATCTTAGTTAATTTGAATAAGGTCAAATAAATATATGTTTTATCAAACATCTCTCTTTTTGACATTCAAATAAGAAACCTACCTCAAATATTTTAAAAGTATATTAGTTCTATAAATATATTATTACAAAGATATATTAGCAACATGAATCTAACATCTATCTTGTTACTTATTTCTTTATATTGGACATATGTTGGAAGTCTTATAGAACACTTTTACGTAATTCTTAGATAGATAGTATATATAGAGACAAGAGTGGAGCCTTTTTTACTCTTATTAATATTTTTTTTATTCTTAATCTTATTTCAAGAGTCTTTAGTCTTCTTATCTTTGATAATAGCCATTCTAGTTGTAATATTATACCATCTTTGAGAGATTTTTTATTTTTTTGAGTGATATGAGAGTATATTAATATTTTGTTCTTTTATGATTTATATCCTTAATAGTTTGATAAGTGTGAAGAATTCATTATTGTTATTTTATGTATAAAAAGTGAATGGATTATCCCACTTCCATTATAGCATATGAAAATTAAAAACTATTCACCTTTAAATTAACATTCTTTGCTTTTTAATCTTGATTTTTTCCTTGAAAGAGATTGGATCACTTAATTTGTACAGATTTTTATTTGATATTAGAGGTCATAAATTATCCTCCTCCAATTTAAATTGTGGAGTTATTAAGTTGTCTAAGATGGAAGAAAAGATCATAGATATTATACTTAGTAGAAGTGAGAATAGATTTATAGCTATTGCAAATCTTCAAGAGTTTGCCAATACTTTTAGGGTGGAAATTTCATAAATTATTAATATCAATCATGAAAGTACTATTCCTACGTCTATAGAAGAAGTCTACAATCTATGTCAAGAAGTTGTACAGTTAAGGAAAGCAAATAAATTGGCCTTACAAGCAAATCTAAGAAGCCTTACTTTTATAAGTATGAAGGAGGCAAAGATTAATATGTTTGAGAAGTTTAATAGAACAACATCAAAATTTTGAGGATTTTTGCAATAAATTAAATTATATCTAAAATTATATCTTTTCTAATATCCTAATAGATTTACTCAGGTTGGATTCATAGATGCATTTCTATCTAGAAGTGATCTTTTTTGGTTTGCACCTATGATGGAAAAAGATTCACAACTTCTTCATAATTCGAATTCATTCTTGAAGATGTTTATGATCACATTTGAAAAAAGTGATTGAAAGAAGATAGCAGAGACTAAGTTCTTATCTTTATAATAAGTATCACAGTCAACCACAATATATATTATAAAATTCTAAAATCTTGCTTATAATGTGAAGTAGAACAACAAAGTCTTTATCAATCAATTTCATTATGGATTAAAAGATAATATTAAAAATTTATTACTAATAATGCCAAAAGTAGACTCTTTAGAATAATTTATTGCTTAAGCCATTGTATTCAACAATTGATTATTTAAAAGGTGTCAAATAGTTTATCATAGAATGAGTTGGTTGCTTTAAAAGAATATATTGACAAGAATTTGGCTAAGAATTTCATATATCATTCAAAGTCTCCAATACAAGCTCCTATCTTATTTGTAAAGAAAAAAAATAAATTCTTATGGATGTGCATAGATTATCAAGGACTTAATAAGATTACCATCAAGAATAGATATTCTTTATTTTTGATTTCAAGACTTTTTGATCAATTTAATCAAGCAAAGATCTATACAAAAATAGATCTATAAAGAACATATAACTTGATTTGCATCAAAAAAGGTGATGAATGGAAGATTATATTTTGAACAAGATATGGGCATTATGAATACAATGTCATGCCTTTTGGACTTACAAATGTACCAGCTATTTTTTAACATCTTATGAATGATATTTTTTATAAATTTTTTGATGATTTTGTTGTTTTTTATTTAGATAATATTTTATTCTACTCTAAAAATATAAAAGAATATAAACTTTATATTCATCATGTGTTACAAAAACTTAGAAATACATGACTATATGCCAAGATGAAAAAGTGTATATTTTATACTACTCAAGTTGATTTTTTAGAATATATATCAAATCTTCATTAAGAATTTTTTTTAAGTTGCAACTCTACTTATACGCTTAACTTATAAAGACAAATTCAAGTGGAATAAAGAAGCAGAAGCATTGTTTGAAGTTTTGAAGACAAATTTTATTTTTACACCAATCTTGTGTCATGTTATTGTATCACGCAAAGTCTTGCTTGAAAATGCGCCAAGCAACTGACTGTACAAGATAAAGAAAAATAGCAACAATAAGTCCTAATATCTCCAATAGAATTATATAAAATTTACAATTAAAGACTAACAAGTATGCTCAACCATTAAAAATTTCAATTAGATTTTTAATTAATTACAAAAGAACACAAAAAAAAATTCTAAAGAATTTTTAAAAAAGTTATAAAAAAATAATAAAGAAATATTAAAGAAATATTAATATAAATTTAAAAAAAATATTAATTTAAAAATTCTTTTTAAATACTAAAAATAAAAATTATAATCAAATTTTATTAAAATTTTAATCAAATATCCTAATCAAATCTTAGTCAAACTTTATTCAAATCTTACTCAAATTTTATTCAAATTCTAATTAAATCTTAATAAAATCCTAATCAAATCCTATTCAAATCTTAATCAAATCCTAATCAAATCTTATTCAAATCCTATTCAAATCCTATTCAAATTTTTACACCAATCTTATATCATGTCATAATCAAATTTTAGTCTAATTCTATTTAAATCCTATTCAAATCCTATTCAAATTCTAAACTCTAATCAAATCCTAATCAAATCTTTAATGAATCTTAATAAATTTTAATCAATCTCTAATCAAATTTTAACAAATCCTGACAAATCCTAATAAATTCTAACCAAATCCTATAGCAGATTGAAACCACAATGGTTGATGATCTAACTATAGATTTTAGTTCAAATTTTGCACACTTTCTAATAATTAAATTGACAACATGCACAAAATATTTGATGTAGATTAAACTTATCAAATAGAAGTTAGGCTCAAATTTCTACTTGGATGTAGGGCGCCTTCATTCTCCAACCTTAATGCCAAATTTCTAGTACAAATATCTTTTCTTTGTATCATTCAATTTCTTTCAAAATTCATATACAAATAAAAAAATCAAGTCTATAATCTACACAAACTTTCAACTCAATCTAACTAGTAGATTAATAAATATTTGAGAAACATTTACTAACCTTCAAATCCCAATTTATAAGATTCCAACCCACTTAAAGTTCAATAACCTTCAAATAAATCATTTGATCAAGCTCAAACTTACAACATATATTTATTATATTTATTCTTATCTTCATCCAAAAGAAAGATATTCAACTATTGATTAATAAAAAGTAATTGTCTTAAAGCTAAAACAATTTCATCTTTGAGCAATGAAATCAACATTGACTATTGATTCAACTTTTCTCAAGTTTAGTCAAATATGTCTTTAGACCCTTTTATTCATGATATTAAAAATAATTCATCTAAATTTCATGATACTTCTAAGCTTAAGTTTAAAAATAATCTATCATATTTTAAAAGATGCCTATATATTTTAATAGGTGAAGCATGACTATATACTCTTGAAGCTTGTCAAAATTTCCATGCAGCAAGATATTTTGGATATAATAAGACTTTGGAGCTAATATTAAAAGATTTTTAATGGCCTCAAATATAAAAGGCTATTAAAGAATTTGTATAGTTGTGCAATATATATTCAAGATCAAAAACTCCTTATCATCAACCTTATAGACTTTTTCAACCATTACATGTATCAGAATAATCTTAGTCTTTTGTTTCTATAGATTTTATTAGAGATCTTTTGAATTCAAATTTATATGATTCTATATTCATGATTGTAGATTGTTTCATGAAGATGGCCTAATTTGTATCATATACAAAAACTATCATAAGTGAAGAAATAGCTAAACTCTTTCTTAATAATATCTATTGTTATTATGGATTATCAAAGATTATTATATTAGATAGAGGGACATAATTTGTATTAAAATTTTAAAAAATTCTTTGTAAAATATTGAAGGTGGACATAAAATTATCTTTATCTTTCCACCTTCAAATTGATAAACAAACAAAATGGATAAATCAAATTTTGGAGCAATATTTGAGATATACCATCAATTTTCATCAAGATGATTGGATAATTCTTTTGCCATTGGCAGAGTTTACTTATAATAATTTGGTACATTCTTCTACTTAATAATTTTCATTCTTTGTCAATTATGGTTATTATCTATGACTAAATACTTTTGACTTTTCAAAAACTGATAATCCTACGATGAAAGATTTCGCAAATTTGTTGTCAGAGTTAAATGCAACAATAAAGACACAATTAAAAAAAACTCAAGAATGATAAAAGATCAATATAGATGTCTATTATAAGGAACAACCTCAATTCTATGTGGACAATAAGACATGATTATACCACAAAGCATGAATCTATACCAGAGAACTAAAATCACTTCAATTGATTGCATATTCTTTTAGATTAATTTTCTTTGCCACCATAAAATTTCATGTCATCTATAAAAAAAATCTAAATCTAATCATTCATTAAAATTTTAATATACAATGCAATCTCCCATCTAAATAGATCTTAGCCGTTGAACCCTCTTCTTTAATTTCTTGGCTAATGTTATTTCTCCTAGTCAAGTTCAATCAAGGTTCTTGTAATCTATTTCTTTTTTTACAATATTTTGTAATACATAGAATGCTTCATAATCAATAATATGTAATTCTTCAATTACTAAGCCCTAGCAAGTTCTTCCAATAGAAATATAAAGTTTTAAATATCCTACTTAGTTAATTAGAATAAGATCAAATACTCATATGTTTTATCAAATATCTCTCTTTTTAACACTCAAATAAAAAACCTATCTTATAAATATATTATACCAAATCAAATACTATTAAGGTGTATTAGTTTTATAAATATATTGTTACAAAGATAAATTAGCAACATGAATCTAGACATATAATGCTACAAAAGAATCAACATAAGCTATTATAATTAATAATCTATATAAAAATATTATACCTATAATATATTATATTATATATATCATAGATGTACAATTCAAGAAGGTCCTAGAAGATTTTAAAATATTCTATTTGATCCTAAAAGATTCTAGAATATTCATAATGATTCTAAAAATATCTTAATAGATTCTAATAGGTTCTAAAAAGATTATGAAAGATCTTAGAAGGTTCTAAAAAATCTTAGATGGATATAAAAGGTACTTAGAAGCTTAGATATTTTAAAAAGTTGCTAAAGAAAGATCTTAGGCTTGCTTCACCTCCAACCATCAAAAAAACTACTCGAAGAGCTTCTTTATATCTAATATACATGAGAGTCAAGGCTAAGGGGATCCTTAGTCTTAACAATGCAATCCTTTTGGCTCAACTTAGACCTTTTAGCCTAGTTCTTATATCTTATTGTAGCTCCTTGCTTATAATATAAAATAAACCTCTATTATTTCAATTCTTTAAACTTTTAAAGTTTTATTTTACTTGAATGGTGTATTCAAAATAATTTGTTAAGATTGACATAATATAATATTGGAGCTTGATTTCTTTAGATAAAGAAGGGATTATCTTTCTTCTTAGAAGTACTCTAATATTTTAGAAGTTGCCAATTATCCTCCTTTAAATTGATTTTTTTTTCAATTATTGTATTTATTTCTTCTTACTTTATTTTAATATTAGAAAGCAAAATTTTCAATATATTCGATTTTAAAGAAGCCAAATTAGATTTAATTATAAATGTTCTTATAGCATTGAGAGTCAAAATAAAGACCTTATCTAAACAAAATAAAGAACTTTATATGACCATACATAATGGTCAAAGAACAAATCTATCTCAGCTACTATTACAAGTAATCCTACAAACTCCATCATTAAACTCTATTTCATTAAAAAAATATATATATTTAAGACTACAATTCAATGTCAACAACCAAAGAACCAAAATCTAGCCTCTTAAAGAAATTAAATAGAACTCATTCAAAATTATATAACTTTGTAAATTAAGTGCAACTTATTACTTTATTCCAACCTCAATAGTATTCTCTGAAAGCTTCTTAAGTTGCTCTAATTAGAACCTTGCTCTTAGGTCAAGATTTTTCTTAATTTCCTCTATTATATAAGAAGAATTCTCTCATATTACATAACTTTGAAATATTTCTAGTAGCATTTGTAAAAGCATTTGGAAAATATGATAAGATTCATTCCACCATTATTAAAATCTAAGCCCTTTGATAGGAAATATATTTTATATTTATTTATGCTTTAAAATTTTATTGATTTTGATGTGATATCAATTGGACTGAAGATGCATTGATAAGATAGTTTTATTGGAGATTATAAGATGATGTCAAAGATCTATTACTATCTATGTTCGATCTTTAATCTCTTAATGAAGCCATCAATCAAGTTGTAAAGTGTAACAATCAATTATTTAAATGTCGGTAAGATAGCTCTTATAAAGTCATTAAAAAATGGAATTGTACAAAAGTAATGCTCATAAAATTATTTTCAAATCCACTCTCTAATCTTATTTATTGATCAAACAAAGAACCTTGCATTTATTGTAGCCATGCAGTCTTGTGCTTTAGGATCTATTTTCAGCTTTGATTTACAATTGATCTTCTCTAGGTATCAACATAAGATTTTTTTAAGCAATTGTTATTAGTAACTATCCTTTATTTTTATATCAAGATGTTTGTATTATTATTTTTGCTAATCTACCTTACTTTTCTTTTATTATGGTCTTACAAAATAAATAGAAGTCCTTTTAAGAATAAGAGAGTATTAACACTAAAAATTCTACTACCTCCCTATCTTGTACTTATGATTTTTTAAATGATTTTTTATTACATTCTTAATAAAGTCCTTTTAGATTATTGGTCTTTATATATTCTTTCACATAATAGTTATATTACAATATAACCACATTCTAATATTTGTAGCTTTTCATAAATTAATTTTAAATCAAAGTAGCTAGTTTGTAGCTCTTTATGCAATAGTTTTGAATCTAAGTAATTAGTTTGCTATCACTAAATTTTGTTATCAATGTCTTTTTTTTTTTTTCCTAGTTTAATGTGGTATTTGCCTACTCAAGTATTTTAGTATTATAGAAAGTATTATTTATTTATAAAATTTAATTAATTGGATACTTTGAAACAAATGGAAAAGGGCTAGATATAGCCAAGTATTAGGAATTAGGTGCGTAGTTTTATTAACTATTTGGAGGTGCTTGCTTTATTTATTTCTATTAGCTAAAGTTAGAAACTATAAATATATACTTCTTTTAATGAAGAATTATTAGTATTATCATGTATAGCTTATTTGGTCATTTTTAGCCCAAAATTCCATATTATTAAATATATATACAAGTTGGACATAAATGGATGATTGCAAGTTGATAAACCTTTTCACATAGAATGTATTTGACTAGCCAAGAACATCTATCATTCATGTAGGAGGAGTAATTTTAATGTGCTACCTATAATATAAAGAAATTAGATAATATTTGGAATTAAAGAATTATAAAATATAAAAGAACGACTTTTATGACAAACTGCAACAAAATTGCATAATATGATTTCACTAAGGTATTTATTTCATATAGAATCAACATCTTTATGAAACTAGTTGGAATAATTCAATACTAAGGTATGTTGTTATAATATTTGATTTGATTAGCTACAAGGCAAGTTTCTCACTAAGAACAATATGAACCATCATTGTTTTAATTAAGATACTCAGTTGTATACTTTAATGCATGACATGCATACAAGAATTTACCTTATTTTTTATTCTGACTATTCATATTCATAGTTGTGATAAGGAGTGTTGAAATTGATACAATGATAGATCATGGTATTAAGGTGGAGTTCTAATAAAGCAAACCAAGGAGGAGCATTAGAATATATAGGACAAAGGAGATAAAGCAAGGTTTTTACATATGGCACAAAATTTAAATTAGGAGACTGTAGAATAATAGATTATAAAGATTGTATGTAATTTTTATGAAGTGAATTATTGTAAATAATTTCTATCCAAAAGACTTTTATAAAAGACTAAAAGACAAAATAAAAGACTAAAACTTCAATACAAATCTAGATTTATATTGTTTATATATTTTAGAACTATTTAAAAAGAGACCAAATCATAAGATGCAATATTATCAAATTATTTGTATATAAAATCATCTACCATCATAAACAAGCAATAGGTATTAAATATGTAGGAAAATAAAAAAATAATTAAATTTAATATATTAGATTCCAAAGAAGCCAAATAAGATTCAATTATAAATGTTCTTATAGCATTGAGAGTCAAGATAGGCACCTTATCTAAGCAAAATAAAGAATTTTATATAACCATACATAATGGTCAAAGAATAAATCTATCTCAGCTACTATTACAAGTAATCCTACAAACTCCATCATTAAACTCTACTTCATTAAAAGAAGTATATATTTAAGACTACAATTCAATATCAACAACCAAAGAACTAAAATCTAGCCTCTTAAAAAAGTTTAATAGAACTCATTCAAAATTATACAGCTTTGATCTTTAAACTCTTAATAAAGCCATCAATCAAGTTGTGAAGCGCGATAATTGATTATTTTAATGTCGGTAAGATAGCTCTTATAAAATCATTAAAAAATAGAATTGTACAAAAGTAATGCTCATAAAATTCTTTTCAAGTCCACTCTCTAATCTTATTTATTGATCAAACAAAGAACCTTGAATTCATTGTAGCCATGCAGTCTTGTGCTTTAGGATCTAATTTCAGCTTTGATTTACAATTGAGCTTCTCTAGGTATCAACATAAGATTTTTTTAAGCAATTGTTATTAGTAACTATCCTTTATTTTTATATCAAGATGTTTGTATTATTATTTTTGCTAATCTACCTTATTTTGTTTTTATTATGGTCTTACAAAATAGATAGAAGTCTTTTTAAGAATAAGAGAGTATTAACACTAAAAATTCTACTACCTCCCTATCTTGTACTTATGATTTTTTAAATGATTTTTTATTACATTCTTAATAAAGTCCTTTTAGATTATTGGTCTTTATATATTCTTTCACATAATAGTTATATTATAATATAACCACATTCTAATATTTGTAGCTTTTCATAAATTAATTTTAAATCAAAGTAGCTAGTTTGTAGCTCTTTATGCAATAGTTTTGAATCTAAGTAATTAGTTTGCTATCACTAAATTTTGTTATCAATGTCTTTTTTTTTTTTCCTAGTTTAATGTGGTATTTGCCTACTCAAGTATTTTAGTCTTTTTACTTGCAAGTTAAAACATTTTTTCAATCAATATATTTTAAAATTTTGCTCAAAATTCTTGAATATTTTTATTTTTATTTTTAATTCTTCATGTCATTTTTTTAATAAGTTCACAACATATTCAAGGCATGTGTGAGATGAAAAAAGTTATATTAAAAAATATGCTGCCACAATGCAAGCAAGAATTTCATACAAAGCACGTGGAAAAGTTTGTAATGATGGTTAAAGCTTGAGATGTAGCTTCTTCTAAATTATTTAATATTGCTTGTTGTTTTTACATTGTCTTTGATAATCAAAAGAAGAAATTGGATGCAAGTGCAACACAAGAATATACATCAAATATTTTGATTGCTTTAAAATTGATAATTATAAATAATACATGTTTGGATAATATTTGAAGAAATAAGCTTAGTATCAATAGTTGACATCCACTAAAGATATAGAATCCTTCTTTTGCATTGTCAATATTTTGTTTATTAGTACTTTGAACTCTCATTTTGATAAAAAATTAGAAAAGGGAAGGTGGTTTGTAGGTGCATGCCGGGCAGGGTGATCTGCGCAGAACATTCAGGCCCGTTGTCCCTCCACTACACAGAGCGGGGAGTGAACGCTGCTCGGTTGCCCGCCTGACGCGATGCCCCCCTCACTATCGCCCGCGCAACCTCACCCTCCGGCAAGATCCCGCTGGCGACTCCATGCTTGGAGTGGGCAGGCCCTCCACACGCCTCCGCAGGCCCGATACCCGGCGCCCTACATCCTTCACCCTCCTTCCCCCGCTCGGGTCACAGGCGGCCGCTACCCCGCCCAGATGTCCCTCCCGCTCCCTCCTTCTCCTTACATACCCTCCACCGCTGGACGCCCCAAAGCTTATGGCGCTTCCCCCCTCCTCCTCCACAATACCCCCCATCCCCGCGGATCGCCGCGGACACTGCCCCAATACTCTCCGCTCCCTCGCACCCACGCCCTCTCCTCCCCACGCCCCTGGGTCCGCAACCCTGCCGCACCACCAAGCGGAATCTCATCTCCTTCGGGGCCCACGGCGACATCACAGCCCCACCACCCTGCACCACCCCCGCGTCTTCTCTCCCACCAAACTCTACAGCTGCCGCATCCGAAGAAACGTGAAGCCGCCACGAATGTGCAAGATCCTGAACATGCCATACCGCCGACTTCCCTGCCCTTGGATTCTTGATCTCGGTGTCAGCGACTTGCAACCTCGATGCGATCAGTTTCAGCGCCTTCTTCATTTATGAAGCAATGCTGCCGTCTTGTCAACACCTTCGACCTTTATTAGACCGCCAATATCAGTACTCGGCACCTGATACTCCTGAAACAAACCATACCCCACAATTTCTCCTATTTTCCTATTTCTTTTACACGAGCCTTGCCGGAAGAGCATCACCAAAGACTTCCGTCCGCAAAATCTGGACGGTAAGCTAGCTGGTTGTCCGCTTAGGAATAGGTAGTATTTTTTTTCTGTATTCATGAATGGGTTTTGGGCAATTTTCGTTAAAAATTTAGATGCCTGTCCGTATGTGAAGTGCGGAACTTAAGGCCAAGGGTAATAGAGGCCTAGAGGGCCTTGGCAGGAGAGGGGGGAGGATTAATGTGAAGTAATTAAACATGAATATAACATAAATTATCTACTGTATAGAGATAGATTGAAGGAGAATCCATTGCTAAGGGTTGTTGAAAAGTTTAAGGATTTTGAAGAAGTACCACTATAAAGCAGGATTATAGAGGTACAAAAGAAAAGATATTCTTGTAAGATATAAATGCCTTTGATACAAGTTTTATTGGTATTTTTGAAAATGAAAGTATTATGTATAAGAAAGTTGCAGATTTTAAAAGAAAAGAAAGAAAAAGACTATGTAATATTGAAAAAAAATTATATGAATTGAGAATATTAGAAGATGATAATGAAAGAATTTTTGGTGTTTATAAAGAAATTGGATTGGAAGATTCTTTGGAATTGATTGCATCGATTGGATTAGGAGATGATAATAAGATTGTACAAATTCATTCAAAAGAAATCTATTCTATACTTGAATCTTTTCAAGCACCAAAGGTTATTATGGAAACAAAATATAAGACAGTGGATAAGAAGGTGAAACTTGTTACAAGATCTTTGCCAAAAGATTCTAAAGAATAAATGGAAGAAACATCAAGAAAAAAGAATTTAAGGGATCCAAGGAGTATTGGACATCAAATCACTAAGGAGACTTTTGAAGAATTAAGGATTAGGTCTAATGGTTCTTTATTGCTATATGAAATTGTATATTTCAAAGAAATGCTTGCAAAATGAGATAAATCATTTGCCTTTTAAATCTCGTGAAATTGAGTATGTGGATCCAAATATTGTAACTCCAATGGTTATTTTCATAATACCACATGTACCTTGGAATTGGAGGCCAATTCCAATACCGAGAGCATATTTGCCAAGTTTGGTAGAATTATTGAAAGAGAAGATGAAGATGAAGATTTTGAAGCCCTATTTTGCTCTATATTCTAATCAATGATTTATGGTGCCTAAGAAAAATAGATCATTATGATTTATCCAAGATATACATCCAGTAAATATAATGATTATTAATAATACAGGAATTAGATATCAAATTTTTGCCAATTATGGTTATTAATTATAATTTGATATTTTTAACTTTTTAAAAGTTATAAATATAATAATAGAAGACTTAGCAAATAAAATAATAGAATTCATATATAATTAAAGATATAAACAAAGAAAATTTAAGAATAATTTAAAAACTAATATAAATATTTTTTTAAAAAAAAGTTCCATTGAAAATTGGTGATATAATATAATTACTTTGTTATAATATCAAGACTAATTGACCTTGTAAAAATATAGATTATCAAAGGTTTGATCAATATATTATTAAAAAATAAATTATTTGAATATATGTTAATGCAACTATCACAGTTAATAAAGATTCATCTTATATTTTATGTATTTCTAATTGAGCCTTATATTACAATCAATATATTGGAAAGAAAATAATTACTACCACCTTTTATAGAAATATATAATAACCAAAAATTTGAAGTAAAAAAAAACTTAGATTTAAGGCAACACTTAAATAAATTAGAATATCTTGTACATTGGTATAAAAATAATATTATTTGACATAAGTGGAAGTCATCCAAAAATCTTCTAAATCCATAAAAAATAATAATAATAATAATAATAATAATCTTTTTTTAATTAACAGCTTCCATCAAGTCCAAAGATCAACCATTTGTAATAAGATGGTACAAATTAAAGAGAAATAAGTTTAAAAATCAGCTTTCAAAACTTCTTTATACAATAGAGTACCAATAGCTACTAAATTTATTTTAAAAAGTATTATTTATAAAATTATCAAATAAAACACTTAAGTTGGCTCAACCATCATAATATCATAATCAAGATAAAAATCCTTAAGAAGAATATATATTTTTTTTTAAATAGATAGCAATATATAACATATATAATACTACAATCTTAGAAAAAACTCTTAATACTCAATGATACTACTAAAGGTAAATATTATACTTTCTAGCATTCAAAATATTTTATTTGAAGATTGTTATAAAGGCCTCTACAATGATCAAATAATTGGGCGGTCTTTTTGCCCTAATATGGGATATCATTAATTACCTAAGAGACATATCTACTACTTTTGAGCAAAAATTTGTTGCTTATACTATCTAATAGATCTTAGATTATATTAACTTATGAAACAATTTGATTGCTCCTTGTAGAATTTGTCTCTTAAAAAAAAAGAAAAAAAGAAAAAAAGATAACATAATGGATTTCTATGTTATTTAAATAAATACTACTTAAGTAAGTAAAAATATATAGAAACATATTAAGTATATAATATCTTTTTTAATAAATTTTGAAGAAGTTATAAAAATATAAATAAGATCTTTAGGTTTCTATATACATGACATATAGCTATTTAAACTTATTCTACAAACGTCTTACTTTAGAAGATTGCATTGGAAACAACCTCCAACTTGATGTTTAGACCACAAGCCATTTTTGTATTCTAATCTTAATTCAAGATTCTTTAATTTTTTTATAATTGACAATAGAAATTTAAATTATTTTTCTATATATATATATATATATATATATATATATTTTAATAACACAAAAAGATATTATCTTTTTAAAGTTTTGATTAGATTAAAATCTTTAATAAGATGAATAAAAAATTTAATAATTGACCATTACATAACTAATATTGATTTAATATTTTAATTTTTTAATTTTTTTTTAAATAAAAAAATGACTCTCAATAATTAATCTAACTAATTAAAAATCTTATTAATTGTTACAAATGATATAATTATAATATTTACTTTAAAAAATAATTCCAATCTAAAAACTTTTTTAAATTTTTGTTTACTCAATTTTAATTAATTTTATCTCTAAATTAGAATATTTTATTTAAATTTAGATAATAATTATTATTCTTGTCCATAATATAGTCGTTGGTTAGTTTTTCCACTCACTACTTAGTTACTATCTCTTTTAGGCTTGAATTTTGCAATACTTCAATTTAGATTGGATAATAAGTTCTATGGTGTTGTCTCAATGCTTTACTAGCTTGCCTAAGCACAAAATAACATAATACAAGCTCTATTGAACTTTTGTCTATCTTCTAGGCATAACAATCTATGACAATTGTGTTGTGCTTATGTTTGTCTTTCTAATTCAAAAGATCCAAATAGAGTTATATCTTATTTTTTTATTCTTCAGCATAAAAGTACTTTCTTACAAGCCTTATTTTACTATTATTAATATTTTATAGATTAAAAATCTAAAAATAGCTCTAATTTACTTCTAGTATTTTTTAACTCAAACAACTCAATTATAATTCTATTCTTGCACTTAATTTTTAGAGACCTAAACAATCTATTGTTATGTTTTTTCATCTTTATTTATTAAAAGTTATATATAATTTTATAAGATTATCTATTTTTTATTTTTATAGCCTTGATATTTAAATTAATTTAATATTAAAATCTTTTATTCTTTTAATATCTTTTTTTAAAAAAAATCTTGTCTTTTTCTATGCTATAGAAGAATGAAAATAAATAAATTAAATATTTTTATAAAAAATCAATTAATCTTAATTTTTTAATTTTTTAATTTAAAAAAAATTGAATATGATCTTTAGATGAATAAATATAATAAGAATATTGTACAAGTGGTTAAAAAGAATATAAGAATAAATTATTAGAATATTGATAATTATTGATTCATCTTGTTTTTTGGACTATATGCAATTAATTGATTAGTCTTTGCAGCTAAACTAGCTTAATTAAAAATCCTAATCAAATAATATATATCATCTTATATTTATATTTATTAAATTAAAAAATTAAATACAAAACTACAAAATATTTATCTCTTTCTAAATTTTAATGCTCCAATCTCATTTTGTCAACCTTTGGATTATAAAGCTTCATTCATAGTGTATTGTTGATTTTTTTTTAATATACAATTCATTTTTTGGTTGGTCTTTTTACTTACTTAATTTTTTTTTTTTGCTCATCACTTACTTAATAGTTGGTTCTTATACTCCACCACTTCTTTAAGACGTAGTATCTATAGTACTTAATTTGGTATTTGATTATAAGTTCCCCTTTGTTGTCTTTTTTTTTTTCTACTAGTTTACTTTGACATAAAATACTTTAATACAAGTTGTATTGTACACTTTTCTAACTAGTTGGCATAATAATTAATTACAACTCTATTTCATTTCTCTCCCTAATCCAAAAAATCCAACCACATGTGTATTTTTTTTTCTATTTATTATTTATATATATATATATATATATATATATATACATAAAAAATAAATTACAAATCTTACTTACCTATTGTCATTATCTAGGGCACATAAACCATTTACTATGGATCTAATGTGAATTTTATTGATTATTATTATCATTATTCTTGTATGAATTTATGCACAATAATAAGAGAACATCTTTCTAATGCTATTCTAGCTACACATATTAGCTAAGTTAAAATTTTGAAACCTTCTACTATTCTAACATCTTTTCTATCCACTTATACAAGTCTATGTTATAAATGGATAAATGTTTTTTTATAGATTGACTTAATTTTATATCAAATTTTACAAATCAAATAAGTTTTAAACAACTGTTTTCTTTTTCCTTATGGTTATACTAAAAATCCCTATATATTACAAACTAATTAATTAATATTTGTATATATATAAAAATCATTTCTAATACTAAAATATAAAAACTAAAAAATGCAAGTAGTGCTATTTATCTATCCCAGCATAGCTTTTGGACCAAGAATAAATAAACCAAGAATATCTATCAAAAGGACAAAAGATTATGTGGAGGTTAATGTGCTAAGAAAATTCAAAAAAATTATACATCTCAAAGCAAAAAAATTAGATTAAATTATTAACATATAGTATTTTTTACATGATTAATGCTATTAATAATAAAGGTTATATCATATATTGGATATTGCAGTAGATTACGATGAAATTAGTGATTAAAAATTCTTTTGTACTCTATTGACTTACAAATAATATCAAATAAAATATTAAAATTATTTATTCCATTTTTTATGTACTAGTAATGCTCTAACTTATTTGATCACATCCAAATTACTATAGATATATATATATATATATATACACACACACACATATATATATATATATATATATATATATATATTACAAAATATCTCTTTGCATGAAATATTATACTTAAACATATAATTTTCATCTAAATAAATAATTTCATGATGATTTTTTAAAAAAAAACATTTTTAAAGGTTTTTGATACAGTAGACTTGTTAAAAAATTATATTAACCATTTTTATGAAAAAAACTAAAGAATGTTTTAGAAATTTGTTTGTATATCACAAGAACTAATGACAAAAGATTTCAGTCAATCACAAAGGATCACAATACAAAAAGAATTGAATGTCAATCATTACATGGATTTATACTTGTTGAATTTAAATAACATGCAACATTTGTTTATATGTTCTTCAGGATGGAAGTGTTTTATATTATGAAGTTATAAAATCGCTCATATTCCACTTGGTTTTGGATGTATGATTACAAGAGTGCCTAAAGTGGACATAAATAATCAATAAATCGTTACAGAGAACAGAACATGAAGGCCTGTTGAAGACTAGATTTTTCTTTCTCGGGTGGACAGTAAGGATTAAGCAGTATGGGTTTCTTCGGCAGGTTTAAAGAAAAATAAAGAAACAGCGGAGGCAGCAATTTGAAGTACTGACAATGGGTGTCAAAACTCCGTAGGGAAACTTGTAAACGTCACTTAGCAAAAAAATCGCAGAAGCTATATACTCCGAGCTATCAGAGCGAGGTTTCGATCCTCGGACATATGGGTTATGGGCCCACCACGCTTTCGCTGCGCCACTCTGATTTTAACACCAGAAAACTATATGAACTATTTACACAAAATAATGTTCTAGTACTGATCAACGTGGACTTTGTGTGTGTTTGTATATATATATATCTATATATATTTTGTATATTTTTATTTTATTTTTGCTCTTGTTAGGTTTAGTGCTTGGTGTTCCACCTTGTGATAGATCATTGTTTTCAATTGATACCTTTCTTACACACACATGAAACAAATAAATAAATAAATGACTTCTGGTACATATTCAACTACACACCTTCTTCAGTTGATTTTTTACATAGGCTCTTTACATGTAGCACTGTAGGAATCATGCCTCGGCTGATCACCTTACTTATCTCACAGGGATATGGGCATCAAAACTGCTTTCTAACCAATTCTATACTAAATTTAAACAAATTGAATATTTGCAAGGAAATGTTCAAATATTACATATTTTCTGGTCTATTTTGAACATAAGGCATATTATTGAATATGAATGCATGTTGTGGAAAATCACTGATTGCACCTTAGTTTCTCATCCACCACCTTAATTTAAATCTAAACTAAATATTGATTTAGGTGAATCTTCATTGTGTTTGACATTTTCCTAAAAGTTTACCTTGATCAGTTCCTACTTGTGAGACAATTTTTTAGAATTAATTTCTAGATCTATGATCCATCATATTTGTAGTTTCTCAACTCTTAACTAATTTAAGATCAAAGTTTAGATCTCACAGTTGAAATTTGCTCATTCCCATAAAAGTGTAATTGGCAAATAATAACAAAATTTTCCAAATTCTTAAATTTAATTTTGTATTATAGAATAAAAATACAATTTTCCAGTATTTTTCATTTATTAAAGTGAACTTAAAATTTTAATTCCTAATTGCGCTTTCTATTATATTAATTTATCAAGAGAGAGTTTTCCACTTACAAAGAATACAATAATTGTATGATGAGATTAGAAGTCCATTTTGACTTGAACATCAACATCCACTTCTATTTCTCAAACCTTTGGGAGTTACTCATTTATCAATTATTTGGTTGGCTGCAACTTCCCTGTTTTTCGGTTTACTCTAATTAATTTTGTAATTATATATTTGGATAATAATATTTTGGTACTAGGAACTTGTTCCCAAATTCCCAAGTTGAATTCCCACCCTCCTGGTTGAGAAGAGCGTTGGGGGCTTTAAAAATATCCAAGGAGGGATACCCAAATGTCCGTGCCCACATATTTTTCTCAAATTATTATTAGATTTTGTTGCCAACTATTACATTGCTTTACTTCTCTTTCACAATCTTCATCTCTATCAAATGTACATGCCTTCACTCTCTCCCCATATGTTCCCATCATAAAACCTTAATCTGAAACTCTATCCCTAAGTAAAAATTAATTACCAAGAAAATAAAATGAAATAAAATGAAACTCTTTCAAGGTCTAATGTTTTTTGGTTTCCGTGATGTTGATCTAACTGCACACAACTTTAACTATCTCTACACGCTACAAGCAATCACTTTGTACTCCAGCTTGCAGGCGCGGCTGTAGCCGCGTTGGTTCGAGATTGATGCTGCAATCTCTAAAAGATCCAGACTACGCGGAGCCCTTTCTACTCTCTGCTCTGTATAACGGTATAGTGGAGAGGCATCCTCCGAAATACCGATACTGTAGTCTTTTCAGTAAGCTTCATTGTCAATATAGCATGCCAATGTCGTTGTATCCCAGGGTTTTCCTGTTGTGGCAGACCTCTCAAGTTGAATAGCACGAAAATATTAGACAAAATTCTGTTTGTTGATGAAGAGTTTCACCTAGTGATTCACCATATAGGTTTAGGGCCTGAAGGACCGATTACATGTTTCAGTGACCATCATTCCGTCCCACGCCCTCAAACACTTATTATCACTCAATTGCTCCGCTGTTAGATATGTAAGGGGATTGTTAGCTCACTAACTGTTAGATTGCTTAGATATTTATCATATTCCAGAATGATACAGTTCATGTTTTGAAACGCATAAAAACTCATCCTAAAATTAACCTTGAAGGTCACGAACACTGTTTGCATGACAACCATCCAGACCCCAACTGCTCCTGGTTTACATCACGCTAAGCCATTCGATAATGCTCCACACCACTATCCTGATGAAATTCCTGATGCTCTTAAGACTTTGATGGCAAGACAGGAAAGTAAGCTGCACCGTTCCTCAATTACTTCCTGAGGATCAAGTTATGGAATACATCCTAGACGAAATGATTAATGTAATTGCACAACATGCGACAGATAAGATCGCTTATCTAATGTACAAGGACAATTACAATCCTGCATCAGAGAATTCTGATGGGCACACTCATCAGAGAATTCAGCACTGTGCCTGGCAGGTGCTCAAGTATAATATGCAAATCAAGTGTTCTGGAATATAACTTGGCATTCCATGATACTTAAAGTTAAACTACGCAGCGACAAGTAAAAACCACGGTGCAGTTGGTGCTGATAGATTCCAAGCACACCTCAGTTAAAACGTGCTTCCTTCAGGGGGCTGTGGTAATTTCCGGTTAGCCGGGCTTGCCATCTGCTTCTTGAGCTCCACAAGGATATCTTCCATGGTATGGTTACGGCGCCAATTTGCCAGCAAAGAGAAATATCTTGGATCAACCTACGAAATGCATGATACTGACAGTTGGCTCTTCTTACACTGGTTGGCAGCAGACTAGCTGAACAGGAGAGCAAATACAAACGGTAAAGAAAAGCATCAAAGCCACAACATGATCAACATAGTGGTTACCAATCCCGTCTCCGAGTTCACATGAGTCATGTTGATCCGAGAATGAAATCTGACAGTTGGTGGCTTATCGGGGTAGTCCTTGTCGCAGAACAGTTTCAATGTGTAGATACGACCTTCATGAACTGACTGTACAAACAAGAGCTTGAATGTGTCGGTGACAACTCGGTAACACAACTTAGACAGAGTGAAAAAACAAAAACAATGAAGCAAGGCTCATCACAAGGAACTTTCACTAATACATCGCAAATTGAACTTGTTAGTCTTGATATTTTCTACTTTAAGTGTCTAAAAGGGATGAGAGTCGCTAATACACACGAAATACAAATCTTAGCTCTGGACGGAACTGACGTGGCTTGGTCCAATAATAGTGCCGGTCCAAGAGCGCATAAATACGTCATCACCATCGTCCATGCCATAGCTGACTGTGCCGTCGCCAATACCTTTCTCTCCCCTCTCAAGCTCTTCGAGAAGGCGAAAGTTCCTAGGAACTACGGTTTGTACATAAATAAAGGTTAATAAATCAGAACTGGAACGAGAACCAAACCTCAGCATACAACTAGCTACATGTCAACATCCTATAAACTCTTCTGTTTCTCTAATAACTGAAAATGTCGCAAGCCCAGATAGAACAATCGGTTACAATGGTACACAAAAGTACGACAGGATTATATAGGTGCCAAAATGTATGAGGACCTAGAATTCCAAACACAAGCACTACAGGCTTACCAACTACAGAGCCTCCTGTAATCATCTCAGTTAGCCCCTTCTGCAGCCTTCAACACAAGGATAACAAGTCCCGCACAGAATGTCCGATTGCTGCAGGTCGAGAATTTGAGGAAACACAAGTTAACACTGACACGATTCACCAGCTCGAGAAAAGGTGGCAGCACAGACACAAAACCGCCTCAAAACGGCATTCCCAACGTTGCCGAAGGTAAGTAGAATGACACCAGCAATATGAAAGCAACCACGGAGAATAGAAAAATCACTGTTCACCAACGACAACACTGCTCTCTCTACGATGAAGAAAAACTCCACATACAAAGAGCAAGCACTTGGTCATGGATAGTAAACAACTGATCTCAACAAAATGATCTCAACAATCTAATCTATTTAGATAGTAAACCTCTAATGCTACAGTACATATAAATTCGAACAAACAAGCAGAAGCCAACCTGAAACCGACACCGACAAATAAGAGCACAGTTAGTACAATTCAACCCTAACTGGCATTACAACACCAAACACATAATTCTAAACACATCCTCCAAAATTATAGCATCCAAGAGTCCTCCGACTACAATCTAAACAGACAGACACCACACGTCAACTTAACCAAAATCGGGCCACCAAAACTCGGCATTTTAACCGATCGTGTAATAAATAAGGTCAAAGCGACAACGCCCATCTCCGAAACCCTAATTCCACAATCCCAACTGATCACCACCAATCTCCCAAAGATGCGACAACCCACCTCCGAAATGAAACTCAAACCTCCACGATCCATGGCGGTGACCACCACAGATCGTGAAAAAGCGCAACAAGCTCACCGTTCAGGACAAACCCGGGAAAACTCAAAGACCCACTTGCCACCAAAACAGGTGCCCCGGCCACACAGGACACCAAATTCACACACGAAAGGCCCAAAAGACGATCGAGACAAGGGGAAGCGTTGTGGAGGGAGCGTGCAGACACCTGGCGATGAGGAGAAGCTGCAAGGAATGCAAGAGCGCGAGTGATAGAAAACCAGGATTCGAGTCATGCGGACGGCGATTCTGGTGAAAGGCATGTTGCTTCCTTCAACAGGCCGGGTCCTCAACGGGCCGGGGACGGGTTGGGTGGTGAGATACCCGGTCTGGATGGTGGATTCGATGCTGGTGGGCAGCGTCGAAGTTTCCTTCTGGGATCTAATTGCAAAGGACAAAATGTTTATTCTTAACACGTAGTTAATAAGGACAGTATTAAAAAAACTAAAATTAAAGTATTATTTCCATTTGATAGTAAAACATCAATTTAATATTTTATGACAATACTATTTCTTTAATTAAAATAAATAATAATATCCTTGTTGAATGCATAAGCTTCAATGGCACAAAAATCATGGTTCATTTGAAAAAAAACCAAAAAAATATGCTGGCCATTTTTTAAAATTAAATATATTTAAATTTGATGATTTGAGCTATACTTGTTGTAATCTTGCAAAAAAAGACATGTTTTTAGTAATTGTGAAAAAAAGTTTATTCAAGACATTACAAACCTACATAAGGAAAATAAATAAATTTATTGACATAATTTTTCTATGTACCTAAAAGAATTGGTTAAGTTTAAGAGAAGTATTTTTTATTGTTTGAATATTTCTTCTTTTTTTCTTGCTTTAAATAAGTTTATTGACATAATAATATTTCACATTTTCTTTTGGTTAGAGGGTGATATGTTGTTTACTTTATCTTTTAATAGTAATATGAAGTTTAAGAACAAAAGGGGCTCTAAGATTGATAAAAATCTTATAAAGCCTTGATATGTTTATAACTCTTGTATATACCAAGAATATTCCCTTTGAGCTAGAAATAAGAATTTTAGAGTCACAAAGGTCTGTTTTAACTAAGAACATCAAATTTTTGAAATAAAACCTTGTTTCAATACATTTTAAATAGATAACTAAATGCAAATTAGATGAAATTCTACAATCTTAATGAACAATGGCTTGGTCAAGGCAACTTTATTAAGTCTTTTGATATTAATTCGATTTTTAAAAGCAAAGATAAATATTACAGAATCCATGGATCACAAAATCTGATTATAAGCTTTCATGACAATTTTACTAATAACCTAGAGCAGAGTTTCAAACAGACAAAAATCGTCAATTCTACTAAGACCTTGGAAAATACTCTATTCAGATCTTAGAATTGAACTTAGTGACAATCTTTAATATATTTATTAAATCAATTAAAAATATTTATAAAGATATAGAAATTTGAATAAATTTATTTATTCAAATTTGAATAAGTTTATTTATTTATTTATTTGGAAATAATGTCATCAATTTAGAGGCAATGCAAGACAAAGAAATTAATAAGTACAACTAAGCATGAAATATAATATTGCTGCCCCATAATCTTTGATTTGAATTTTTTTAAAATATGTTTATTTTTTAGAAATATAATTGAATTTGTTAAACAACCTATATATATTTTCAAATATATCTATTAATTGAACCTTTAATAATACACAAGCCCTATATACATAAATTGATATTAAGAAATTAATTCCTAAAGATTTTGAAATGCCAAAACAAATTTTGTCACACATTGTGTAATGTAAAACTTAAAAGAAGGTATTGACACATATTTTTAAAAAATAATAAATAATAAATAAAAAAACAAAAATGCTTTCAAATCTTGTTGTCTATGTACAAAATTGTTTAACATTCAATGTGTTCTTAAATGATATAAGTTTTGGAACAAGTACATATTAATAAAAAAAAAAAATCATTTCTAAAATTTTTAGAATAAAATTTATAAGTAATTATCAGAAAAAAAACTAAATTAAAATATTCAACTACTTTTTGGTATCACAATCAATCAAAATTTAATGTGTGTATAAAGGATTGAATAAATTATAAAATATAATTATATTGAAAATTATATTTTATTAATTATATCTTTAAAATAATATAATAGTAAATATTATGATAATTTTAAAAATAAATCATATAACTAACTTATATTTTATTAATTTTTATTTTATATTTTATTTTATATTTTAATACTTGTGTATTTAAATGTATTATAATTTATGGCATAAACATTATTTATTTGATATATTATTGATTTATTATTAATTTAATGATTTTATCTTTGAATCTACTAAAAAATTATTATAAATAACACCATTACATCTTGCATTGTAGAATTTTAAATAATTAAATTTTAAAAAAATCTACCAATATCTACTAAATTATACCATTAAACACTTTATATTGACACATTTCTTTTTGTAGCGATTTCTAAATCTAAATTCACTAAATTTTAGTCAAGAATACTTTAAAAGTCGCCAAGACTACAAAAAAAACCCCAATAATTTTAAAATTTTATCTAAAGGAAGCAAATTTTATTGGATAATAAATCTTTTTCTTAATGAATATGTTTGGATTTTTTAGACTCAATTGGATCAAAGTAAGGTTGTAGACAACTTAAGATACTTTTATATATTCTTAGTCCCTCAAGACCAATATTAAATTACTATCTTCAAATATTATTTTTAGAAATCAATAAAAAAAAATTATTTATTTTAAAAATATATTCTAAAATAAGATATTATTTTACTTCAAAAAATATTAAATATTGAATATGGCATTCTTCGGTAGCTTAGAACTTGTTTTTTTTTTAACTCTTTTGAAAAATACCATCTTTGACATTACATATTATACCATCTTTATTTATTTACTTACTTATTTATTCATTTATCACAACACAACAAAATCTTCTGTTGAAAAAAGCTGCATAAATTCTTAACATCCAACATACGTTGAGTACAGTTTTATTCGCTTTAAATTGCACACAGTGACAAGCTTCAAGCATACACATAATACGCACTCAATGACTTCAATCCTTCAATTCCTGTATAAAAAACCAACAGCCTAATTCAGTGACAATCTAAGCTGTACAATGCTGAATTTTGAACAGATAAAACAGATGCAGTGAGTCAGGTCTACACCGAAAGCACTGAAAGTATCAATGTGGAACGGTAAGTAGAGGTTTTTATGAAGCTTGTGTCCGAAAGCCCAATGCAGATTCCTCCACTTATACAAACCAGACAGGAGCAAATCCTCTTGTGACAAATTTGTGTAGTGACCAGAAACACCACTTATCTTTCTGTGTCCATCAGCAATCTACAATTGGCAAAGTTACAATTCAATTGCCGTTGAACTGTTGCACAAAGGTTAAACAAACATGGTGTGAAACACCTGGTCATTGCTGCATGCTTTTTCACTGCGACGTTACCACTTGGAGCAAGCATGTCCATGTTTCGAAGTGAAACGGCGTCGGTGAAAACCGTCATCGTGAAAACTTTGCTAGTTCCGAGTTTTCGGTGAATGGAAACTACAGCCTAGCATGTAGGTTTACAAGGATAGTGGTTTGCAAACGGCACGTGACAGGCAAGCACTGGTTCAATGATCTCCAGCAGCCGGCTTCAAGCAGCCGCGTTCGGAACCGATGAAACCCATCTACCAGTGTGATCATCCAACTCCCACAACAGAACTCCATGAGTGGTAAACTTGGACAAAGCGGAGAAGAAACGGAACAAATCCCTGAAATAGTTCACAAGGGGAATCAGATGTAGAATCCTGGTTTCCACCACTCGTAGGACGGCTTGCTTCCGTTGGGTCTGCAAAAGAGGGATGAGACTGGAAGCAGGGTCGGAATGCTGGGCACACACTCATGTCTCACCAAGGCCTGGTCCCACACCCTTCTGCTGGTGCAATGATGCAGTACAATTGGGTTTTACATGACTAGCCCTGCGTACTTGCTTGGAATTCACGATATCATCATCTTTGATCACGAGATCCACTCGCGCTCTGTTCCGAGAATAATCATGCACAATCGATACATGGAAGAGAAACTGATGCATCGGAAACATAGAAACACACATGAGAGACGCACACAAAAGTTTAGAACTTGGAACTGTTTGCTATAAGTAAACCTCGTCATTTACATCACCCAAGGTAACGCCAAAACACCAGTTTAGTTCCTCCTACACAAGGAGCTCCTAATTCCCTGCCAACCTTCCCGCTTCAAATGAGCAACCGAATACTACTCGGCTTCTGCTGAGCTTGGTGCACTGAGGCATGGCAGATAACCCTAGAGAAATGCTAGTCTCCTCTATATCTTACAAGTTATCTAAGATTTAAAAATGTACAGCGGTGTTGTCCTACCTTGACGGCTCCTTAGGCAATGAAGAGCTTCGAAACGGTTACTTGTAAGAGTTCAAATGGGTTCTTGCAAGTAGCTCCTGGAAAATTTTCAAAAGATCTCATCGCCTTCGAAAGTTTAACTGTATACTATTGCACATAGACGGAGAAGCCACCCACCCACGATCCCACACTCCGGCAGATGTCTTGGTGAGCCACCCTACTTTGTTGCGCAAAGGATTGTGTGCAGCTCACGCTTCGGCTCCGCCTTGGACTGCCAAAGCATTCCAGATCGTCAAGAACCTCTTGAATTTTCTCGGGATCCGTGTACGACTTTGCTGGTTGAGGGCTGGAGCTTCGGCTGGTGCATGGCGAGTACCGAGCTCTCCTAGGACTTCCGAAGGAATCAAGATCTTCCAACACCTTTCGTTGCATTCTCTCTTCGTCGGTCTCGAATTGATCCATTTCTGTGTCCGAGTGATCGTGGAATGGTTGAGTTTCTTGAACGACTTTGACGCTTTCGTCAGCGTCACGGCTTAGTGAGGTATCCGAGTTGTCATTTCTATCCTTTGTGTTCAGATCTTCACTACAAGGGACCAAAACCTTCGGAATCGTCACAGACAGGGTGCCACGATCATAGCTCGCGGCTGACTTCTCAGGAAGAGTCGTAGGAGGCAACCGAAAGCGCCAAAAATCCACTTCGGAGATTCCAACGACCGGCGAGGTGGGTTCAACTCCGCGCACAAGAACCTTGGTTGCGCCAGGCACAATCTCTAGTACTTCAACTTTCACATCATCCACGGCTAACCCTGACAACTGCACTTCAAATAAGAAGAAGTCACGCAATTCAAAAACCTTCACGGGCGTCTCGGCGTGTAAGGGAAGCTCCAGGACGCGGGTGAATAAGTGCGGCATGCGCTTAAGCTTCGTCAGGCTGAGACTGGGGGCAGCGATAGCGTTACTGTGGGGGAGTCCGACGGCGGACTTCTTGGAGGTCAGTGGCAACGTGTTGAGCATGTTCGTAGCAGCCATTGTGGAGACACACGCCTCTCAACTGCCTAATCCTCAACAATACAGTACCTGAAAACAAAACATGCGTCAGAACACATACATTCACAAAAGCAAAGAGAAATCGTTTCTGCGAAAGAATTTTTGAAAACCTGTGTCAAGGAGAACGATGGCAAGACCAAGATGACCAAGCAATACACTCCATTGTAGGGCATTTCTTCAAACCGACTACAAGATCTAATGGGATAAGAGGAGATTAACAGCCGACAGTTGTGATTAGCGCGAAGTACAAAACTACGACGACTTGCAAAAAATTGATGGCTACTCTCAAGAATGATACATATCACAAACGATTGATCTACACGCTTACATCTGAAACAGTCGGTGACTGTATCAAATTACAAGAAAGAGAAAGGAAAAACTTCAGTAGCTAGAAAGATCACGAGATTTTGAACCTATATTCAAAAAGATCGACAATCCGATCCGTTGAACAGGGAAAGAGAAATTAAGAGACACGAAAAGCGAGTCCGAAAGTAACTAAAAACTAAGAATATGAAAGGGAGAGAAAAGGAGGGGAGGTACCTGTGAGTGATTAGAATTATCCACCGTTAGCGCCAGACAGAAGCGCCGACTCTGCACCTGCAAATCATAATCCACAAGATTGTCACAAAAGCTCTCAAACTCTACCACGGTAAACCAAAATCCCGCCACACTCTCAATTCATCACTTAAAAAAGAAGAAACTAAACGCTCTGAAAAAACAATACTATCCCACCTATCCCTTCCATTCCATTCCCCTCTCATCCTCCACTGACCCATCAATCACACAATGATCCTATAATCACCAATATCCTCTCAAGCTCTAAACGTGCACAGCCGATCACAGCCGGCTTCCGAGAGACCCAGAGTCCAAGAAAACAACCTACATGACACCGAGGCTGCAATCCTTCTTGCAAGCGATACGATCTGCATGAATCTCACACTTCCCCGCGGAGCACACTACCGAAAACAAACAACAGCAGAGTATGAATGGTGACACAAAGCAATCGGTAGCGAACTGAGACAGCGGTAGTATCTTCTTCCACGGCAACTGCTGCTGCTTCCGCACGCGCTCTCCTCTTCTTTGCTCTTTCTCACAATTCTTCTCTGTAACAATTTAACCCTGGAATTCCGAAAGACTCCACCGGGAAGACTATATACGCGCGAAAGAAGTAAGGAGATAGTTACCGCGCGTTTCGAGGCAAATCTTGCTTAATTGCCTCCTACGTGAGTCAGCCGAGCATGTCAGACTCCCGTGCCGCCGGGCAGTTGAGATTGCCCATTCCTTGCCGCCGGGCAGTTGAGATTGTCCATTCCTTGCCGCCCTAGGACGATTGCCCATAAAAACCCTCATTTGACAAATTCAACACTGCTCGGCACGCTTTTGTGTTTTTCTTTCCTTGTTTTCCCCTGGCGAGACCCAGTTTTTCCCTTCCCTCGGTGGCAAGCCACGCTCATCTTTCCACAAATCTCTCTGGTGGGTTTTGTTGCATGATTCCTTGTCTTCCATATCCACTAAGCGTCCGACAACTGTTTCTTAAAATCGTTCAATAGGGATTAGTTACCGCTGCGCGGCCGAGTGGCTTCAGCTTGGATCCGCGGCTGTAATGGTATCACGACTGCCCACAGTCCCTGTAACGGAGACGGAGTTTCTATTGTAGCCCTGTTAAATTACGTTCTCCACATGCTGGAAAACACTGTTCATCACCTGATCCCCTTCGCTTCTCACCATGACGTGCAACGCACTATCGACCCTTTTCACTTTTTACTCCCTTTTTAACTTTCGACTCTTTCCTCGCTTTTCATCCACGTTTTGATTCGTTGATGAATGTATGTAGCCATTCTGGATGTGGAATGTGGCGTTTGATAGGATGGGCCAAGTTCGTGGATAAAGCCATTTGAATTTTCTTCCACGACCTGGACTTTTGATCCCCATGTTCCTTTACAATTAGAACCCAGCAGGGTCCAAGGGAGGGTTATGTTGCCTGCTACAGGTGACACCCAATGGAGGGTCGACTCTGGTTCCATGTGGACAAAAAAGGCTTCCGTTGTAGAGCAAAGGGGGAAAAAGAAACGAGTAAAAAAGTGAAAGGTAGTTGGAGACCTGGGTTCTTACTAACGGAAAAAACCCTAATGGAGGTGAGCTCTATAGGAACAGCTCCATGGGAGCTCCGGCTATCGCGTTCCCCAAGATTTCGGAAACTGCCTGCGTAAGTGACACTTGTTGAAGCGTAGCCTAGCAGACAAAGCCCGACGAAAGACGGGGCAGACGGGCAGATACAAGAAACAACAAAATAAAGCAGAACTGGTAAGATGGGCTTTGATAAGTGCTTGTCTGGATGTGGGGCACTTTAACTCTCTTGGTTCTCGAGAAAGCAATGGACAAGATAAGGTCCCTGTGACTATTTCAAATGGAGGAGGCATCCAAGGAGAAAGGAAATAGAGAAAAGGATGGGAGGGAGGGAGGGAGCAGTTTATAAACTGTAAAATTTAAAAGTATTTGGGGAAAACAAAAAGTTAACGGGTGTGTGTACCTGATTACATGATAAAAACGACTTTTTAATATAAATATAAATATATATATATATATACATATACATATATTCATGCACACATATATACATATTCATGTGTGTGTAAAGTGGGATGAAGAACTGCATTTCCATAGCAAAATATTTTTTGGGGGAAATGGATTACACATGATTTCAAGGGTTGGATGCATTGTTTGTCCCTCCCATATAGAGTGGAAGAACATGGATTCCTTTTCAGCTATTGAATCCTTCTCAATATTCATTGCCATGTATTGATATATATATATATATATATATATATTCACTTACACATTTATACATTAAAAAAAATAATGATGATGATGCATTGGAATTGATGTTTTCAATTAATCATAATTAATAACATAAAAAAGTGAAATGTATATTTTTTGCTATTTGTAAATTGAAGAACCACAGCCAAATTGTACATATTAGGAAAGTCTTTCCAGGTACACTCTTACTAACTATTATAGGATGAAGTAGATATTGTAAATATAGTTATGTACAAATGTGTGATTCTAGACTTTGAATAGAGTCTCTACAACCTGTAATATTTATTTGTTTGTTTGTTTACATTACCCCCACCCTTTTCATTTCCCTGCTTTATTAACAAGTTAATGTCCATAATTTAAACCATATATATATATATATATATATACACACACACACACACACATGTTAGCAGTATGAACGATTGCTTTTATGACAAAAGGACAGTAACCAAAAAGTTCTCACAGTTGGAATAATTTTTGAAACTACAGCCTTATCTCCACATTTATTGTAACCAATTCATTTTCTTTTTATGCGTAAAAAACAATTGAATAGGATGAGCCCATGTTTTCCCAGGGCTCATGGATGTCCTACAATATTCTATGGCCACCTGATGAAGAGAACCATTGTCCTATAATGGTTGAGTAAGGGTGGGTGCATTCCCACTCAAGAACAATACAATATACTACACTACACAATTATAGACTGTCCTTTTTCTCAGTTGAATCCATAATGATGTTTCACTTTTATTTTACTATTATTGTAAAACGATGTTATTTTTTATTGTTTTACTTTTATTTTACTTTATGTGTTACTTGTATTTTACTTTTATAGTAAAACGATGTTATTTTTTATTGTTTTACTTTCATACTTTACTTTTATTTTACTTTATGTTTTACTTGTATTTAAATTTATGTCTTACTTGTATTTAACTTTTATTTAACTTTATGTTTTACTTGTATTTTACTTTTATTGTCTTAGTTTATGGGATCCACCACAAAAATCGAAACCCTCCTGTCTAATAAATAAACATATAGCAATGATGAAGCTTATCGTTATATTAGTTATAATTATGGTTTGTTGAAGAGATTAATTGCAAAGGCAACGACAACAGGTTGCAGTTATAAACTGGCTAAATCGCTATCTTACTTAGAATGGTCACTGACAGGACGCGGTTGGATTTCAAAGCCCGTCTTCATAGAAAGAAAAGAAAAGAAATGATGAACAAAAAAATTAAACACGAATGAAGAAAGAGCATTTGGAAAGAGTCTACCCACACGTGTGATTATATTGGAATTTCATGCTTATCGCAACCTTGTTTTATCCAGCAGTAGGAAAGAGACAGGTAACATAAAACAATTGAAAAATAAAAATAAACATATTTCACTATTTTAAGAATTTCGATGCTCTTTATCTCAGTAACTTGCTCAATAACCAACTAAAAAATGAAACAACATAATATATTTAATCCCATGTAAAGAGAAAAATTTAATCTGCACTTGTTGAAAATTGAGAGGGTGCCGCAATGGTAAAAGTAGTTTAAAACAAACTTTTTGACATCATCAATACCAGATGTTTCCTTCTCTACAAGCCAAATCACCTCCCACCCTGATTGACCAAATCATATATATATATATATATATATATATCTGTGTGTGTGTGCACATGTTCATTTTTCCGAAAAATTGCGACGTGATTGAGTGATCCATTCCTTATCATGCGAAGGAAATTGCAACTAACACGGCATGCACTGGACCCGTAGTGGCCATGACACGATGTAGAACACACACACACAAGAGATCGGCGGTGTGACGATGATCTCGCCGCTTGAACAGCTACGCGTGTGGACTCGACTGGCGGTGCTGCTTTCCAGTCCATTGCCACCCTAGTGGAGACCCCCGCTTTGCTCCAGCGACGATTGAAGATGTTTGTCTGAACAGCACCCTCATCGCTGGGTGCCGTGCCCGAGAGTCCTGTATTTCCAGTCAAAAAGGCAAATTGCGAGATGCTGATTAAGTTGTCGCTCCCGCTCATCTGAGTCTGCAACGTCCAATAGCTGATGCCCACTGCTTGGATACTTCTGAACCGCATAGGGTGCTGACACAATGTCTGCTATTTGAGGATTGTTGATGATCCGCTACGACAAGGAAATTTTGCCTCGCACGGGAATCTCCGGCTTCATTTTAGCGGCGAGATTTATGGAACTAGCTTGTTGTTAGTTTTGCAAGGCTAGTGATCGATACCATCCACGAATTTTTTATAAAAAAAAATCTAGCTAACCTCTGGAGATGAGCAGGTGTTGTTACTGCAGCAACCGGATCGCGAACCACATCCGAAACTCTATGTCAGCGTTGACCGCCACAAGCACAGTTTTTTCCATCCTTGAGTGAGATTCATGATTGGTCCTGCATCATCGCACCGTGGATATCGAAAAGTACTTTCGAAAATCGATCGAGTCGTTCACACAACCTTATTACGCGAATGTTTTATATTCGTCCTGCGCAGTGCAGAAGGCTTACACCGCTGATTCGATTCCAGCGCGGCGAGATTGATCAGATTACTGGTGCGGTGCCTCATGACCCCATCTTGAAGGTCAGATTCACTGGCTCCCGGCTAGCTGCATGTTCTCAACAAGTTCTTTTTTTGCTTTGTGACAACTTCTACCCAAATGGGGAGGGCACGATTACGCCACGTGCACGCTGCAGGCAGTTTCTAGGCTCATCCAATCCCGTCTCCACGGAGCGCTCCAACAATTCTGAGATTGACTGGAACTGAAACCGGATCTGGCCACTTGGTTCCTCAACTAGCTGAACTTCTGATCAGCATATTCGGTGACAGTTGAGCTATTTTGTTGTTTTCTGAAACGGATCACGCTTCCGTGGCATCTAGAAAAATAACTATGGGCCCTGGGACTTATCACCGCGGTCACAGCTTTCAGAATACTTGGGTTATTCGCGGTTTTTAGCTTTTGCTTCTGGAGCTGGCGACATCGACAGAGAGTGGTGGTAAGCTTTAGAACTCGTTGGAATGGAAGTAATTTTTTTCCACCGTGGAGGATACGATGGTTGTTTCAAGAGAACAATCCAAATGAAAAACTGACACATCTGGTGGGTACCCAAATGGTCTTATCTAGATCACTCCATGTCCACTGCACTGCTTCCTCGGGCGACAAAAGTGCACAAGAGTGCAATCACACACAGCCCTAAAAAAACAGAAAGAAATAAAGCAAACTATTGTGACATCTCGAGGCGGTTAGAAACAACATTCGGCAGTTCCTTTCAACTATTTTGCTGGAATAAGGAAAAAGGAGAAGCTGCACTTATTGCGTTCGTATTAATGTTTTGTAGTGTTAGATAACATATTGTGTCTCTTGAATGTAATATTTTGCATGTGTCATTGGTGCTTACTTCTAGTTCGTTTCACAAGTTTCTTCACGTTTTTGTGAAACATTTTGATTTACTTCTAAAACAAGTTTTTAAGCTTTTCATGGAAACTTGTTCAATACACATTTGAAGACAACTATTCAAAGAAATTTGCTTGTGCAGCAAGCTTTATTGAGAATCTTCAATATAACTATATAAAACTATTTATAAAGAGAGAGAATCATACTTGTTTGTATGTATGTGTATATATATATATATAGAGAGAGAGAGAGAGAGAGAGAGAGAGAATTAATAACTTGTCCATGAGGTTATTAAAACTTAGGAAAATAAGTTAGCATTTTTTAAAATAGTACAAATAGAATGATATCCTTGAGTTTGTGACTTTTGTAACTTAAAGTGGGTGTACTGACGAATCTTGTATTTTTATTTCTTATTTAGATGATTTTTTTTAAATACAAGTTATTACTTACATTTTTTTTAAAATACAAGTTATTACTTACATTTTTTTTTAAATACAAGTTATTACTTACATTTTTTTAAAATACAAGTTATTCTATATAAAAAATATTTATAAAATAGATCAAAGCCAAATTTGCAAAAAAACCACTTTTTTTTTTTTTTTTTACTAACAAGTATATCATTGAAGATTGTGGTGTTTTAAAAACATATATGCAACTTTCAATTTTTTTCCCCCATTAAATTACTAGATACTGAAACAATGAACAATCATAAGATTTTAAAATTATAGGTTCTTTTGAGATGTGTAAATATATTTGGCCATTTTTTAAAAATATAGATTTTTTATAATACAGAAGTTGAACTGACCATCTTTTGCCAAAAGATTTTTTAAACCAATTCTTACTGTTGAATTTATATAATTATTTATTTGATATACTCTGGAATCTTAACTATCATAATAATCTATTTGAAGATCCAGTAATCCGAATTTAGAAACACTTTAATAGCTTAACATTAAAGTGTAACTTGTCCAACAATTGTTTTTGTTATAATAAACAAGCATATTTTCGTGAATGTATAAGGTGGGACCCTCTTAATCATGGAATACAAGTAAGTGCATTCCTCTATATTATTCCAACCCAGTGATTTTTCCTGCCAAGATTACCTCACTGCAAGATGGTCACGTCAAGAATATATTGTCAAGGTCCCTGGAAAGACTTGTCAAAAATCTTGTTAGGAATTTTCTTAGGTATTTATTTATTTATTTATTTGGTTAACAGTTTTGACTTTTGAAAAAGGTTGATTCTTTTAACACAAAGTTATTTCCGTGGTTTTGTTATTGTCATACAAAAATACAATATATCATCTTTTTCTTTTTTTTTCTTTTTTTTTCTTTTTTGTGTTTATTCAATGATTATAAAATAATCATAATTTAAAGTGATAAAATTCATCAGTTTCTCACTAATACCCTTTTTCTCTTTCTTTTTTCTTTTTTTGAGATTCAGAACTTTCTACTCAATCACAATTACCTCAGTAGCTCAAAAGAATGCAAAACTTTAAATTTATGCTGTTCCTTGGAGTATCACAAATATCATCAATTCCCAATTTAAAAGTTGCATCTTATACTAACCATTCGACTTGAGTAGAATACACAAATAACCAGTGCAAAAAAATAACAAAGTAACATTCCTTTTTTTTCATTTTCCAAGGACAAAAATTGCTTCCTACCTCTACGTTTTTGAAAGTCACTGGACACAACTTGTCATCAGTTTTTAATAATCTGCATATTAACCACCCACTCAAATCCACAAACATAAACTTTTGATTGAATATTCACTACTATTGTGAGGCTTTAGAATGAATCTTTACAAAGAATAAACTTTATTATCATGTGTCCCAAAAGCAAAACATTCAATATTTGCATAAAAGAATAAGATTGCCAACCACACAGCTAACTAACCAACCAACCAAAGTCCGCGCCCGGGAGACGCCGCCTCGCGGCAGGCGTTTCGCGACGCGCCGTGACGCGACGCGATCTAACGCGCCGCCGGTCACGACCGTCGCCCAAAAAGGGCCGCCGCACAGGCGGTCACCAGCGGTACCTCGGGGTGGCGTAATCGGGTTTCCCGGTTATCTAGACCCTGCAGGCCGTGAGTAGTTTTAAACTCGCATAGATAGCATCGAAATTCCGGGAAGTGGTTCAGAATGTGGCGCCGCGAGACACCAATTCACAGGAGCTCGGGGCTGGGTCCATTCACGGTGTGTGCTCAGAGATGCGGATAAGCTCACAGAAAAAAGCTGCAGCAGCAGTAGCACAGCCTCTGACAGCTTTGTCGCCCGGAAGTGTGGGGTGATGCGATAACTGGAATTGGACTCCGGCGGCAGGGACGGTGGCGTGTAGTATTGGTGCAGATTGTCGTTGGTACTGGATTTGCAGAGATTGGTTGTAATTACTCCTCCTCCTCCTCCTCCTCCTCCTCCGTGGCAGTAGTACTAGTGTGGTCGTCCCCATAAGCGACAACAGAGCTGTCTCAAGACGAAGCGGGCTCTTGTTGATTGTTGCTCAAGTTTGTGGGCAACAAACTTGGCCGGTGGGGCGGTATAACCACAAGCTCTCAGATTAGTAGTAGGTGGCTACATTGCATATCCTTGACTTTTTGTTGTTCTGAAGTGGGTGTTTTCATTTAATTTTTAATTTTTACGTAGTAAAGGTTGCATCTTTATGCTGGAGTTCATAAAGCTAAGTTGGAAAATTGTAGTTGAGATTTGAATTGTCAACATTGAGGGATGACCTTTGATGTAATTTGTTGTTGTTTGATGATTTCATTTTTGAAAAGTAGCTGTGACTAATACATATGATGAAGATGTGTTTTTAAAGTCAATTTTCTTAAGCAAATGAGTTGAAATAATAAAATTTTATTTAAAAAAACCTGATTAATCATGACACATTAAGTTAAGTTGTTCACCTTGTTGTAATTTTTTTTTATTTCTTTGTTTGTAAATTTAGTTGAAATATTCAATAAGTGTACACCAACGTTCTAACAATTTGACATTCAGTATGGCAAAAGATTAAATTAAATAATTGAAACTAAATGACAAACAAGTAAATGTCCAATCATTTGCATGATTCATTTTTGAAAAGCCACACAAACTTTATTTAAACCCATGTAAAATTTCAGTTAAAAGCATATAATTTAACAAGGTTATTGTGAAGATTATTTTATTAATGGTTGCTAATTATTTGTTTATACTCTAAAATCTTTTATGAAAGGGACATTTTCTACCTTTTCTTATTTCTTTTTTCTCTTAAAAAAAACTTATTGCAAGAACATGAACAATAGATCACCTCCTAATTAGCAATTTTAGAATAAAAAATACTTATTTGTAACTTTTAATTAAATAGGAATTCCACTAATTGCAAACTTTAGTAAGTCTTATGTTTGAAATATGAGATACCTTGCATAAAATGGTAGTATTTATTTATACTATAAGTATTGTATTCATCATCTATTCCATTAAAAGTCACACATGTGAGAATCTACTTACCAATCATCACCTCATACAATTACAAGGGAACTCAAATCCAACCAAGAGTACATGAATGGATAAGGGATGAATGTACAAACAAATGGATGAATGATGAACGAAGATGTAAGTTGACGGATGTATGAAGATGCACATTCATCCTAACTGTAGTTGGGCTGTACAGAAGTGGATGATGCCTGCTTCCATCACAAGCAAAACCTTGAGAATGTGCCAGCCAGCAAGGTGGCCACCTAGGATTTCCTGTCCTACTGAAGGAGGCCAGGAAATGTGAAGACCAAGACTGAAACAATCAGAGCCTTGACAGAGTCTCCAACACACACACCACCACACCCCCCCTCCCCAACAAACAAACAAAAAAAAAAAAAAAAAAAAAAACCCCCCCCCCCCTTTCACAACATTGGAATGTCCGCACCTAAAAGCATGATAAAATTGATGAATAAATGGATGAAAACATGCCAGTGCAATCATTCATTCACATGTGGGGCTTGGTGCCAAACTCTTATTTGTGGGGGGAATTATTGAAGATGGATGTTGTAGGGGGGCTGGGACAACATAATGCCACATTTGATTCATTGTTGGCTTGGTGGTCCAAGTTTATGGATCAGAAAATGATGGTTTCTAAGTACTATTGAATGCATCAAAATTTGTGCAACTACCTCTTCCTTTTCAATATATGTTGATGGAAGTATCTTTCTCATTGCTCTTGTGAATGGCTTTGGATGGGACGTGAGGCACTCCTCCAAAATCATCATACTAATCAAAATAAATATATATGAAATTGAAATATATAGTGTTGCTTTCATTAATAAATTAAAAATTTACTAATGCAAAAAAAAACTACAATAAAACAAAGAAGATAAAGAATAAATATATGTACTGTTGTTAAGGTGTTGTGAAGGGCTTTCTAAGAATATATTGGATGGTGTGTTTGCAAACATAGTCATTGTGCTTGTAAAAAGCTCATCATGGTTCATTGTAGATAATGTTCATTGCTGTAATCTTTTACCTTTTAGAATAATAGCATTGGGAACCTAATTGTATTCTCATTTTTAATGTGATAGGTGGGATCTAAAACATGTATTTTCAAACTATGATGTTGGGGGACTCTCCATAGCATGGAATTGGGTGTACAAATCAATGTGAAGAAATAAGGCTTAGCTGGGTTTATAAAATTTTTGGCCATTGTTGACTTGTTCCATACATCTGTAACCATACGTTAGAGCACTAGCTCCAATTGCTCTATGTATACTGAACCTTCATTATATACTTTTATTTTTTTAACACTTTTTAAAATGTTTTTAAAATATAAAAAGAGTGGGTAATCTATATAATATGGATAGTTGATACTACATTGTTGGTTGATAAGTTGAAGCCATCATATTTTGGTGGAATTATCACTTAGCCATTGTAGTCTATTATGCAATCTAATAAGACAATTGGACCTCTTTGAATAGGCTAGTTATTAGTGTGTTTATATTTCTATTCTTAAGCAATACAATTTTATATTGATTTATCACATGGTATTAAAGTTAAGTGCTTGAGATTTTTCTTTTAATGAATTAAGTGATTTGTGAGGATTTTTTTTTTTTTTTTTTTTTTTTTTTGTATGTGTGTGCAAAGACTTGATCTATTAATCAACTTTAAGAAAGTTTAATTTTTTATGAGAAAAGCTTAAGAAGTAGAAACCACCTAGAGTAACAAGTTGTTAGAGGAGTAGGTCATTAGAATTGTAGGTTGCTCGAGTAGTAAACAATGTTGGAAATATAGATTATCTTCAAGAATATTGAATAATGTCAAAAACACAGCTTATCTTTAAGAATGCTAAATAATAATAAGATTATAGACTACCATTGGAAATGTGAATTGTCACTAAATACACAATTATTTTAAAGAATCTTGAAGCTTTCATTTTTTTTTTTTTTTTTTTTTTGAATTAGTTTTAAAGATTTAATTTAATATAATTTTGATTGAATGCTTATAATTCATTCAATTTTAAGATTTTGGACTTGAATTTTTTTGAAAGTGCTAATAGCTTAATATTTTACACATACAAATTAATTTTTAAAAATTTAATTTTTTTTATAAATATTCTAATAAAATACTATATAAAAAGATATTAGATTTATTCTAATCAACAAAAGATTATAAAATGTTGTATGTAGAAAGTACAAGAAATCTATTGGATTGCCCATAGATCTCGTAAAATTAAAAAAATAGAAAGATACAAACCAACAAAGATTATCTGTAATTTGCTAATATCTTTCTAATCCAAAGTTTATGACTACAAACAAGGCAGTAAGTACAATGATTCTATGGCAAAGTCTAAATGAAATATATAAGGCTAAAAATATCTCAAGCCTATTTTTCTTGACTTGCAAGTTTTAGACTGCATAAATAAATAAAGGTGACAACATTGTCATACATATATGCAAACTATGGAAGATGGCTGAGTATTTTTTTTCAATTGAAGAAAAAATTTTGGAGTTATATTTTGTCATGGTATTATTAGATAATCTTCCATATTTGTATTATATTTTAATAATATTTTTGAAAATACAACTTCTTATCAAGTTAATATTAACTATGGTCATAGCTGAGTTATTATAGCAAGAGTTTTATGATAAGAATGCAAGATCAATCTTAGAAGTGGTATTTGCTATGGAAAGAAAAATTAAGTCATATTTTCATATTGATAATCATAAAGGATCTTTTTATGATCACAAGAAGGATGCCAAATACAAATATTTTTACAAGAAAGGTCACTATAAGAGAGAGTGTCAAGCCAAAGAGAAAGACATGAAGTTAGGAAAATTAAAAAATTCTTTAAAAAAAATGAGGCTAATATAGTAGACAAGAAAGATAAAAAGAAGAAAGGTAAATATGTCTTTGTAGTTTCATTATCTATTACTATAAGTGACAAAGAGCAGTATAATGATTTTGGTAATTTTTAGCATATGATAAGAAATCAAAGTTGATTTTAAGTTACAAAAATTTGCCACTAGGTCGTAAAGTTTATTTGAATAATGATATTAGACTTGCCATCAAAAGAAAGAATAAGATTTCTTTCTAATTTCAAAATAACATTCAAAAGGGGATATATGATATTTTGTATGTTGAAGGATTAGTTAAGAATTTACATTTTTTAGCAAAATTATAGATCAAGGTTATAAAGTTAGTTTCAAAGCTGATATATATCATATGAAATGAGTCAACACTATCATTAAAGATATTAGATATGGAAGCTTATATAAATTATTGTGATCTTTGGATGAAAATAAGAAGACTTTATTTATTACAAAGACAAAATAGACAATGAATAAGGCTGATCTTTGGCATCAATAATATGGACATCTTGGCATTTTAAGCTTGAAAAAATTACAAGTAGGTGAAATAATTTAAACTTGGGTAATTATACAAAGTTCGAATTTTGCAAAGGATGTATTTATAAAAAATAATATTGTGATATTTTTTGAATGAAAAGTGGTACTTGTGCAACTAAATTATTGAAATTGATATATTTTGATGTTAATAGTTTTATAAAGACAACATCTTATGAAGGGACAAAATACTTTGTTACTTTTATTAATGATTTAACTTAATTTTAATTTTTTTTTGTAAAATGAAAGTTGAAAGTCTTGGATAACTTTAAGATATTCAAGGCTCTAGTTGAGAAAAAAATAGGCTTAAAGATTCAAAAATTGCATAGTGATAATGGTGGTGAATATATATTCAAGACTTTTCAACAATTTTGTAAGCAACATAGCATTGAACAATAATTTTTGATGCCTTATATGCCTCAACAAAATAAAATTGTAAAATGTAAGAATTAAACATTATTTGAGAGTGCAAGATGCATGTTATAGTATAAGCAATTTTGAATGGATGGTAGATAAAAGCCATCAACACAATAAGATATGTCTTTCATTGAGTTCCTACTACAATTATAGAAGAAAAAATCCTTGAAGAAGTTTGATTAGATATAAAACCTTCAATATAATATCTTTGTGTTTTTAGATGTGATGCATGTGTGCATGTTTTAAATTTAAAAAATTACACAAAATTTGATCCTAAAAGTAAAAAATGCATATTTATGGGTTATGTTGAGGATACTAAGTGCTATCATCTTTACAACATTCAAAATGACTCTATTATTAAGAGTTGTGGTATTAAATTTGTTAAGTGAAAAGACTCTAAATAAATGAAAGGAATTTTAGAAGTTCTATTGATAAACCTCAAAAGGTAATAATAAAGATTGAATCTATCAAATTTTCATTGGATTCAAAAAACATTAGTGACAATGTAGTGAGAGATTTGGACATTAACAATAATCATCAATAATCAACTATTGCATCTATATCTTTAATTTAAAAAATTCAAACACAAACTCATGTACTTGGACAACAACATTATTATGATGCATTTACAACAAGTGTATCAAATTTAAATAGGCCTATATAAAAACTATAGTATAAAAAAGATTAGAATAGAATTAATTCTAAAATTATAATATAAAAAAGATTATTATGGATTTAGTTCCAAAATTATAATATAAATAGAATTAATATCGAGTTAGTTCTAAAATTATAATATAAATAGGAATAAAATATAATTAATTTATAGCTATAGTATGAACATGATTAATATAAAGCTAGTTCCAGAATTATAGTGTGAATAGAGATAAAAACAGATAGGATCAGACCAGAAAATATTCTAAAGAGTCTTTAGAAAATCTTTTGATATTAGGATATCAATCAAAGAATCTTTGATACCAAATTATCAATTAAAAAATCTTTGATATCAAAATATCAATTAAAAAATCTTTTGATAGCAAAGTATCAATTAAAAAATCTTTGGTACCAAGATATCAATTATAAAATTTTTTGGTACCAAGAAAATCAACCAAAGAATTTTTTGGTCTCAAGGTATGAATTAAAGAATCTTTTAGTACCAAAGCATCAATTAAAAAATATTAAGATAATAGGATATTTTAGAATCAGGTGTCAATTGGATATCAAACAAGTATCAAGCGAGTATCCACATACGTTGAATATTGTCAAGGTATTGGCTAGCTGCCTATTTAAGTCTTTTTAGGATTATAAATAAACACTTTTTCATTTTTTTTTTTTTTTTTTTTTTTTTTTTTTTTGATCTTGAATGGTTCTTGAGAAGAATAAATAAGATATTTTTGAAAAAATCTAAAAGAATCTAGAAAGGTATTAGACAGGATATCTTTGAAAGAATCTAAAAAAATTTGAAAAATATTGAGTATAATATCTTTAAAAGAATATAAAGGAATTTCAAAGGTATTGAATAAGATATCTTTGAAAAAATCTAAAAGAATTTGAAGCATATTGGATAGGATATCTTTGAGAGAATCTAAGAAAATTTGAAGGGTATTAAACATGATATCTTTGAAGGAATCTAAAAAAATCTAAAAGATATTGAATATGATATCTTTGAAAAAATCTAAGAGAATTTGAAGGATATTGAATATGATATCTTCAAAAAAATCTAAGAGAATTTAAAAGATAGTAAACAGGATATCTTCAAAAAAACCTAAGAAAATCTAAAAGGGCATCAGACAAGATATCTAAAAAAAATTGAAAGAAATAAAAAGGATATAAATTAAGATATCACTAGGTATTGATTGAATTGATTTGGATTAGGCTTGAAATAGGCCTGTGCAAGCTTGTAAAAGTTTGAAACTGTAAAATACATAAAATTAGGATTTACTTTTGACTTCTTTGTTTTTTTGCGTTTTCTCTTGTTTTTTTTCTTTGCTTAATAGGTAGATAGGATCCTAATGATCTTTTAAAGAGGATTCTCTCTTTTATGACATACTTGGTACTTCCATTGAAAGATTTTTCAAGGCTATTAGATGTTAATAAAATAGGAGAAATATGATGGTTTGGAAATCCTGAGGAAATGTTGAAGGCATTTTTAAAATATATAGAGAAGCAATTTCAAGAACAATCAAGGATGCAGCATAAGCAAATAGAAGAAAAGAATGTTTTTAAGGCTCTACAATCTGTTATCAATCAAGTAAGGAGATTCAAAGGTAGAAACATATTTAAGTATCTCAAAATCTATACGAATGAAATAGAAATATATCAAATTCCTTATAGAAAGATGTATTTGAATTTTATACTTGCTTGTATGCCTGAAGTCAAAGAAAGAGTCGAGGGCTTATATAGAGATGATATAAGCTCTTGAGATTAGTATGAAGAAATTTTAAGAGGAGAATTTTTTGAAGAGGATTTAAAGAAGGTGACCAAGAGAACATTCTTGGAATAGACTGAATAACAACCTGGAAAGCGGATGGATTCCAAGGAGTTACCTAGAGAATTTGAAAGGAAATTTTTTCAGCTTCTAATAACAGATAGGCAGTTATTAGATGACAAGAAAGTAGAGTTTTTCTTATAGGTAGGTGATGGAGACTTACAGCATAAGTTGTTCTTACTTCTAGTTAATAGAGGTGGCAAAAGAGGCCTTATTAATAATTGAAAATAAGTTAAGGAAGTTGTGGCAACAATCATGGAGCAAAGAATAATAAAGGCTAAAAAAGATATAATTGTGGAGTCAAGAGTGGCTCATATTCTAATCCGAGTAGCTCATATTCTAATCCAAGTAGCTCAAATAGTTTTTATTGATGCAATACTAGTTGTAAAAAAGGATGTCTTTGATGATATTCTTGAAGAACTTATTAAAGGTATGAGAGATTTAAGGATTAAATTCAATGAATTGGAAAAAAAAGAAAGAATGAATTTTCCTATATTTCCAACAAAAACCAAAAAATGGATGAAGAGGTATATGTATTGTGAGAATAAAGACTATGACAAGAAGAATTGCTTAGCCTATAAAGATGATTTGAAGAAAAGAATGATCTTCTTCAAAGAAGATATGGTAAGAGTCACTGCAATTAGAAAACCTATTGAATTAAATTTTAGCAAAGGTGGAATGAAGAAACTTATAGAAGGCCACATTGACAGTTTTAGTGGTGCATTTATGATTAAACAAGCAAATACGTACCTCATTAAGATAGAAATAGAAAACATAGGAATTTTTATAATTTTTAGTAGGAAGGTTATATTTAGGAATATACATGTTATTAGGAAGAAGACTGAATGGAATAATCTAATTAATATAACAAGTATCAAAGCTTATTTGGAAATTAATAAAGAAAAAGATGAAATCTATGAAGATATAGTTAAGATTAAAAGGGATAGGATTACAAAAGAGAAAATAGAAGAATTTAATATTAAGAGGTAAAGCCAAAGGTTAACAAATAAGAATGAAGAGAAGCAAATTGCCATTCCAAAAGAATTAGGGCCCTCTTTATCCTATTCAGGTGAGAATACCCTGTTACTTAGAGAAAAATGGAAGAAGAAAAATAAAAAAGAAGACACAAGAAGGAATAAGATTAAGAATCCATTATTTAAATTGAAATTTGATATTGAATCCTTTGTTGATATGAAAGGTATTCTTGAAGAAAAGATTTTAGATGCCAAAATTGATTTTTTTTAAAAAAAAGTTCTTGATATAGCCAAAAAAGAATTTAATAAATTTATCATTGATGTTATTAAGAGGAAGAGGCAAATGATATCTAAAGCAATGATGATAAAGGCTTTGACAAATATAGTAGAAATAGATGAAGAAAAGGAGGTACAAGTATTTGCTTTGTCTAGTGATAGCAAAAAAAGAGGTGCACAGGATCAGAGATATGAAATTTCTTTTATCGGTGATGTGAATATATTTGAAAATGAAAAGGAATTTAGCAAGAATTTTTTTTTAAAGAAACTTAGTCCTTCTAGTATGTCCATCAAAAAGATACATATGAAAGAGATTAAAGTAATTGGATGTGGAGTAGAAAAGACCAAGAGTAAAAGAAGTGAGCAAGTAAGGACCTTAATTTGTAAATATGAAAGGATTGCAGTTAAAGAGAAGCTTACATTTTCTTGTACATATTGGACTAGGGCTACTATAGAAGCCAAGGTGAGACTAGATGATAGTAAAAAAACCTATCTAGAATTAGTTAATCATGGATCTAATATCAATATAATGTCTAAGAGTGTTTATAAAAGGAGAATATGGCCTATTAACATCAACCATGGATGGATAATAAAGGTTGCAAATGATGAAAGGCATGAATTGTATGGAATATGTCCATCAATTAGGATAAAAATTTGAAATGTAGAGATAGAGCAAAATTTCTTTGTATAAGATTTTTCTGCCTATGATATGATTTTAGAACAACCATATATTATAGCTGCAAGAATAGAAACTAAAGATTAAGAGTTGTAATGGAAAGAAGTCAATATAATTTTTTAACTATAATGACAAACAATGAAAGAAATAAAGAATAATTAGAAGAGATTTCTTTTAAAATTGGTGATGATTTTTTTGGACTTTTGAAGAACATCTTCTAGGATAGGAAATCCAAAGGTACAGATAAGTCCTTTAATTTTATACTTTCCAATGTAGATAGGTTTGAAAATAGATTTATGGATTATATAAAATTTAGAGTTTTGAAAATTTCAAGAGTTAAAGATTTGGATTGTAAATATCAAAGATGTGTAAAAAAAATTAGAAAAAATTTAAAAATATGGGTTTGATTTGAAGTGATGAATTTATTTTTGAAGTGATTGATGAAGAGGATTTAAAAAAAGATTTAGAAGAAGATTTAGACAATGTTTTAAAGAGCTTAGAAGGCTTGGTGTTTGGAGAAAGTTTAAATGATTGTGAAAGAATAATTATGGATTTATATTCAAGAAAATTATATGAGGTAGTTAAAAAATCCGCTTCCAAACTAAAAATAATTAAAGATTGTGGAATTGAATAAGAAAGAAGGATTAATATCAAGTATAAGACTGTGGCTAAGAAGATAAAATCAAGCGTTGGTCAATTACCTCTTGATACTTTAAAACATATTAAAAAAGAAATAACAAAATTAAGTCTTAGGAAACTAAAGAAGATTGGTCTTAAGTTTATTTAAAAATCATTGGATAAGTTGAAGATTAGAAGAAATATATTCTTGATTGAAAAAGAGAGGATGAAGTTTTTAGAGATGATATCTAAATATGGTAAGGCTTTTATCTTTGTACTAAAAGAAATTGGTTGTCTTGATCTAAGTGTGGTTATATTTATGATTATTTTCACGGTGCTTCATATATTATAGGATTTAAAGCCGATTTCTGTGTTGAAAATTTTACTTTCAAAGTTAATAGATTTATTTAAAAAAAAGGTGAAAATAAGAATTTTTAAACCTTCTATTGTATCTTATTTCAACTGTTGGTTTATTATATCTAAAAAATCTGGAGCATTAAGGTTTATTCAAGATATGCAACTAGCTAACAAAGTTATTATAAAAAACATGGGTACTAATCCAGTTATAGATGAGATAGGTGAGGCCACTTTATCTATTCTATTAGAGATTTCTATTTAGGATATGACCAATTTCAATCAGCTAAAGAAAGTAAAGATATTACAACAATAAAGATTCTATTAGGATTGGTACATATGTGTATTTTATCACAAGATGCTACTAACTCTATAGTACACATGCAAAGTGCCATGAATTAGATTTTAAGGGACTATATTCCAGATAAGACTATTCTTTTCTTGGATGATATTCTAATTAAAGATTGCAGGGTTGAAGACATGGATACAAAGTTAGATGAAGATGGATGCAAGGCATGTGTAAAGAAACACATTGATGATGTTAATGACATATTGATCAGACTTGAAGTAGTAAACTTAACTCTATCTTTTGAGAAATCAAGTTTTGGAGTTGATAAAATAGTTGTGGTTGGACATCTGAGTGGTACTTATGGAAGAAAACCTAATCCAGAAAAGATTGATGTAATTTTAATCATGAAGCTATACAAGAATATAACTAAAGTAAGAAGAATTTTTGGGAGCATGTGATTTTTATCATATTTGGATATCTCATTTTAGACACATAACATAAATTTTATATAAATTATTGAAAAAAGATAAAAGATTTTTTTAGAGGCAAGAGTAAGATAAAATCATAGAGAGATTGAAGGTGATTTTGAAATTACCACTAGTATTGAGACAGGTAGATTATTAGTCTAGCAGACTAGTGATTGTGACTATAGATACAAGCTAATAGCCATTGGATGGATTGTTAGATAAGATGACAATGAGAGTAACAGATTTGCTATTAAATTTGGAGTTATAGTTCTTACTAAGAAACAAAGAGTTTATTCTCAGATTAAAAGAGAACTTTGGGATATTTTAACTACTCTAAAAATAAAATAAAAAATTATTTGATTGGATCAAATGTAATTTTGGAGAAAGATTGTTTATCTTTATTAGATATGATTTCAAATTGTTTGATTATTGATATTGTTATATTGAGATAGATAATATATATAAAATCTATTAATCCTATTTTAATACATATTTGTGGAAAGAAGAACTGAATTGTAAATATATTATTTAGAGCAATATATTCTTATAAAGAAAAAATGCTTGTTTATGACAAGGATGAAAGAATTGAAATGGATTATACATGTGTAATGGGAATAGAAGACCCTATTGATGAAATCTTATCTTTCAATATAGATTTGTATGAGAATAAATTATAAAATATTGGTTTATACTTGAATATTTAAAAAGAAGAAGAAGGTTGGACTAAAAAGTATTTTAAAGATATTAGATATGAAGCTTATGGATATATTTTTTAGGAAGGATTCGTGTGAAAGAGGCCCAAAAGAATGGATGGGATTTCTTTGAAGATTATTGATGATGTTGAGATTAAGTATCAAGTTTTAAGAGAATTTCATGGTACATAATGGGTTGGACATAAGGGAATATGGGCTACCTTCACCAAGATTAAGAAAAGATATTAGTGAAAAGGTATGTATAAAGATGTAGAAGAATTTATAAATTCATGTATAAATTAATACTGAAGATATTCAAAGATTAGAAGCTCAGAAATTAGATCAAAAACCACTAACAGAAAAAAATTTGGAAGAAGAAAAATTAGAAATAAGTAAAGATGAAGAAGACTAGGATAGCATATATCGAATGATGAGCAGGTTTTGAAGGGGTGGATGTCATGATGTATTTACAACAAGTGCATCAAAATTGAATAGGCCTATATAAAAATTATAGTATAAAAATGATTAAAATAGAACTAATTCCAAAATTATAGTCTAAAAAGAGTTAATATAGAGCTAGTTTCAAAATTATAATGTAAACATGGTTAATACGGGAGTTAACTCTAAAACTATAGTATGAATAGGATTAATATAAAGCTAGTTTCAAAACTATAATATAAATAGGAATAAAAATGGATATGATCAAATCATAGAATATTCTATAGAATCTTTTAGAAAATCTTTTGATACCAAGAATCAACCAAAGAATCTTTAGTACTAAAGTATCAATTAGATAATCTTTTAATACCAAGATATCAACCAAAAAATCTTTTGGTACTAAGATATCAATTAAAAAATCTTTTGATATCAAGATATCAACCAAAAAATCTTTTGATACTAAAGTATCAATTAAAAAATATTAGGATATTATGATATCTTAGAATCGGGTATCAATCACGTATCAATTGAGTATCAAGCAAGTATTAGGCAAGTATTTGCATACATTGGATATTGTAAGGATATTGGCTAGCTATCTATTTAAATCCTTCTACGGTTATAAATAAGGATTTTATTTATTTTATTTTATTTTATTTTTTGGATCTTCAATGGTTTTTTCAGAAGAATGAGCAAGATATCTTTAAAAGAATCTAGAAGAATCTAAAAGAATATTGGATAGGATATCTTTGAAAGAATCTAAGAAACTCTAGAAGGATGTTAGATAAGATATCTTTGAGGGAATCTAAAAAAAATTGAAAGGTATTGAGCAGGGTATCTTTGAAAAAATCTAAAAAAATTTGAAGGATATCAAATATGATATCTTCAAAAGAATCTAAAGAAATCTAAAAGGAGCATTGAACATGATATCTAAGAAGAATAAAAAAAATCAAAAAAATTTAAATTGAGGTATCACTAGGTATTGGCTAAGTTGATTTGGATTAAGCTTGAAATAGGCCTATGCAAGCTTATAAAAGTTTGAAAGTGTGAAATATATAAAATTAGGATTTATTTCTAATTTTTTTTTTTTTTTTTTATATTTTTTCTAATTCTTTTTTTTTTTTTTTTTCTTAATAAGCACCCAAGATCTTAGTGATCTCTTAAAGATTCTCTTCTTTACAAAAATGTGTGGCTTTAAATCTAATTTTATCTCTACCTTAACTTATGATGATATGTATATAAGAACATCTATTATTAAAACAATAAATAATTGATGAATTAACATTGGCTTGAATTCCTTCAAAGTCTTTTATATCTTTAATGTATATGGTACATGCTTTTCATACAAGCACTAAAAAATTAGTTGCTATTATTGAAATTATAAGAAGGAATGATATTTAAAAGTGGAAGGAAATAATAGATTTAGAGTATTCAAGTCTTATCGATAATAAGACTTGGACTTTAATACTTTTATTGATAAACAAAAATTCAATTCGTTGCAAGTGGATTTTTAAGGTCAATTATGATATCAATGATTTAATAAAGCACTAAAAGGCAATATTAGTTATAAAAGATTATATACAAATAGAAAGTATTGATTACAATGAGACTTTTTTTCTAGTAACAAAGATGACCTTGATTTGTAGACTTCTTGCATTAGCTATAGTTAAAGATTTAGAAGTTCATTAAATAGATGTCAAGACAATATTCTTGAATGGAGATCTTAAAGAGAAAACATATATAGACCAACTAGAAGTCTATATATTAGAGTGTGAAAAACAACTAGTGCATAAACTTTCTAAAACTATCCATAAGCTTAAGCAATCTTTTAGGACATGGTATAAAAAGATAGATGATTGTTTTGCTTCACAAAATTTAAAAAGAAGCCATACAAATCTTAATGTTTATATTATTATAGATCAAATCAAAGAATTTATACAAGATATAATAAGATTATATGAGTCTTATTACAAAATAATGTAATATAAGAACAAGAACAAGACTAGAAGGTCCAAACTAGACCACAAGACATGCATTGTTGAAACTAAAGAGCCTCTCAATTTTAACACCTATATATATTAGGAATTAAAAAGCTTCTAGATAGCTTCTTATAGAAGATTTTGTTCCTAAGTCATCCTAAAATACTTTTTAAGCGGCTTTTTTATTTCTTTGATGTGAAGAAACAATGAAAACCTTTTTTTATGACTTCCTATGTTGCTTGGGAGTCAAGCAACCTAGAAAAATTCCTCTAATAACTTCTTGAAATCTTCAAAAATCTTTTAAAATCTTTAAAAAATTAATTTAAGATCTTCCAAAAAGTTCTAAGACCTAAAATCTTCTCTAGATAGATGTTTATGACATTACTTCCTTGTCTAACTTCAAGTTTCTCAAAGAACGTTAAAGTTGAAATTGCTTAAAGACATAGAAAATCAAAGATGTGTCTTATGGTCTGTACAACATATTTAAGTTGTTTTTTACAAGTCAATAGTCCCATTGATCTTTGTAATTAATAATAATAACCAACATCCTCTATTTAAGACCAAACTTATACTTTTATATCTTTATTATGAAAACATCTTTTGAACACCACTTTTGAACACCACTTTTGAACAATCTTCATGAGTAGGTTCCACTTCAATAACAATTATCACCAATTGACTATTAGATATTCTTTGACATTTTTGTAATTTAACTAATTCTTCTTCTTAAATTTGATAACATGAACTACTTAGTAGAGATGGTCTAACTTCTAGGATGTCATCCTCTTGACTATCTAAAATTGAATTACTAAGCTAAAATAAAATTAGGTTATTAAGTTCAAGGTGAAATGGAATGGATTTGAATTTGCTATTTATATTATAATTTTGAAACTTTTACTATTCCTTCCTTCTTTTCTATAAAGAAATTTGAAAAGTTTTGGGAGCATTATATTCATCATTTTGAACTAGATGTTGTAGCAAATACTACTTAACAATGGTTACACATATTATTGCTTTTGGTTTAGAGAGATGTCATTGATGAAATTCTTGTATCTTATAAAATATTATCATATGGTATAATTTTCAATCTGAAAATACATTGGATACTTGATTGTAGAGAATTTACTTATAACTTAATGGCAAGATTTTAATAAGTAATTCGTCCTTATTAAGAAGGACAAATAAATATAATAATATTATTAAAAAAACATTATACTAGTAAAAATCTCTTATATTTAAATAGGTTCATTTATAAAGTTTTTCTTTGGCATGTAGAAAATTCTTAATATCCCTTTTTATATAAATCATAACTAACTAATTATTGGTAAGTTAGATTTTTAATAATTTTTAAGAAAATCCATAATCTCCTTTCAAAATTTCATTTTTATATCAAAAATTTATTATAGCTCTATGTATACATTTTTTTACTTTCATAAAATCTCGGTTCTTAAAAAAAACTCTTTTAGTTTACAAAAATATTTAAGTTATAACAAAATCCTTTAATACCTCATTCACTCACAAAGGATTGATTTCTTCTTGAAATTTAGAATATAATAACTCTTGATCTAACTATTCATTTTTTATTAAATTTTTTAAAGTGTAGCTTATATCCTTGAGCTTTACAAGAAAAAAATTCAATAATAAATTCACTTTTAATTGTCTAATATCATAAAAATCCTAGCAAGTGCTTAAAATCTTAGTTTATAGACATCTAAGCACTATTTTCTTTATATCTCAAAAATCCAAAATCCTATTGTTATAAACATTTTGTATATAATTTTATAACATGTACATACATATTCTTGAAAATTTTGAATTAAAACCTTGTCAAACTTCTTAAAATATAGTTCAAAATACAACCACTAATTAAGCAGGATTTTGTATTGTCGTTAGATTGCAAGCATTGACTTCAACTTCTAATATCTTCTTTACTACAACTTGGATTTTATTGAGCCAAATATAAAAAGTATATTCAAAAAAGAATTCTTTCTAATTTTAATTTTTGATCCTTTATTACTTTTTGTATAGACAAGTTATATCTAAAAGAATAATAGTAGGTACAATTTCAACACCTTAATTTTGAGCACCTATATCTCCTTCATAAAAACTCTAAATCATTCAATTTTTGAACCAAAATCATAGCCAAAAACCTAAACTTGTTGATCCTAGCCTTTGATATTCAAATGTCTTTGAAAGAAAAATCCTAATCCCTGATAAGGCCTCAGGCAGCCTCTTTAAAGTCCATTGGGCATGACTTTTGGCCAATTGGAATAAAAACTTCTATCATTCATCTCCATTCATCTACATGGATGGCCTAACTATTCCTTTTTATATTAAAAATTCCTTTCTAATCCTTTTCTTAATAAGTTTTATACAATACGTGTTCTAAACATCAAATAAAAGAAGTAAATAAGATCTTAAGGATCACCAATATCTAACAAAGATAACTCAAAATATATAAAAGTAATTATTAATATAAAACCAACCACAAAATCACTTTAAAAAAAAAATTATATCAATCTCAATAATAGCTCTTTTAAATAGATTCTTTTTAAATTAATAATCTAATCATATTTTATAATCAATAAAAATCTATTGATATGGCTTTTATTTAGTTAAATAATAAATTATATATTATATAATTATATATATATATATACAATATTTTTTCATGATAGCCAATCCACAACACAACAATGCATTGACTAAAGTTTGAATTAGCTTCCATATTTATTTACTAATAATATAATTATACCAATATATAAAGTATTTTAATTATCCTTGTTTCATTCTTAAATCAAGTACTTCTTCTATATGAAATTTTTTATTATCATCTATTTAAATGCAAGGTAGTAGCCCTTGTATTCTTTTCAATATGCTTGATTCTTTATAAAGCTCTAAAAAAGAAGTATAGAAAATAAGATGTATTTTTTATAAATATTAGTAATTTCAAATGATAAGCAATAGGATTGATTTACTTTTGAATAAGAAATGGTCTTAATATTTAATAGTCTAATTTTTTGTATAGTCAATTGGTCCTAATATTGCGCCAAATAAGCCACACTTTGTCACTAGTACCAAAAAAAGGTTATTCTTTTTAAAATCTATCTGTTGCTATTTTACATTAATTTTGAGTTTTTTTAAATTGAAATTTTATAGTTGAATATAGCTTCACCAATCTTATAACAAATTCTTCAATCATTAGATTATCAAATTTAAAAAGTAGTAATATATCCAATTTTGGATGATATCTATAGTTGATGTAGAAAGATATTTCTTAAGTAGAAATATAAATAACATTATTATAAATAAATTTAGTAAGTGGCAAATAGAAAGTCCAACTATCTTATTGATAATTGATAGTATACCTTAGATATTGCTCTAGAATTCAATTAACTTACTCTATTTGGCCATTGATTTATAGGTGGAATATCAAAGATAACTTAATATTTATTTAAAAGATTTCAAATAGTGATTTTTAAAACTTGGATACAAATTGGTGTCCTTGATTTGATATAATATTTTTTAATAATCCATGATATCTATAGACATTATCAATGAATATTTTGTTTATTCTTTTATTTATAATTATTTTTTTATTAAGAATAAAATATACTATTTTGATGAATTAGTTGACAATTTTAAATATGGTATCAAAAAAATTGGATAGTAGAAGATTTGTAATGAAACTTATAGAAATAGAAGACCGAGGTTGTCTCAAAATAGATAGTCATTGGAAAAGTTTATATGGGTGGTGTTGAGAATTCTTTGATCTAGAATATATATCACATAAAAATACAAATTCTTTGAAAGTCTTCTATATTTTAGGCTATCAAAAATTGTAAGAATGAAGTTCTAACATCTTATTGAATCTAAAATATCCAATAGCAAAAAAGTCATGACATGCTTGCAAAATACAAAGATAAGTTGGTCCCTTGGAAATATATAGATATTCTTCAAAATAAAGGATATTTTTTTTAAACTTAAATTTCTTAGAATCATCTTGAATATTATTAGCATATTATTTAATGCTAAGGATAAGAAGATCCATAGTCAATGTTATACAAACTTGATCAAGAAGTGAAGAATCTATTAGAATTCACATAGTAGTTGCTTGGATTTTAAGAATGTTATTTGTTGTTGGTCATATGATGCATCTCACTCCTTAAGCATAAGGTATGATTGCTTGGACAAAGCATCTGATAACTCTTGTTTTTTTTTTTGTTTGATATGTAATATTGAAGTCAAAACAAGATAAAAATATATTCTATTAAGTTGGTCAATAATTTAAAATATGAGCCAATATAAATTTTTTAAGATTCTTATGATTTGAATATAGAATCATTGGATGTAAATCACCTTCAAGCAAAATGGCACCATTCTTTAAAGGAATCTATAATAGTATAGCTCCTAGTATAAAATCCAAGGTATTAGTTTCTATATAAAAAAATATTTTTAAAATCTAGTATTATATTATAAGACAAGTATAGGATAAAATAGAAAAAAAAAATCTATATTATAGAGGAGCTTGATTAAAGATTTAGTAACAAAATTATTTCAAAAAATATAGATTTACGATAAAGAAGTATTAAAAAAATTAATAATAATATATATTTTTTAATAGAAAGGACTTTTTCTTACTTTGTAGAACCATAAATAAGACAAAATAAGATAGATTAGCAAATTAATACTATTGATATCTTCAAATCAAAGTAAAGGATAGTTTCTAGTAATTTTAAAAAAAAAAAAATCTTAAATTGATATTCAAAGAAAGCTAATTGTGAACTAGGATTAAAATCAAATTCTAAGGATTATAATTATACTCCTATAGAAAAAAGAGGATTCTTTTGTTGATTAGAGAGTAAGATTGAAAAGCTAAATTTATAAGCTTTTTTTGAGCATTGGTTTTGAGGTTTTTGAGTTTGTAATGATTTTTTGAAAGCTACATAAAATTAAGGTTCTAATTGGATGACTTTGGTTATTGAAAAATAAAATAGGTTCATATTTTGGAAATTTTAGTGAATATTATAGTAGATCTATATATAAAAATTTGTAGAATTGTAAATATAGTTGTGATAAATATAAATTATGGATTTGAGCTTAATTGGATAATTAGATCAAAGTTTATTAGAATTCAAGTAGGCCAAGATCTTAGAAATTAGATTATGAGGATCAATGAGGATTTCTGTGATTTAGAATAATTTGCTAATTAGATTGAAATGGTTTTTCTTAAAAAAATAATTGATTTATCATCCAATATCTATAAAAAAATTTAAAGCAAGTGAATGGTATAAAAAATAAATTATTTGTGCTAGAAAATTGACATCAAGTTTAGAAAAGGAGGATGGTTGACATCTAAGCAAATTATAAGCTTTTTCTTCTAATGTGTAAGTTTAATTCTCTTCAAATTTTATATACTTGTTTTCAATTAGTAGATTAAAAAATGTGCAAATTTTGAATGAAGATTGATTATTAATTTAATAATTATTGAAGTTTTAAATTTATTATAAGATTTGATTAAAATTTGTTAGGATTGGTTAGAATTTGATTAAGATTTGATTAGGATTGGTTAAAATTTGATTAAAATTTGATTAATATTTATTTAAGATATATTTAATATTTTATTAGGATTTATTAAAATTTTATTAAAATATTTTAAGAATAAATTGAGATTTGATTAGAATTTCATTTGAATTTGTTAGGATTTATTTAGAATTATTTTAGGATTTTATTAGGATTTGTTATGATTTATTTAAGATTTGATTAGATTCAATTAGGATTTTTTTTAAGAATTCTTTAAAATTCTTTGTGATTTCTTTAGAAATTTTTAAAAAAATTTAAAAGTATTTTATGATTTTTTAATGATTTTTTAAAGATTTTAAAGATTCTTTAGGATTTCTTTAAAATTAATTTAGAAACTGATTAGGATTTTATTAGGATTTATTAACAATCCAATTAAAATTTATTTAGAATTTTATTAATATTATTAGGTTCTTAATTAGTTACAAAATACAAGTTTATCTTCCACAATCAAGTACTTGGTGTATTCTCAAACAAGACAACATGTAATATACAACTAGATATATTAAGATTAGAATTGTAATAAATGCAAATTTGAGATCTTGAAAAGCCTTCTCTACTTAAGGTCCCCATTTCAACTTATACTTGTATATCAATTGAATAAGTGGAGTAGCTCTTTGAGATTAGTTCTTAATGAATATTTAATAAAAGTTTACAAATCTAAGAAAACATAATACATCTTATATTGTCTTGAAGATTGTTTAATCTTTAACAACTTGAATCTTCTTTGGATCCATTAATAAGCTTTTGTTCGATACAATATATCTAAAAAGTTCTACTTTTGATTCATGGAATATATATTTTTTTAATTTGGCACATAAATTCGTATCTCTTAATTTTTGTAGTACCAATCTTATATATTCTTTATATTCTTTAAGAATTTTTGAATAAATCAAAATATAATTGAGGTAGCAAATAACAAATTTATTCAAGAATTCTCAAAAGACATCATTTATCAAGTATTGGAATATAACTAATATATTTATTAGTTTAAAAGGCATGACATTGTACTAAAAATGTCCATACTTTGTCCAAAATGTCATATTCCATTGTCCCCTTTTTTGACACATACAAAATTATAGCATCCACAAAGGTCAATTTTTATATAGATCTTTGTTTGATCTAATTGTTCAAAGAGTCCTAATATCAATGGCAATAGATAACGACTTTTTATTATTATTTTATTCAAATTCTAATAATCAATATAGATTTTTAAGGATCTATCTTTCTTCTTCATAAAAAATAAAAGAATTCTAATAGGTGATTTTGAATGTTGAATGAAATTCTTAGAAAAGTTTGCATCAATGTATTTTTATAAAGTTGTTAATTTTATTTGTAAAAGATTATATATTGGTCCAAATGGTGGTTGAGCTCTTTTTTGCAATCTTATGGCACAATCATAAGATTGATGTTCTAGTAGAATGTCTATATTTTTTTTTAAAAATATCAAAAAAAAAGATATAATATGTTTCTTCTTTTGATATTTTGATCTTGAAGAAATTTTGTACAGATTCCAATTAATCTTAGGATTACATAACTTGAACCAAGAAAGTTCAATGACAATCAGATTTATAAGACATTGAATAATATTGAAGATAATATGTGATACTTGATCTCCTAATACCGCTTACAATCGTTGTATTTTTTTAATAACATCTCCCGATGCAAGTATTCATCCATCAATGCTTTCAACTAGTGCATGATGAATCTTCTTTATCAATATTAAATCATATTAAATCAATACCAATGCAAAATCTTTATCCATAAAATATGTAGAGGTTCTAGTATCCAAAAGGACTTTAACAAAAATCTCACAATTTAGAATTTTTATATATATAGGAAGTATAAAATAAGATGTAGAATTTAGAGGTAGAAAAGGATTTTTTTTTAGTAGTTGAAATTTGGTAGTATCTAGCTACATGGTTCCTATTATGATTGGAAGTCCTTAATTTTTAATTTAGTTAATTGTGGAGTAGATGTCACACTTTGTGTCTTGAATTTTTTAAATTCTTTTAGGCAGTTTGTTGCTTTGTGATTAGACTTTCTACAATATAAATAGAAACATTCTTATCGATGCCTATGCTTCTCTGTTGGTGTTAGTTGTTTAAATTGAGTTGCATCAATATACATAGGTTTAAGGCTAATTCAATGCTTTTCTAATATTTTTAAAGGAATGAAAATTATACTATGATAATTATTACTAAAAAACTAATGTCTTTCTTATCACAATTCAAATATGTAATTATTGCAAGTGATACCTTAAGATATGAGTTCTTCTAAATTGTCAACTTTGAACATTTTAATCAATAATTTTTTTTACATCATCTCTTAAAATATATCAAAACCAAGTTATAAATGTCTTATTTTTTCAATCAAGGTCACATATAAGCTGTTGAAATTTTACAACATAAATTATAGTTGAATGTGATTCTTATTGTAAGTTTTGTGTTTTCTTTTTTATCACTCTTTTTCAATCACTATCTCCAAATACAACAATGAATCTTTCCATAAAAGCCTTTAGATCATATAATATTGAAGAATTTTTTTCCAATAATGGATTAAACTATGAATGAGTACTTTCCAATAAAAGAATAATCATAAAAGTAACTTAAATAAATTTTTTTGCATAACAAGAAGGATATAAGTGTCAAGGATATAAAAAATAAACAATTAAAGTATCAAAATATTCTTGTATCACTCGAAAAGAGTAAAGAATCACTCAAAGATAGAATAGTATTAAATTAAAATGGCTATAGTTAAAGACAAGAAGAATAGAGACTCTTAAAATAAGACTAAAAATAAAAAAAGTATTGACAAGAAAGAAAAATGCTTCACTCTTGTCTCTTTATATACTATCTATCTAAAAGTTATGTAGTAATATTCTATAAGATCTCCAATACATATTCAATTTGTAAGACACATGTCAAACTTATAAGATAAGTTTCTTATGTAAGCTCCATGTAATTAGCTTATTTCACAAGCTATCAATATATGCAACATAAGGCTAATTTTTTGGCCAAATTTTTAACCTATTAATCACTTATAGATATGAATAAAAATAAAGCCGTGTCTATAAAGCTTCTAAAAAGCTTTTCTATTAGCTATTATCAAATTAATTTATTTTTAGCTATTTCTATCTATTCATATTATTTAGATAACTATTAGAATAAATCTTATATTTGTGACATTATCCTCTTTTCTAGGAACAAGTTCCATGAGGAGTGGTAATTATATGTTGAAGAAGTCCAGGATGCATTGAATTGTATTTGCTACATATTTTCATCTTAATTTTCTTTGAAGGTAGTTGATATGTCTTTTTAACTATTGATAGGGTCCCATAATAGGGCATAAGAATCACCTTGATGTTTCATCATTATTAAGGCCTTCATATCTTTTTTCAAAAAAAATATTTGAAACACCATCAAGAGTAGTTTTTACTTGTAAAAGTATCTTTTAATACTAGGAGTCTCTTCCAAGGTTCTGATAGCAAACACGTTGTATCTTGCCATCAATTCAAAAAAGATCATATTATTTTTGAGGATCTTCATCTCTATTCCATTGTCTTGAGGATTGTGACAATTTTAATGTCTTGTTTGATAAATCATCAAACAAAAGCTCTTGAGTTGATTTGTTAGTTGTTGATTTTTTATCTCTTTAGCACTAAAAATCTCAAAAAATAACAAATAATGATACAATATATTTTTATTGAATCTACTTTATTTTACAATAAAGATTTTTTTCATCTTGATTTTGATGGATGTCATTGATGAAATGCATTGAATTTCATTGATGCATTTGCTAGATTCTTAGATAGCTCTCATATACATTCACTAATATCATATCCATACTAATGTATAAGATATTCCAACCTATTTTGGCGTCGTCTTAAATCTAAGACTTCTTCTACCTCAAATTTTTCATTGTTATCTATTTTTATAAAAAATGGTGGTATTTATCTTCTTTTTTTATATATCTGCTATCTTATATGGCTTAGAAAGAGATATATAGAATACATGATGGATCTTCATAGACTCCAACAGTTGTAATTAATAAGCAACTAAATTGACATGTTTATAAATCAAAAATAGTTCAAGTCTATAAAAATTCAACTTGTGACAAAGACAAATAGTCTTGATATTACAATGAAATAACTATATCTTATCACTAATATGGAATTAAGATTATTTTTTATAATAGATATTTGTGTTGATCTTTTGTTATTCTTGAACTTCTTTTTATTGTACCTTCATTATTGCATGTAGTTCTAAAAATTAATTTGCTAAGTCTTTTGCTGCAAGACTATTAGTTTTTAAAAAGTCAAAGGTATCAAATTATAGATGATAATTATGATTGATAAAAAAAATTATTTATTGAATAGAAGAATATATCAAATTATTGTAAGTAAACTTTGCCAATGGTAAAAAAATTATCCAATCATTTTGATTACAATTAATGGTACATCTTAAATACTACTGCAAAATTTGATTTATTCATTTTGTTTATCTATCAATTTAAAGATAGAAGGTTGAAGATAGTTTTATGTCCATCTTTAATATCTTAAAAAGCATTCTTCAAAATTTTGATATAAATTGCATGCCTCTATTTGATATAATATCCCTTGATAATCCATGATAGACATAGATATTGTCAAAGAAGAATTTAGCTATTTTTTTTACTTAAGATAGATTCTATATATGGTACAAAATGTATCATCTTGGTTAAACAATCTACAATTACAAATATAAGATCATATGAATTTGAAATTAGTAGATCTATGATAAAATCTATAGAGACAAAAGACCATGGTTGTTTTTATACAAGTAATGGTTGGAAAAGTTTGTAAAATTGATGATGAAGAGTTCTTGATCTTGAACAAATATCACATGACTATACAAATTTTTTAACTGCCTTCCATATTTGATGCTACTAAAAATCTTTTGATATTAATTCCAAAGTCTTATTGTATCCAAAATGTCTTGTTATAAGAAAGTTGTGACAAGCTTCAAGAGCATCTAGTTTTGCTTCATCTTCTAGAATATACAAGCATTCTTTAAAATTGAATAGATTATTCTTAAACTCAAATTTGAAAGTATTATAAGACTTAGATGAATTATTTTTAATATTATGAATAAAAGGATCTAAAGACATGCTTAATAAAACTTGCTTAAAAAAAGTTGAATCAATAGTCAATATTGATTTCATTGCTTAAAAATGAAATTATTTTGACTTCAACAAGATCATCTTTTATTGATCAAAAGCTGCATGTCTTTCTTCTAGTATGAAATAAGAACGTCTAGAAAGGACATCAAATAAACCTTATTATTTTCTTAGTTGATAAATAATATTGAACTCGCATCTTAACAAAGACATACTCCAACGAGCCTAGCAACAATTCAAAATACGTGTTGACATGAAATATTTAAAGTTTTTGTAATCTATATACATAGTGACTAGATTGGAAGTGCCTTTTAAATAATAATGCCATTCTTGAAAATAATGCATGATTGTAAGAAGTTCTTTATTATGGATCTTATAATTAATCTTGGTTGCTGAAATTTTTTTTGAATGAAAAGATATTAGATGAAATTTGTCATCTGCTCCCACTTATGACAATATTACATTCAAAGTAAGTCTAGTACATTTATTTTTATAAAAAATACTTTAGAAAAGTTGATGCAATATAAGATTGGTATAGAAGTAAAAGATGTCTTCAAAGCTTCAAATGATGCTTCCACTTTCTTATTTCATTTAAATTTTTTTTACAAGTTAAATATGTCAATAGAACTACAACTTGAAAAAAGTTCTTGATAAAGATCCATTAATAATTGGTAAATTTCAAAAAATATTGTACATCTCTTATTATTTTTGAAATTTTTTTAATCTATAATTATTTGAACTTTTTAAAAATCCATCATTAGACTATCATTAGAAATGATGTATTTTAAAAAATCAACTTGAATAGTATGAAATACACACTTTTTTTTATCTTAGTATATAATTCTATAGCTCTAAATTTTTATAACATACAACAAATATAAAATTCATATTTTTTTATATTTTTAGAATAAATCAAAATATTATCTAAATAATAAATAACAAAGTTATCAAAAAATTCAAAAAAAATATCATTGATAAGATATTGAAAAGCAATTGATATATTTGTAAGTCCAAAAAACATGACATTACATTCAAAATGTCCATATCTAGTTTGAAATGCAATCTTCTATTCATCACTTTCTTTAATGCGGACTAAATTATATGCTCCTTATAGATCTATTTTTGTATAGATCTTTATTTGATTGAGTTGATCAAAAAATCTTGAAATCAAAGATAAAAGATATCTATTTTTGATGATAATCTTATTAAGTCCTTGATAATCTATGTACATCTACAATAATCTATCTTTTTTTTTCATAAATAAGATAGGAGTTCTTGTTGGAGATTTTGAATGGTGTATAAAATTTTTAACCAAGTTCTCATCAATGTATTCTTTTAATACACCCAATTCATTTTATAATAAATTATAGATTGGTCTAAATAGTGGTTGAACTCTTTTTTGAAGATCAATTGAATAATCATAAAGTTGATGTTTTGGAAGAATATTTATATTATTTTTTTTAAAAACATCTTAAAAATATTGATACTAGCTAAGAATACCACTTTCAATCTTTTAAGTATTAAAAAATAAGTGTGGCAAATATAGCAAAAGATGACCATTCTTTTGCCATATATATAAAAGTTTTTGTACCTACTAAAAAAGGTTTGCATGTATTAAATTTATATATTTCCACTTGACTAATGGATTTTTGGATTAAATTACAAAAAAAATGAAGGTTATAAAAAATCCAATCTGTTTGAAGATTATATTCTTTTAACTATAATAAATATAAAATAATTAATTTAAAAAGAGATCTAATCATATTAAATATTACTACCCTATTATGTCTTTTAGTTTTTATATTTAAAAGAAAAGTTTTATAGGTGACATTTCCAAACAACAACAAACAACCATTTATAATTTCTATATGTATGGATTTAGTTTTTTTAATTAAAGTTATGTTGCTTCTTTGGAGAATGTTGAGCAATGTGCTTAGCTTCTCTACTATTTAAGCTCAAGCCTTTTTGACAACATTGAGTCTTTTTTTTTTTTTTTTTTTTTTTTTTTTGTGGGAGATTTAAAATTTGTATTGATTCTAATTTAGTCAAATAAATTTCTAAAAATTTAAGAGCTATTTTTATTAATTAATTTATTTCTCTTTAGCCAAATTTATATTCTTAATATATTTTAAATAATCAATTGTTACATGCAATGGCTTAAGCAATAAATTGTTTCAAGGAGTCTGCTTTTGACATTGTCAGTAACAAATCTTTGATGTTATCTTTCAATCTATAACAAAATTGATTGATAAAGGCATTATTATTCCACTCTACATCACAAGTGAGGTTTTAGAATTGGGCAATATAGATTATGGTTGACTGTGATCCTTGTCATAAAGATAAGAGCTTAGTCTCTGCTATCCTTTTTCAATCACTTTTTTCAAATGTGGTTGTAAATAACTTGAAGAATGAATTCAAATCATAAAGAAGTTGTGAATCTTTTTTTATTAAAGGTGCAAACTTAGAGACAACACTTCAAATAGAAGTGCATCTATAAATCAAACTTGAATAAATCTGTTAGGATATTAGTAAGGATGCAATTTTAGATAAAACTTGACTTGTTATAGAAAACCTCAAAATTTTGATCTTATTCCATCAAACTTCTCAATCATACTAATCTTTGCCTCTATGAATCAAAAATTTATTTTTTCATATTAGTTTAACTTAAAAATTTAGAATTTTTTTAAAAGTTTGAGGATTTAGAATTAAAAAGATAAATTAGAAATTTAATATGACTAATTAGTAAAAATAGTAATAGAGAAGAAAAAATATGGATCTCAAAATAATTAGAAATTAAAAAAAAATTACTTAAAATAATAAATATTTTTAAAATTAATATTTATGTATGAAAATGGGATAAAAAAGAGTCCTAAATTAATTCCTTGTGATCTCCCATAAGTGTAAGTTTGGGACTTAAAAAAAAAAAAAAAAAAAAAAAAATACAAGTCTAACAAGTTCTTGGGGGTTGTAGGAGAATAGACAATCATTAAGAAGCCAATCTTCAGAAATGCGATGGACATGAGTATGAGATAGGAGAAAATGCATACATTAGATCTGCTAGTGAGATGTGAGTGTAGGGTTTGCAATAGAACCATTGGCTTCAAGTTTGAAATTATTGTTGTCGTGTTGTGACACAATTATATGGTGAAACTATGACTAAAAATGATTTTTCAATTAATACTCTATTATTTTAGTTTGACAAGAATTCAACATATTTTAACAAGGTTTTTATGAAAGCCTCTTAGTTTATTTTCTTCACTTAATAGCTAGTACATAAGAATTAGTTAATAATTTTACCTTCTAGGCTATAGTAATTCTTTTATTATGTTAGAAAGGCCATAAAATTATAAAAATATGGTAAAAAGGATAATTACTAGCATGATTGATACTAGGATTAAGTTGAGAGTAGGGTCAGGCTATAAAATCCCTAGGATAGATTAGATTGATATCTGGGGTTTGGCCGTTTATAGGACAAGATCGAAATCAGACCTCTAGCCACAAAAATGGCCGCCTAGGGCAAAGTACAAGGGTTTTTTCAAATTGGGTTTTTGGATTGGATAGCTAGCTTGAAGCTTGTTCTAGGGGCATTAAGCTTGTTACCATAGGATTTTGGATAACTTTGCAATTATTGTTCAAAGTCAAGGTTTGTATTGGTATTTTGGGTTTTATATAAGACAATGATGGCTTGCATTCTTGAGTGATTTGTGCAATTTGTATAGCATCTATGGTTCAAAATTTGATATTATTTGGATTTTTGGGTATGCTAAGTATGTACAAAAGTTCGTATTAATCAAACAATGCAATCAGGAGATATTTGGGCTTTGATACAAAGGATTGTTGGAAGTTGGCAGTTTAGGGTTGGATAGGGTTTCTGTGATAACTAAAGATCTATAGATTGGATCAACGTAAATTTTGACATGGTAATCGAAGACTTGGAGATCAAATTACATATCAAGTTTGGGCTGAAGTTAATAGTTGAAGAAGGAGAAATCACCATTGGAATTTTTGCATTAATTTTCAAGTTAGCAGCCAAGAGTCATCAATGTGGTTTTTGGGCATTTTCTTGCAATCTGTAAGTTATGTTGAATTGAATTTTTTTAAGCATGTAGAAGGCTTATACTAGCATTTGTGTGCAAAATTTCACACTAAGTGGACGGTTGGATTAAAAGTTATAGCTTGTCAAAGCTCATTGATTAGGATTAAAGTTTACAAACAAAAATAAAAATTGCTTAATTATAAAAGAAACGAGGCTATTGGGGTATATGTATGGTTGATGTTACTAAGAGGAGTATTTTTAAACACTTTTGAATTGAACTTTGAATTATATTCTTCATATATGGATGAAACTTATTAGGATTTCTTGATTATATGCAAACGCAACTTTATCTTCTACAGCCAAGTGCCCGGTGCATTCCCGAACAAGACAACACGTAATACGACACCATGGTAGTAGAGTAATTCTACACAGGGGCAATAAGTCTGGGAGAGGTTGGTGGACCAAATTGATACTTGAAGGTTGGCATTCTATATAGCGGCGGCTTGGAGATATGGTGTTGGAAAACTAAGGTTTGAAAATCGGAACAAGAGTAGCAAATGTCACAACAGTTGTTGCTCTCGGGCTCTTAAGGTTTTAGAGATTGTTTTCAATATTACTATAGACATTGTGTACATGTATTATTTCTAAGATAGGATTTTGAAAAGTAGAATGGAATGGTTGCTGTTGGTAATGACAATAATATCAATGGACAACACAAAGGGGATTTTGGAGAACAGGAAAATGGGATAAAGTTGTGAAGGAGATAGTTGTTAACGATTAGATGGAACAGTTGTTTTTAACAAGTCTTGTCAAAGATGTATAATCAAAATTTGAAAAAATTGAGTGATGGATATTGACAAATGGATATACGGATAGAGTGGGCTTCGTCAAAGGTCTACTTTAAGACGATTTTGAATGATTTAGGATAAAATAAAAAGTGGTAAAAAAGAATAGTACCACATATACATTTTTGTTCTCAACTTCAAGATGGACAAATATTATCTCTGTGATTAATCATAATTATCTACTTCAAGTCAAGTTTTATAAAGAAATATAGCTTTGGTGGTTTTTGAGGCACATTAGAAAGCCATTTCAAGAAGACTACTATAAAAGATTTGATTAAGGAGATTGATGTACAATAAATATGGTGTTTCTTTTGATATGAGGTGTCTTTGGAGCTTGTCAAAGGCTTGAAGAGTAAATAGAATGAACCATTTTAAGACGGATCTTAATCTAATTAGAAGAAGATTTATTATGTGCGGGAAGCTGCAGTGATTCAACAATAGAGACAATGTTCAAATTTATTAATTCTAAAGAAGGTATAGTTAGGAGGTGCTTTGGAGGAGTGTGCAATAGTAATTTCTAGAAAAAGTGTTTATAAAGGGCATGGTAATTGAAATTATTTTTAGAGATGAAACATGTAGAATTAAAAAAGAGAAGTTATTTGATTGAAAAATTCAGCAAGTATGATGGAAAGGGGAGGCTTGAGCTAGCAGGGACTTCTCATGACATGTTATGTAGAACGATATGAAAAACAATGTCAATTGTATTGACAAGAAGTATTATGGAGATTTGAAATGAGTGCGGAGTTTTAAGAGCTTTGTAGAGGTGTTTCATTTTTGGAATATGGTAGATTGTAGCAGTAATTTATAATTACAAACAACAAGTGGGGTGCAGCTTGGGTTGTTGTTGTGATGATTGAGGGTTGTAAAGAGAATAAGGATCAATTGATTTCGAGATTTTTGATGGTGGTGTCAATCAAGCATGTTATTCTCCTACAGAAGTTAGTGCAATGTTGGAACACAAAGTTATTCATGTATCGGATGTGATTCTTTTTATTGGCATTTTGGAATTTATATATGCCAGAAGGAGAATATATTGTAGATTTGTTATAAGCTATACATTCTAATGGTATGTAGAGATATTCAAAATAAAGATTAGGAGAGAGTATCTAACTAGGAAGAGAGTATCTGGAACTAAACAAAAATAAAACAAACAAACAAACAAACAAACAAAAAAAAAAAAAAAAAAAAAAATGAAAGTAGTAGAAGAGAAGTTGTGGCAATAGAATTCATAGCAAAGGAGGGAGACTAAAGCATTGAATGAGCAACTTATAGAGTAAAAAAAACATATTAGAATTTTTTTATGTGAAAAAGATTGATCTATTGGATTACAAATGCAATGAAGGTGGTGAGATCTTGCTTACACCCTCCTTTATGCTCGTAGAAGCAATACTTTCTGGATTTAATTATGAAGCTGATTTACTTGCTTCCTTCAACTATGTAATTTCTTGGTATAGGCTTTGAACTTCTTTTATAGACATAGAAATACTGCTTCTATGATTGATATTAGTGATGCGTGAAATTTCCATCCTAAGAGTATTGACAAGCTCTTGAAAATTTACAACAGTTGCAAATCTTTTGTCACTCCTATTAAGTGTAACATCTATAATTTTTTCTTCCATCTTAGAAAATTTAATAAATCTACAATTTAAATTAGAAAAAAATAATCTGCAACTTCTAATATCAAATAATTTTTTTTATAAAGAATTATAATCTACTCTTTTTAAAGAAAAAATCAAGATTAGAAAGTAAAAAATATTAATTTTAAAGATAGATAGTCTACAATCTTTAAATACAAAAAATAGAAGTAGGATAATTTATTCATTTTTAAAATATAAAAAAAGAACAATGAATTAACACTCTTATCAAATTATCAAGGATATTCATGTTATCTAAATAAATATTAAAAAAAATCTTATGTCCATGACAATAAGTGTAAGTAGAATTGTACTTGCTTCTTGGAATTAAACAATTTTTTGTTACAAATTGTGAAGTTCATATTTAGTTTTTTTAGATATTAAATTAATTTGAGATTCTTTATTTGGATTGTAAAAGAATTCAATCTCCTTTCTTAAGCTATCTATAAAAGCTCAAAGATTTGTAAGAGTTGCTATTCTATTTTTTACTTGTGAAGATATATTGTCCATGACCTGATCTACTTCCATATTTGTAAAATAGATATATGAGATTTTAAAAAAGAAGAAGAAATTGATGTGTCTTTGAAGAAATTATAAATACTACTTATAATTAAAACCAATTTAGAAAAAAAAATGACATTGTATGATATCAATTTATAAAAAGATAATCTATATGAAGGTAATCTGCAACCTCTAAAATACTTTAATACTTTCAAGAAGAAAGGTAGTCCATACTCTATGAAAAAGGCAAAGCTTTAAAATCAATATTAGTAATCTTGACAAACTGTTATGGATCATATCAAAGAACTTATGCAAGATTATAATAAGATAATAGAATGATTATTTTTAGTCATAATCAAAGTAATATTTTTTTTTCAAAAAATCTTGTACAAAGTATTTTAAAATCCAACATTACTTTATTTGTGAGAAGATTGAGAGCAACAACATTAATTTAGTTTTTTGTGGAATTCAAGACATGATTGTGGATGTATTGACCAAAGGTCTAATTTATGAAAAGTATTATAAATTCAAAGACATAATAGATGTCATTAAATTAACTTAATCTAATATATCATTAAGAAGGAGTATTAAAAGAATAAATAACTTCTATTAGACATAATATAATATGGACGATTGACACTGAATTATCAATTGACAAGTTGAAGTTGTCATATTTTGATAGTATTACCATTTAGTTATCATAGTCTACTAAGCTATCATGTGGTATAATAAGACGAGTATCTATATGTCAATTGGACCTCTTTGACTAAACTAGTTGTTAGTATATTTATATTAGAAAGTCCATATAATTAGATAATAGACTAGTAGTATAAGAACTCAAATCCAAAGCTCATTTAGTTGTGGTTTAGTTCTCTTGTGTTCTTATTGATTAGGTGGTGAGCACCTTGTATTCACATAATTTTACTTCTATTTTTCATTGAGCAATACAATTCTCTATTGATTTATTATATAGAAGATAACATGTAATATTTTAGAAATTTTTATTTATAATTATATTTATAAATATTATTATTAAAAAAATAATATTAGAAGTTTAATCAATAATACTTTTAAATATATTTTTTTTAATTAACAAATTTAATATTATGGTTGATAGTTTCTATAAAATTATAAAATCTTGTTTTATACAAAGGTAAAGTTAAATAAAAGATGGTTTCATTGATTTTGGTCATTAAATAAATATTTTCATAAACATTGACATTGGATATATTATCTTATAATATTTTCATAGTACCATTTGTATGATTTATATTAATCTTTAAAAAATATTTATAATTTTTTTAATTTTAATGAATAATTAAATAATTATTTTAATACTAAAGAATCTTCATATAATATGTATGAAGAAGTGATTGAAGTATGTGCCCAATTAAAAAATTAGATTATAATTTTTTTGTACTTAAATTCATCATATATATATATATATATATATATATATATTAACAATCTACTCAAAGATGCTAAAATACTTATGAAAATAAAAGATAATTGTTCAATATAGCCAAATCTTTTGAGGTAGTATAAACACTTGAAACTTATTCTAAGTAAATATATATATATATATATATATATATATATTTATAAACACACAAATAAAGCATATTAATTTTAAATATCAAAGTTTAGAACCAAGTAATATAAAATATTAGGAACCAAGTAATATTTTTTATTATAATATTATTTTTAATAGTAACTACAACAATAACCAATATTAATTAAAAAAAAAAAAAAAAAAAAAAAAAAAAAAACTCTCCAATAACACCTCCAAAACATGTTAACAATAACAAAACTTTTTCTTTTTTCTTTTTAGCTCCTTCAAAGTAATAAAAAGAGAGGAGAAAAAAATAAAAAATAAAAAAATAATCCACATAAACTACAAACTATATCTACTCACAATAATACAAATTTTTGTTAATCTTAAATAAAGAAGTAAGCAAGTCTATGTGCATTAAGGTTTAGGATTTTCAGGTTTTAAATTTTGGACATGATGGGGCTTATCCTTAGCCTGCATTAACCATGTCTTGTTCCAATCACTACCTATTGTCATCCCATGCTTGCAACTTTCCAAACTCTAAATCCACATTTAAATTTTTGTCATGATAAATCTACAAACACTTCATTATATAAGAGGTGGCAATAACAAACAATGGAATGGTGAAGCTTTCAATATATATTCAAAACTTATGGAAGTTAAAGTTTTATTAAAATTTGTAGTGTTTTATGGACAATGATGGTTCTACTCATTCAAATTTAGACTACAACTATGGTGCTTATTCCACATAGTTCTTGTCCTCATACAATGCCAGAATAGCACACATTGACCACCACCTCCACAGATTAATCTATGCTTTCTTAATAATTTATAGTCCTGTTGTTTAGAATTGACTGTTGTTAAATTGATCCACTTGTGTTTATTTATGAAAGCTTCATTGGCCCGTAATATCCATGCAACCTGGAAGAAGAAAATGAGTTTATAATTGAACCTTCAAGAAATTTTGAAATAAACAAAATAAGTTACAATTTTTTATAATTAAATTCATGATTGAGAAATAATAGAAGTGGTAGAACTGTTAGAATTCTATACAACTACATGAATTTTAAAAAGTTTATTCATCCAATTTTATTTTAATTTTAATCAAATTTCAATTCTATGATATTTACTTGTAATTATGTTTTTAGTTTTTAAATTTTATTAATAATAAGTTGATAAAATAATATTAAAAACAATTAAAGTGCTCATTGATTGATCATACAATGTTTTATGTAAATATGCTAATTATTGTTTTCATGCATATTTTATTTTTAATTTATTGAAGAGATGAATCTTTCTAAACAATATATATACATATATATATATATATATATATATATATATTGCATTTTGTTGTTTAGAGTCTACATTTGTTCACCTCAAGGGAAGGGTTACAGTTGCAGGGAAGGATTACATTTGTTCCTTTTTAGAATTTTTTAAACTTCAGGTTTAGTGCGTGTATATATATATATATATATATATATGTTTAAAAAATATCTATGTGTATAGATATGTTGTTACCCTTCCCTGCAAAAATTGAAATAAATGGGATCATTCAATATTCTCACATTAATCCAACCATAACACACAAAATTAAAAGAAAAAATAGAAAACGTTGGGAGCAAATCATAGTATTGCAACTAATGGCAGAAAATATAATCTGAAGACTACTACAATGAAATGCCAAGAAAATCCAAACAGAATATTTCTACCTCAAGTTTACTGACATGGACTCTTTCTAATGGTAATCTCAAACATTCATCCACCTCAAGCGAATGAAGAACCTGTCGGGGAGAGCCTACTTTATCGCCACGTGTGCCAGCGATTATCAGCCAAATGGCAGCCGGCCGGTCCACGTTCACGGTGTGCCAGTTCAGACACGGATTTCTGAACTCAGATCACGACAAATTCCCGAGCGTGAGTTTTGGCGGGGGTTTTTCTCGAAATCGCGCAGTTTCGATCAGGAACTGAGTGTTACGATCACGATAGGGGAGAGGGAGGATTGCGATCACGATGATGAACATTGTAACTCTGGCGGTGCTCCTGTCGTCGCTGGGCTCAGCAATTGTGCTCTCTCCGGAGCCTTTGATGATGAAGATGCGTTGGGATGGCGAAGCTAAGATCAGTTCGATGAAGGCCATGGATTCTGGTACGCCAGCCTGTTGTTGTATACGAATGTGGGATTTTCGTCAGTTTACGATTTGGTCTCAGAATTAGGTTATTCAGATTCTCTGTTTTTAAGATAGGGTTTTGCGGGCTTAAATCCCCGAAATGTTTCGCCCTTCTTCGATGGTAATGACCAACAGGTAACGTGAACTGAGATTCGAAACCTCTTGTGCCCTTGGAAAGTAGGATCTCGCCACAACATTCGCATGGTTCATTGAGGACCACTAAGTGGGATTTTTTCACAAGTTTGCCTTGAGTACCATGACTTACCAGCTTCATTTTAGCCCATCCCTAGGTTATGAGCCCGTCTTTTGTTTAATTGACATTTGCTTCTTGCAGTTTAGTTTTCATAACTACGGCTTCATAAGGACGGTTTCATTTTAGGGGGACGGTGTTACCAAATTGTAAGTTCGTTTATGTGATGTGTTCACTTTCTGTACAGCGAAGTACTCGGGAGGCAAAACTCATCAAGCCAATCTTGCAGCTGGAACAGCGGAGGAATGGACAGCAGGTGGCGCTCACACCTTGTTCGACAAAGTGGGGTCTGCAAAAGATGCAACGTATAAGGCTGTCAGACATGCCCATGAAGCTTCAGCGGATACTCTCCAGTCAGCTAAAGACGATACGAATGATGCAGCTGAGCATGCGAAGGATAAATTGTACGATGTCAAGGAAGAAGAGCACGATGCTGTAGCATCAGCGAAACATGTAAATGACAAGATCAGTGAAGGTGTTGGAAGTGCTGGTGACACCATGGTTGAGAATATGCAGTTGGGTGTGGACAAGTCCAAGGGGACAGCCATTGATGCAGCGGAGAAGATGACGGAGACTGGAGAGTATGCTGCCCATGTGACGAAAGAGACTGGCCATGGTATACTAGACAGAATGAAAGACGCAGCGTGCAAGACTGCAGAGTGTTTGCGAGCACAGGCTCATGCCGCTGGCTCCTTTCTACCGTTTGTTGGGCAAGGAGTTGGATATACGCATAATGATGGAAGAGCGGCAGGTGCCAACAGTGGAGGCTCTGCGAAGGAAACAGTGCGAGACAGGACGAGGTGGCTTAACCATGAGGGAAGAGATCCGACCGGGGAGAATTATGATTCCGCATGGGACATGGTGGGAGGATATTACGACGAGGCAGGGCGGCGCTATGTGAGCGCGACAGATTATTACAAATTACTCAGCGATTATTACCACACTGGAACGGATGGCAGGCGGCAATTCAGAGACGATCCTTCTCGGTTTTATAATGCGCGTGAAGACGAAACTGAGGACCATTACGATGCCATGAAGGACAGGACGTGGAGTGCACACAGGAGCGCCAGAGGAAGAGCAGGAGATTACTACGAGGATGCGAGAGGGAGCAACGGAGGGTACATCTCTGGCCGACATCATGAGGATCCCAGAGATTACAGAGATTACTACGAAGTCTTACATCAGAGAAGCGGCGAGAAGGGCACAAGAGAGGATGACTGCGAGGGTGCGAAGTTCAAGCCCGGCGATGACTTCAGCGCACTTGTAGAATCCATGGGCTGGCGCCGCGTGGGTACACTGCCCCCAGGTCAAGCCTTTGTGTCATCTCCCAAGGAGGTAGTGATTGGCAATGTGAAGTACGTGTGGCAAGGAAAAAGCCAGCCCCCACTTGATCGAACCGATGAGCTTCACGACACAGTATTAAACCGCCCAACAAAGACTGCACATACACCAGAGGGGAGATCGGGCCTTGTGAAGGATCATGCAAAAGAGAGCACCGACAACACGAGAGACAGCAGCAGCAGCAGCGTGCACCCCAAGGATGACGACCCCAGCGTCGAAGAGGAGGAGGCCGACTCTATCCTCACCCGAGGAGAACGAAACCTGAAGGAAGGGGTGCGAAGCGCAGGCGTAGCTTACGAGGCCTAGCGATCCAAAGCGGGGGAATACGCCGACGAGGCGCGAGAAGAGCTCGCCAGTTTAGTTCCCGGTTTAGGGGAGGGAACCGTGGCGACTGATCGGGTGGGTGCGCCGCTGCTGCTGCTGCACCTTTTCACCTTCGCGGCGGCGTATGGGTCCACGGTGTGGGTGACGTGCGTGTGGCGCATGCTGTTGTCGAAGCTCATCCCGCGGCAGCAATTCGGGTACGTGGAGAGGCGCATAATTCCGGTGTATATGAGGATGTTGGCGGCGGGGCATGCGGTGATGCTGCTGCTGCAATACGTGTGGCATCCGTGGGGTTCGGCCGACAGCTCGCAGCGAGCGCAGCTGCTCATCTTAGTCGCCATGATCGCCGCCGACTTGCTCCATGCTTTCATTCTGGAGCCCCGACTTTCCAAGGTCAGTGTAAAAGAAATCACTGTCCGTTATTTCTTTATCTTTTCGCCCCTCTTGTCTTTTATCTTTTTCTTCTGTCTTTCTGCTTCTCTTCCTCTTTGTTTTCATTCTGACTTTCTCCTTTTCTTTTGCTTTTTCTCCTCCCCTCCGCTTTCCTCTTTCTTCTTCTACTTCTTCTTCGTCTTTGTTTTTTCCTTCTTCTTTTCCCTTCTTTCCTTCTTTCTTCTTTGTCTTCTTTTTATTATATATTTAATGTGGGTTGTCTTGAAACCTTATTAAGGTGGTGAATTCTGTTAATGGTCATGTACTAAATTTTTGAATTATGTGGATGGTAACATGTAATTCAAAGCTTTTGTAAAATGGTAATTTACACAAGTTTATTTAATTTTTCTTAGGTTTGTTTAAAAGATAAAAATAACAAGTTATTAAAATTGTTCTGGATTGGTGTGGTTGTGCAGGTTTTGTCTAAGAGATTGAATTTTGAGAAGGAAGAAGGAAGAGGTTTGGAGAGTGATTCCATTTACTTAATGAATAGGAAGAAATTAATAGGTGTTGAAATAAACAAACTTGATCAAGAGTTTAAAACATTAAATGGCTATTCACCAATACTTAATCTGCCCAATTTGGTGGGGTTAACATGCCATTTGTGGTACTTGGCAAATCGGCTTTCAATGTAGATAATTGTTTTAGTGTACATTATTTTAGTGTGCATAGTGTAATTAATTGCTCTTGTACATGATCAATATCAAATGAAACAATCAAATTTTCTTGTGGAAAAGCATATTTTATTGTGGATGATGTAATTTGTTGTGGTTGTATGGGCAATCAATATTATACTAAAGAATTGGATTTAAGTGTTTTATTTTTTTTCTAAGATCATGAATCTGTTTCAATAATTATTTTGAAAGATAAGATTTCAATTTAATATTTTGATGCTTCCATTTTTATTTATGATTCCAGATATAATTGAATACAATACTCACTAAATTTTTGTTTTGTAATTTGTAGTATTAATTCAAATAATTTCCACAATTAACATAACACACATCTATATTTAATTTTTAATCAAATTTTCAAGTATGTTTAAATTTTTTTTTTTATGGTTTGGTAGCAAAACATGTTGAGATACAAACGATTTGTTTTAGCAAATAGTATACTTTACTACAAGTTATGGTTTTGAATTTTAGTAAACTATTAATGACTCCAGTGAATAGCACACAGTCTTCATGGCTTCAATCCAGTGAGGATTTAAATCATGATTACAATGGAAAAAATTTGATACTTTAAAATTTCCTTAAAAATATTAAGCCTACAAGACTTGAACCACAAATGTTAGGCTCTGCAATCAAAGACAAGAATAAGGTTGCTAAGGTTTATACATATATATATATATATATATATATATATAATTCATTAAATACATATATTTCAAAAAATCATATAATGGCTCCTCAAATGTTGTAAATATAAATATAAATGTCTTAATATTATTGTTAATTTTTATCATCAAAGTCAATCAATATCCTCTTATATATATATATATATATATATATATCTATTCAACATCTTATGGTGCATTTGAATGTAAATATTGTAAACTACATAAGGTTAAATATGAATATGAATATATATATATATATATATATATAGATTTAATTCTAATCATAAGATGTTGAATTAAACCTATTCATAAGATAAAATGATTAGAATTAAAAAAAAAAAAAAAAAAAAAAAAAAAAAAAAACTTGTACATGAGATTAGTATTTTATAAATTTTAATTTGTTAAAAAGTATTTTTAAAAGCATTTCTGAAATGACCAAAGCTTAGCATCAATAATATAAGACCCAAATTGTCAAATAGAAAATCATATATAAACAATAACAATATATATATATATATATATATATTATAATAAAAAAGAATTAGAGCGGTTATTTTTAAATACAAAAAGACTATAGTCTTGAACTAAGATAGATTACAAAAAGATGTGTTAACAAGACAAAAAATGACGTTGATTTTGACTCCATATATTCTAACTAACATGATCATGTGGAAGTTTCTTAAAAACTATAAGACTTATAAAACATCTATCCAAATTGTAAACATATTAAATATTTGCTTGCAGGTTGAAATAAATAATCAAAAGATTAACTTAACATGATATGTTCAATACCAATCCAATTTTTTTTTTTTTTCTTCTTGTTTATATATTTATTTACATATGTATTTTATAACTTCGCCTTTTTTTTTTCTTCTTATTGTTATCATCACAAAGTATTTCGAATTAAGGTTTTACATACAATATAATGAATCAAGTCCACCTATAATCAATTTTAAATATGGTTGTTTTTATTCATCCAACTTTTATTTATTTATTTATTTATTTATATATATACATATATATAATTCATGCTGCTTTATTTACATATATTTCCCCATTAATAGTAATCCTAGTCACCTCCATCCATCTGTCCTGTAATGCATGAATTTGAGTTATAATTCCTGAGTAGAATCACAAACTATGGTCAAACATGTTACAAAGAATGTCCTGATTTGAAGTTGCACAAATTTTATGGATGTTAGAAGGGTTTATTTTACTTTTTCTTTCATACCATACAGTTTTCAAAACATTTTGGTATTGTATTAACAGCAAACCTCCTCGAGCCTGGATGTTACAATCGATTCTATAGATGCACCTGTCCAACAAATATCCAATCTGCAACTTTGTAGGAACATACAGAACAAGAGAGGTCAAATTAAGTTATCTGCTGTAAGTGACTTGTGTGGAATTCATATTGCCAAAAGACCACTCAAGGGCTACATAGTATAACATCCTTGAGATGAAACGTAAACTCCAGTACATGCATACAAAATACAAAGCCAAATGAAGAGGAGCTGGTTTCCTGTTCAAGTTATGTACAAAATGAGAGACGAGCTCTTGCACGTATTTGGCTAGAATGTTGATTGGGATCGATGCAAATCAACGTTCTTTGCAGGGAGAACAGCTGTAAAAGCAACATCCTTCAAATCTCTGCTGAATTCTACTTCTCTCTTGCGTTTCGGTGATGGAGGCGGAGAAAGTTCAGGAGATGAAGGTTCAGTCGCCGACTTCACTGGCTTTACTCTGATTGGAGATGGGATTTTCTCCAATAAATACTTCTCCTGCCAGTAATACGCACAACTTAATTGTGATCCTCAAGTGTAACGCTAGCCTTTTGCTCATGCCGGAGCTCGAAAACTTAAAATTGAACCAGTTTTAACAGGATTGAAATATCACATGTAGAATTTGTGAGAGACTTGTCCAAATCAATTTGCCTAACCTACTTGAAGCTACCAAATCTCTAGACATGAGAGCATGAGCAGCATTTTTACAATTCATGTACTGCAATTTAACTGAAACTGCGGAACTAAAGACAACCCAACCGGAATCGTTTTCTTCAAGACCATAGTGGAAACTTGAAAACCGCAGCTTCTTCACCACCATTGACAATATACAGAGACGGCTAAGAACTATACCTCCAGTTGGATTTGAAGATGTGCTCCTGGAGAGCTTAATTTCGGTTCAACCGACTCAGCATTCATTGCATCATGGTTCCTCGGAGGAGCCTGTCAAGAAAACGTTATCTATGGAGCATTATGAAATGATAAAGGCTAAAAATCCTTGCAGGAATATCACTTCGATGAAGGCAAGAAAGTGCGTTGCGCTACAGACCAAGCAAGCTTATACACATGCTTTCACACTTTTGTTTTGAGGCCATGGAAACTCGCGACAAGAGTTTGTCTGCAAATTCTAACCTGTACAGAGAAGAGAGACTAAGAACGCAAGTCTAGTTAGAGGCACTTACAGAGCAGTCGCAATGCAGAGCTGCAGGACCGCTTCTCAAAGGGCTTTTGGGGCTCATGGATAAAGTTGTAGTTGCCATATAGTAGGATGCCTCGATCTCGAGCTTTTCTGTACAATTGTCGTCAAAATACAGCCGTCAATAGTGAAAAAGGGCAACATGTAATTTCAAACTTTCGGTACCGACATTTCGCACATACAAAAGACCCCCATGCAAATGTGCGAACATCTAGAACGGCGTCAAAACAACTTACCAACATATCACATCAGAATTATCCAAAGCAATACGAGCCGGTGGTATGTAGTGCAACAGCAGCACAACTAAGAATAAGCGAGCGCACAGTTCTGTCCAAACTTATAGAAACAGAATGTATACATAAAAACTGGTTGAAAATGTCACGCGAACACCATAATTAAATTGCAGAATTCGAGACTCGTCGATCTCATACACATCGCAGGCAGAGGGAAAATAAAGAAAAAAGAAAAAAGAAGGGCATCTAGTGTCCAGAAAAGGTAATATTTGAAACACAAATATTTCGGCTGAAAGGATAAGGCAACCAAATGCACGCCAAAACTAAGAAATAAAAATCAAACGTAGAAAACAGGATATTTGTACAAATATTCCAGGTAGAAAACAAAACTTAGTAGGCACAGCTTCAGGCAGCACATTCAACCTATAAAAACAAGCTCCAAAAAATGTGTCAGACGCGGGGAACATGTCATGTGGAAAGTAAGTAAGTAAATAAATAAATAAATAAATAAATCTACAGATAATTTCGTGACATATGAATGACACGTTACAAACCAGCTCAAATCTCCAAAAATTCTAAGTGCTCTGATATAAAATATCAATGATAACGTACAATCGACGTTAACTAAAACCGCTTAAGTTATAAATAGTCCCATTAATAGCAAATCTAAGATAAATTAATAACATAAAAAATTTAAAAATAATCAGGTCAATGTTTTCATGCAGTACATTCATATTATACTAATACACCTCTCACACCAGGTAGAGAAATTAGACGGAGCTTTGCTTGTTGGTTTCCAGCAGCTAACCATTGCACAAAACAGAAGAAGAAGAAGAAGAAGAAGCAATTTACTTTTGACTATGATTGGAGCCAAATTAGATGTCCTTCCCTGAAAGGACTGGAGTTAAATTGTTCACAGCTTCAACCAGACCAGGAAGCCTAATACGAGATTAAAACTCACCTTGTTGCCGGGGGGTAAGTTTAGAAAAGGAAGGCGACAAGATAGAGATCTCTTGAATAGGAAGGGAAACGAAAGAAATCAAGGGTGTGAGATATACCAATAGATTTGCCAGAGAATGTGCAAGAGTACAACAAATTATGTGCATCCTTTAATCTCTGATTACAAAAATTACAAAATAAGCACACTTAAAGAAAAGAATACCACGAACACGACTTCAAAACAGCAGCAGAAGCTGAGAAGCTCCAAAAAAGCAAAGAAATTACCGAAAATTCAACAACACCGAAGCTACAGGAGTCTCGAAAGCAAATGAAACAGAACGTGAGGCGTTCGAGGGAAGAGAAGCAAGAATTCCAAAATTCACGAACTGAAGTGCGAACTAAAGAAAACCCCCCGGGAAATTAAACACCGGCTAAGCGAACAGAATAAATCTATGGATGCGGAAGCGGCAGAAACCTCACGATTGAAGGAACAAAAAAACAAAAAAACAGACAGAAACCTCGCCGCAAACACTCCAAAAAAGCCCCGCAGAGGCCACCGAGATTCCGCAAACACTTCACTTCCGCCAAACAAGAGAACATCACAACTTACACAGCGGAAATGCGGCTCGACTGCGCACAGAAACACGCGGAGAAAGAACACGCGATAGAGCGATCCGCGACCTGCTCGTTAAGAACTTCCGCCGGAGATGCAGGGAGTACTGAAGCAAACTGTGCGATGCTAAGAAATCGGGGCCAATGTGGAATGACGAAGCAGTGGCAAGCTTACTCTCAGAGGGCAGGCGTGGCAGGAGCATCAACTTGAAGCTTCGTCACACCGGCAGCGGCTGCTGCAGCAGGCTAGAGCGAGCGAGGGGTGAGATATTACGATGCGGTTCTTACCCGAAGTGAAAAGTATATACCATCTAGTTCTTCGGTTGCAGACTAGTGTGAAACTAGATATTTTCATGACTTTTCGTGAAAACTTGAACCAGTTGGTGTCCTCTTGGGTCAGAGATTGGAGATCATTTGTCCTAGGTGGACCGGGTGCCAGGCTGGAGTTAGAGTATTAATGGGTTTTCAATGCACCACTGAGTCCCGGTTAAAATGGATCTACATCTTTCCTCATGAAAATGAAAACCTAATTAATTGATTAAGACCCAAATATTACTATTTTTGTGGGAGATATGTTGTGAATGTATTAGTTGATTGTTTGATTATGCTATTTCCAGGGCTAAATTTATTTATTTATTTTTAAAATTGCCATAACAAGAGTATTTTCAAAATAACCAAAAAGAAAAAGAAAAAGAAACATTGGAATGTATTGTAATATACATAACCATTGTTGTAGCATACATGACTCATAAATAAAAGCAGAGTTAAATGTAGTATATATAGTCATTCATATTTCAAATTATTTGGCTTTGGGTTGGTTAAGTTTTTTACATGGAATTATAACTTCGTAAACAATTAGAAAATACATTTTCCTTTGTAGCTTAAATTAGACCATCAAAGTTTAATATCTGAATTACTAACTTGAAAGTAACCATTTCATGATACATTAAGGGAGTAAATTTTAAAATGTTGAACCATTCAATAAATAAAATGCTAATATGGATATGATATTTTTATTCATCTTTTTTTTGACTGTGCAATCAACATTTTATTTTGTGTATATGGGAATATATATATATATATATATATACACACACACACACACACACACAGAACTACAGATTTTAGACTTAGGATGGACATTAGAGATTAAGAACTGTAGGTTTCTTCGGCAGGTATAAAGAAGAATAAAGAAAAAGCGGAGGCAGCAATCTGAAGTAGCGACATTTGCTGTCAAAAGTCCGTCTCGAAAACTTGTGGAAGTCACCCACAAAAAGTATTCGGAAGCAACGTTCTCTGTGCTATCAGAGCGAGGTTTGCCTCATGAAAATGAAGACCTAATTAATTGATTTTTTGTGCAAGTTCGCTGTGCTATCAGAGCGAGGTTTCAATACTCGGACCTGTGGGTTACGGGCCCACCACGCTTCCGCTCCGCCACGCTGATTTTGACACCCCGGAACTATTTAGAGTATTTATATAAGTTAATATTATTCTGCTATTGATCAACGTGAACTTTGTTTATACGTACATACATACATACATACATACATATACACACACATTGTTGTTAAATTTGGTGCTTGTCCTTACACATTGTGATGGATTATTATTTTCAAATGATACCTCTCTTACACACACATGAAACAAATAAATAAGGATGATTTTAAAGGTAAAATGAATACTTTAGTTACAGTTGAGTACATTTTTAAAGTACAGGGCAGTTAGGTTGAAATTATGCATTTAATATGAGATTATGCATACAATTATATGCGTACAAATACATATGTATAAAATAAAATAAAATAAAATAAATTAAACTACCAAACAGTTTGAAGTCAAACAAACAACCGCTACCATATATGAAATGTAAAAATTGAAATCAACAGCATTATTAAAACATTCATAAACTATTCTTTTGTTGTAAATTTTCAATTAAATAGAAAATTTCCTTCATTTTTTCGCAAAAATCAATACAGAAATATTTGAATTTTGATTTTGAATTTTAAACCAATCAATATATTATAGTAAAAGTATGCAAAAGCATGCAGTTTACATTTTTTGATACTCCAAATTTACCTTGCTTCATTTTTATGGTTTGTACCAAACATTTACTATTTTTATTAACTGTTGATTCTACCTTAACATGCCAATCATCTACCCCCTATAAGTGTTTCATTTGTTAGCCTCATTTTAGGAAAAAAAACGTACCATCACAAGAATATCCTGAAACTTCACATAAGCGAAAGATAACATTATTTTATTTCGTTTTATTTTAATTTTCTTTGTGCTATGGGCCCCATACAACCCAAGTAATCCTTCCACTAGAATTAACCACATGGACCTCACACGTGGCAGACGATGTTATCCCACTTTCTAATTCATGCCACGTCAGCATTCAAGGCGGTATGTACAGCTTTGTCTGTAGTAATAGATTTTTTAGTTTTTTTAAAATAAAATTTAATATCTGTATTTCAAGTATTTGTAAATTAGTCCTTGTGGAAGGGGCTGATGTAAGCCTGAGGAGAAGAGACGTGATGCTGTGAGAGTGGAAGGGCATTTTAAAATATAAATAAACATGGAATTGCAACCTTCACAAAACGGCAATAGCCCCACAGCTTTAAAACGTATTGAGCTCACAGAAGATTCCAGAAAGGTATGGAACAAAATAAAAGAGAGTGGGTAAAAATAGATTTGAAACTGTTTGTCATCAATATGTCAACTGTATATTTATGAAAATTTAATAGAAATTATATTGAGATTTAAAAAATCATCCAAACTATAAGGATAAACATTATTTTAGTGTTTTGACAATATCCCAGTTTTATTTTGGATTATAAGTGATAAATACTTTATTTTGACTAAGAATTGATCTTTTTTATAATTCTTTAAGTTTTTTTAATATATCACAAAGCATATTTTGGCATTTATTTTGTAACCTCTAAAACCTTAGCAAATGTTATATAATGCCTTTTTTTAAACATGCTATGCACATATCATGTTTCTACTGTGTAATATTTATTTATTTTTGTATATTTTCCTATTTATGATTCCCAACTGCTTGATATGTCTATTATTGCATTTGTATGTAGAAATACTCAATGACATTACTTTATTACAAGTATAATTTCTTCTAGTAAAATCTCTATTATAAGCAATAACTATAGTAGCAATATCACATTAAAAAAAAATCTCAATTGAAATTCGTATTTATTTCTTTAATAATTGATTCGACTTTAATTTGAGTTTTTATTATAAAATTACTTACAATATTTACTTAATCTATTTAATGATTTTTAAATGTATTTCAAAGGTATTCTTCTGAATATTTTAAAGATTTTGCAAAACCAATGTAAGTTGCTATTACAAACATACAACAAACTACAATCACAAGCATCTTGTAAGATAGTCTAGAACCTCTTAGAATCTCAAAGACATTTGTACCACTTTCTATAGATGTTCAAAAACCTCTAAAAAAATTTATAGTATATTAAAATCTTCTATAGACTTTTAGAAGTATCTAAGAATCTTCTATTATTTTCTAGAAGATTTTGTAGTTGTCTTGAAGTTTCCACAAAAAAATCTTAATATTTCTAAAATATTTTGAAGCTCATTAATCCTTTCTTCAAAACATTTATAGGATTTAGTTGCTACAAGATAAATACAAAAGCCACATAAATGGTAATTCAGTCTTATGTATATAATTTTTAGAGCAATCTAAGTATTGTCTTGTTCTCAATTTTATATCTAAACTTTTAATAAAATATATAGAATTTTATTTATTCAATATAACAAAAGATTAGTAAGACATTTCTTTAGGTAATTTTTTAAAATACATTGTCTTCCTAAAAAATAAATAATCAATGTTTTTTTCCTAAGAGTTTTTGAAATTATTAAATCAAGACTTAGTAGCTCAAAGAACCTTGGATTTTAGTATAAAAATTAATAGTTACTTACTAAAATAATTTACAAAATTGCTGATTTTTTGATTGGTACCAAATTATTTAAATAAATTTTTGAGCATAAATTTGGATTTAAAAAAAAAAAAAAGGTTTTATCTTTTCAATTTTTATCCTATTACAAAAACATTGTAAAAAGCCCTATGAAGCTTTTAATAAGAATATACAAAAGATTATATTTATTTATATTTTTTGATAGTATTTTTGATAGTATAATAAAATATAAATATTATATATTTATAGATAAGAAATTATCTTGCAACCAAATTTTTATAGTTCTTAAAAATTACAACACAATAACTTGTGCTATATTACAAAACCTATTTACTTATATATAAAAATAATTAAACTATGAACTATAATATCTATATTTTTAGATGTTGTAATATTTGCATTGTTTGACTTATTTTATAAAACCATTGTAGTATTTATTGTATGTTTGATTTAATGTACTTATGATTTGATTATATATTCAATGCTACATGTAATTGTCAAACAATAATCAATCTAGCACATACTTTATTAGCATAAAAATTATCTTCAATTTAATGTTCATAAAATATAAGCTTCTATAATATTCTTTACTTGCATGTAATTAGAGTCTAATATATAGTTTATTCTTAAATCTAATCTACTTTTTAGTCAAACCTTCCATTCAATCAATTTTATCTTAAGGTTAATTTAACATAATCCTAAAAAAATCTAAAAGAAATCTAAAACCTAATAAGTCTTAACCAAATTCTACATCTTAAGATATCATAAGAAATTTTGAACCTTAAAAAAAAACCTAATATTTAGTAATATCAATTAAATCCTAAATTTTAACATATTTAAAAAATTCCAACTAATTATCTCTTATAAAGTTTAAAACTTGTTAAATATAATAGAAGATAATCATTAATATAAATAAATCTAAAAAAAATATTATATAAGAGAAAAGAAATGAATAAAAAAACTAATTTTTAAAAAAATTAATAATAATATATATATATATATAGAGAGAGAGAGAGAGAGAGAGAGAGAGAGAGAGATTTTTTGAAATTAATGCAATTAATTTTTATTTTTTAATAATTAATGTAGCTTAATAAAAAATCTTACATTAACCACTATATATCACCTAACAATTGAACTTGCTTAAAAAAAAATGCTCCAACTTTGAAGTTTATATTATTGTTAGATTGACTTTTGTATTAGATTGCAAATCCATATATAATTTTTGGCTCTATATCATCTTTTCTTTAAGATTAAATTGTTCTTTTCAGCTAAGATTGTTCTTCAATAGGATGTCTCACCTCAATCTAAATTTATAATCTAATTTTTTTAAAATTTAGTTATTTTTACATACATCTATAAATTATTTTTTAATCTACATAGAGTCCTTCATTTTATCTTTTTTTTTTTATTTTAAAATTTTCTTGGATTCATTTTTCCATTCTTGCATATACAAAAAAATCTAATATTAATCCTAACACATTTTTTTTACTATGTCCATTTTTTGTTCTCTATCTTGCTCTACATTTATTAATAATCTCAATCTATCACAAAATTATAATCTTTTTTGCTTTGCTTTGCTTTGCTTTTGTCTATTTAAATTACTATTATATGAATATATATATATATATATATATATATATATATTACTTTTAAATACATTTAAATTATTTTGAATTTTTTTTGCTTACTTTGTATCAAGGACATGAATCATAAAGGAACAAAATGTTAATATATTCTTGTATCACTCAAAATAATAGAAAATCTTTCAAAGATGAAATAACATTAAAACTAGAATAGCTATTGTCAAAGAAAAGAAGACTAGAGACTCTTGAAATAAGACTAAAAACAAGAAAGGCTTTGAAAAGAGTGAAAAAGGCTTCATTCTTGTCTCTATATATACTATCTACCTAAGAGCTACTTGGCGGCATTCTATAAGATCTTCAACACGTATCCAATTTGTAAAACACATGTCAAATTTGCAAGATAAGTTTCCTACATGTGTGCCATGTATTTAGCTTGTTTTACAAGCTATCAACCATGTGTAACATGTATCTAGCTTGTTGGCCAAGTTTCTAACCTACCAATCACCTATAGACATGTATAAAGATGAATTTGAGTCTATGAAGCTTTTCGAAAGCTTTTCTATAAGATATTATCAAATTAATTTATTTTTATTTATTTCTATCTATCTATATTAATTAAATAATTATTGGAATAAATCTTATATTCATGATATTATTCTCTATTCTAGGGACAAGTTCCACAAGGAGTGGTGATTATATATTGAAGAAGTCCAAGATGCGCCAAATTGTGCTTGTAACATACTTTGATCTTTGAAAGATTTTTTTGACTTTATATCTTGGTTTTGATGGATGTCGTCAATGAAATGTATTAATTTTTGTTGATGCATTTGCTAGATTTTCAAATGGCTTCTATGTGCATTTATTAATATCATATCTACGTGTCACAGACATAAGATTTACTCCAATAAATTATCTAAGTAATATAGACCAATAGAAGTAGATAAAATAAGTTGATTTGATAAATTCTGATAGAATAGCTTCCTAGAAGCTTCATAGATGCGGAATCACTTTTATACATGTCTATAGGTGATTGGTAGGTTAGAAACTTGGTCAACAAGTTAGCCACATGGCGCACATGTGGATAGCTTGTAGAACAAGCTATCGATGTATCACACATGTTGGTAGCTTGCGGAACAAGTCAAGTACATGGCGCACATGTGAGAAACTTGTTGTGCAAGTTTGACATGTGTCTTGCAAATTAGACATGTGTATGAGGTCCTATAGAATACCGCCACGTAATCCTTAGTTAGATAGTATTTATAGAGGCAAGAGTGAAGCCTTCTTCACTCTTATCAATTCCTTTCTTGATCGTAGTCTAGTTTCAAGAGTCTTCATATTTCTAGTCTTTGAAAATAGCCATTTCAGTTTTCCTTTGAATATACATACTTTCTTATTCTTATTTTGTGACTTTACTTTGATACAATTTTTATTAGATTATGCATCTTTTTCTTGTTCATGTCCTTGACAGATTGATAAGAATACACACACAATATCAGAGCTTTGTCTCTTCTTGATTAAAAGTGGATTATCCCTTTCTCTTGATAAGACATAAGCATTTTAGAAGTTGTAGAGTACCCACTTTTAAACTGATATTGTTTCTAAATTTTTTTCTTTTGAGTGTGTTATTCTACATTTCTTGAAGTGAGAGTAGACATCTTCTTTCCTATTATATTATCATGGTAGAGCTTGTGGAAATGAAGAGTACAATTGTACAAATGCAAGAACAAATGAGAGAGCTAATGCTTGGAATGCATCAACTTAGTTTACCACCACAAGGAACAACAAGATTAGCAGGAAGTAAAGATATAGAGATGGTTGGAGCTGCATCAATATCTACACCAAGCCATACTACCTCACCTATGACGGAGCATCATTCAAGCATTAGAGAACTAAAAATTAGTTTTCTTGAGAAGTTTGAAGGTACAAGATCTAAATTTCAAGGATATGTCAATCAGATACAACTGTTGATTGAACTTCAACCTCAAAGTTATCCTGTGCAAGGATCTCAAGTTAGATTTATTGGAACGTTACTTTTGAGTTCTATTTTATCGTAGTTTTCATCTTTTCTTAAACGACATGATCCAATATTGGATAATTTGGAGGCATTTTTAGGAGAATTTTGATCTATGTATAGAAAACATGATACAATCCATGTTGCAACCAACAAGATTTGTATCCTACGATAAGGCAATCGATCAGTGTTGTTACATGCTTCACAATTTTGACAACTAGCGACTAATATTAAGTGGGATGATACTGCACTCATTAGCCAATTCCTCTACGGATTGTAATATGAGGTAAAAAAATTAATGCTCAATTTATCCGATCCTCAAATATTGAGTCAAGCAATTGATTTTGCTGTGAAGTGTAATAATCGACTCTTTGAGTTTTGATCCGAGAGTCATACAAGGGAGCCTCAACGTTATTATTCAATAGCATCATCAACGTCCTCACAAAATGTACATTCGGAAATAAAAGACATGCAAATTGATGCGATACATTTTAAACTTGTCACTGAACAAGAAAAGATTTAACGTCGTCAAGGAAGATTATGTTTATATTATGGAGAATCTAAGCACACTGCTCAACATTATCCAAAGAAATGACACAATTACAAAATGAGGAGTATGGCTACAACATGTCGTAAAACGAATTTGTCCAGTTACAATAGGGACCATGCAACTGGAACCTTGTACAATGCCTAATAAAGCTCCTATTCTCTCCTCAGAACCCTCTTCTTGTTTTATAATAGATGTATATTTAGGATCAAAAAACTATAAAGCCTTTACCTTATTAGATTCAGGAGCCTCAACACGCTTTTTGGATGAATAATTTGTTAAGAATTGTAAAATACCTTTAGTACAAAAAACAAAACCCGTACATGTAGAAGTCATAGATAGCCGTCCATTGTCTTTTGGAGATGTCACTCATAAAATCCGTCCTATAAAAATAACAATAGATGGTCATAATAGCTACGTAGCCTTTAACATAATTAAATCTCCATTTAATCCAATTATTTTAGGTTTATCATGGCTAGAAAAATATAACCCTCAAATAGATTGGAATTCTCGTAGACTTGATTTTTCTCAGAATATCATTAAACATTCTGCCGACCAAGTAAAAAGCTATAAGCCTAATATAATAAAATCCGTACTTATAGGTATAAAAGCTTTTATATACACAGCAAAAGAAGGATCAACTTTTGCTATTTATGCCACACCCGTTTCTGATGGTGGAAAGACTTTAAATGGCATTCCAAGCCAATATTTGGATTATCAAGACATTTTTGAGAAAAAAATATAGATATTCTTCCAGAGCATCGTCCATATGACTATTCAATTGACCTTAAGGAAAGAACTCAGCCACCATTTGGACCAATCTACAGTTTATCACAAGATGAATTGGGTGAACTCAAGATGTATATTGACAAGAATTTGGCCAAGAATTTCATACGCCATTCTAAATCTCCAACATGAGCTCCAATTCTATTTGTGAAGAAAAAAGATGGATCATTGCGGATGTGTGTTGACTATCAAGGACTCAACAAGATCACAATAAAAAACAAATATCCATTACCTTTGATATCAAGACTCTTTGACCAATTAAATCAAGCTAAGATCTATACAAAAATAGATCTAAGAAGAGCATACAATTTAGTACGCATCAAAGAAAGAGATGAATGAAAAATTGCATTTCCAACCAAGTACGGACATTTTGAATATAATGTCATGCCTTTTAGACTTATAAATACACCGGCTGCTTTTTAACATCTCATGAATGATGTTTTTCGTGAGTTCCTAGATAATTTTGTTGTCTGCTATCTAGACGATATTTTGATCTATTCTAAGAATATAGAAGAACATGAAGTACATGTTCGTCAAATATTACAAAAACTTAGAGATGCGAGATTGTATGCCAAGATATAAAAGTGTGTATTTCACACTACTCAAATCGATTTCTTAGGATACATCATTTCAAATGATGGTCTCATGATGGATCCTAAGAAAGTCCTGATAATCATGAATTGGAAGATTCCAATGACGGTAAGAGATGTCCAATGTTTTTTGGGATTTGCCAATTATTATCGGATCTTCATCAAAGACTTCTCACAAGTTGCACCTCTACTTACACGTTTGACTTGTAAAGACAAACTCCAATGGAATCAAGAAGCGGAAGTAGCATTTGAAGCTTTGAAGACATTGTTTGTTTCTACACCAATCTTGTATCGAGTTGACTTTTCTAAGGTATTTTTTATAAAAACAGACGCATCAGACTTTGCCTTGGGTGCGGTTTGGTCACAAATGGGAATAGATGACAAACTTCATCCAGTAGCTTTTCATTCAAGAAAATTCTCAATAACCGAGATCAATTATGAGATCCACGATAAAGAACTTCTTGTAATCGTAGATTCTTTTAAAAAATGGCGTCATTATCTAGAAGGCACTTTGAGTCCAATCACCGTATACACGGATCATAAGAACCTCGAGTATTTTATGTTGCCACGTGTGTTGAATCATCGTCAAGCTCGTTGAAGTATATCTTTGTTAAGATTCAAATTCATTATTACTTATCAACTAGGAAAACAACAAGGTTTGTCCGATGCCCTTTCTAGACATTTTTATTTTGTACCAAAAGAAAGAGATGTAGCTTTTGAGCAACAAAAAATAGCCCTTTTGAAACAGAGCAGTTTCATCTTCGAGCAATGAAATCAACATTGACTGTTGATTCAACTTTTCTTAAGCAAATTCAATCAAGTATGTCCTCAGATCTTCTTCTTCATGATATCAAGAACAATTCTTCTAAGACTTATGATTCTTCTAAATTTGAATTCAAGAATAATCTACTATATTTTGAAGGACGCCTATATATTCCAGAAGGAGAAGTATGTTTACGTGTTCTTCAAACACATCATGATTTTCCAACGGCATGACATTTTGGATACAATAAGACTTTGAAACTTATATCAAGAGATTTTTGGTGGCCTCAAATGTAGAAGGTAGTCAAAGACTTTGTACAATCATGTGATATTTGATCAAGATCAAAGAGTCCTCATCATCTTCCTTTTGGGCTTCTTCAGCCATTACCTATTCCAGAACAACCATGGTCTTCTGTTTCTATGGATTTCATCATAGATCTTCCAAGCTCAAGATCTTATGACTCTATATTTGTCATAGTAGATCGGTTCACCAAGATGGCATATTTTGTGCCATGCATAAAGTCTATCACAGGTGAAAAAATAGCTAAGCTTTTCATTGATAATATCTATTGCTATCATGGGTTACCTAAGGATATTTTATCAGATAGGAGAACTCAATTTGTATCAAGATTTTGGAGAACCCTTTTCAAGATCTTAAAAGTAGACATAAAGTTATCTTCAGCTTTTCATCTTCAAATTGATGGACAAATAGAGCCCGTGAACCAAGTCTTGGAGCAATATTTAAGGTGTACCATCAACTACCAACAAGATGATTGGACAACTCTTTTGCCATTGGCAAAATTTACTTATAATAATATGATACATTCTTCTATGCAACAAACACCTTTTTTTGCCAATTATGGTTACCACCCATGACTTGATGCTTTTGACTTTTCAAAAGTTGATAATCTAGCAGCAGAAGATTTGGCAAATCGTTTGTCAGAGCTACATGCAATAATGAAGGTACAATTAAAAGAAGCTCAAGAACGACAAAATACAAATGCAGATGCGTATCGCAAAGAAGAACCACAATTCAACGTGGAGGACAAGATATGGTTACTTTGTCGCAATATCAAGACTACTCGTCCTTGTAATAATTGGACTATCGTAGGCTTGGATCTTTTCCTATTTCTGAACAAATCAATCTAGTTGCATATCAATTATACCTACCGGAGTCCATGAAGATCCATCCTGTATTCTATGTGATACTACTCAAGCCATACAAGACAGTGGATATATAAGGAAGAAGAGAAATGCCACCGCCTCCTGTAGAAGTGGACAACGATGAAGAATTCAAGGTTGAAGAGATTTTAGATTCAACGCAGCGCCGAAATCGACTGGAATATCTTGTGTATTGGCGTGGGAATGATATTAGTGAATGCACATAAGAGCCATCAAAGAATCTAACAAATACATCAATAAAAGTCAATGCATTTCATCGACGATATCCATCAAAACCAAGATAAATAATCAAGAAAATCTTTGCTATAAAACAAAGCAGGTTCTATAGAGATTTCATCCTATCTTGTATCATTGTTTGTCATTTTTTTGGATTTGTTCGTGCTAAAGAGACGGAGGATCAACAACCAGCGAATTCTGCTCAAGAGCCATCATTTGTTGATTTATCGGACGAGACATTACGACTATCACAACCTTCAAGATGACAAAATAGAGATGAAGACCCTCAAGAACGACATGTCCTTCCTCGGATTGATGGCAAAATACAACGTGTTTGATATCACGACCTTGGAAGAGACTCCCGATATTTGGTAATACTTTTAAATGTAAGAACTATTCCTGATGGTATTCCTAATATTTTCTTTGAAGGAAGTTATGAAAGCCTCAACAATGATCAAATAACAGGGTGGTCTTCTCGCCCTGGTATAGGACCTATCAATGGTTGAAAGGACCTATCAACTACCTTCGAAGGGAACAAAGATCAGAGTATGTGATAAGCACAATTTGACGTATCCTGGACTTCCTCAACATATAATCACTGCTTCTTATAGAACTCGTCCCTAGAACGGGGGATAATGTCACGGACATAAGATTTACTCCAATAAATTATCTAAGTAATATAAACTAATAAAAGTAGGTAAAATAAGTTGATTTGATAATATCTGATAGAGAAGCTTTCTAAAAGCTTCATAGATGCGGAATCACCTTTATACATGTCTATAGGTGATTGATAGGTTAGAAACTTGGTCAACAAGCTAGCCACATAGCACACATGTTGGTAGCTTGCGGAACAAGCCAAGTACATGGCGTACATGTGAGAAACTTATTGTGCAAGTTTGACATGTGTCTTGCAAATTAGACACGTGTATGAGGTCCTATAGAATACCGCCATGTAACTCTTAGTTAGATAGTATTTATAGAGGCAAGTGTGAAGCCTTCTTCACTCTTGCCAACTCCTTTCCTAGTTTTAGTCTAGTTTCAAGAGTCTTCATGTTTCTAGTCTTTGGGAATAGCCATTCCAATTTTTTTTTGAATATACATACTTTCTTATTCTTATTTTGTGACTTTACTTTGATACACTTTTCATTAGATTATACATCTTTTTCTTGTTCATGTCCTTGACACTATGCCAATGTATAAGATATTTTAGCCGATTTTGATGCCACCTTGAATCTAAGACCTCTTCTATCTTAAATTCTTTGTTATTATCCACTTCTACAGAAGGCAATGGTATTTGTCTTCTTCTTTGTATATCCATTATTATATATGACTCAAATAGTAATATGTGGAATATATGATGGATTTTCATAGATTTTGGTAGGTATAATTGATAAGCAACTAGATTAATTTGTTCACAAATCAGAAATGGTTCAAATCTATAATAATTCAACTTATCACAAAGACAAATATTCTTGATATTACAATGAAGAAATTATACCTTATCGCCCACATGGAATTGAAGCTGTTCCTTATGATAGACATTTGCACTAATTTTTTGTTGTTCTTCAACTTCTTTTAATTGTGCCTTCATTGTAATATGTAGCTTTAACAACCAATTTATCAAATCTCTTGCTGCAGGATTATCAGCTTTTGAAAAATCAAAAATATCAAGTCATGGATGATAACCATAATTGATAAAGAATGGAGTTTATTAAGTAGATAAATGTACCAAATTATTATGAATAAAGTCTGCCAATGGCAAAAAAATTGTCCAATCATCTTAATAATAATTGATGGTACATCTCAAATATTACTCTAAAATTTGATTTACCTATTTTGTTTGTCTATTAGTTTGAAGATGGAAAGCTAAGGATAGTTTTATATCTACCTTTAATATTTTGAAAAGGATTCTTAAAAATCTTGATATAAATTACATTCTTTTAATTGATATAATATTCTTTGATAATCCATGATAGCAATAAATATTATCTAATATAATATTCCTTGATAATCTATAATAGTGATAGATAGAATTTAACTATTTTTTTTACCTATGATAGATTTTGTATACAATATAAAATAAGCCATCTTAGTGAAATGATCTACAATCACAAATATAAAATCATATGAATTTGAATTTAGAAGATCCGTGATAAAATCCATAGAAACAAAAGACCAAGGTTGTTTTAATATAGGTAATAGTTGGAGAAGTCTGTAAGGTTGATGACAAGGAATTTTTTATCTTGAACAAATGTCATATGATTATACAAACTCTTTAACAACCTTCCACATTTGACGCCACCACAAGTCTCTTGATATTAGTTCCAAAGTCTTATTATATCCAAAATGTCCTACTGCAGGGAAGTTGTAACAAGCTTTAAAAGTACATAGTTGTGCTTCACCTTTTGGAATATATATGCATCTTTAGAAATAAAATAGATCATTCTTAAATTCAAATTTGAAAGTATCATGAGATTTAGATGAATTATTTTGAATATTATGAACAAGAGGGTCTAAAGACATACTTGGCTAGACTTACTTAAGAAAAATTGAATCAACAGTCAATGTTAATTTCATTGCTCGAAGATGAAATTGCTCTAACTTTAAGAGGATTTTTTTTTGTTGCTCAAAAGCTGAAGTTCCTTCTTTTGGTGTAAAATAAAAATGTCTAGAAAGGACATCAAATAAACCTTGTTGTTTTCTTGGCTGATAAATGATAATGAACTTGAATCTTAACAAAGACATATTCCAAAGAGCTTGACAACAATTCAACATGTGTGCTAACATAAAATACTTGAGATTCTTCTGATTTGTTTATATGGTGATTAAATTAAAAGCCTTTTTTTAAATAATGACACCATTCTTAAAAAGAATCTATAATTGTAAGAAATTCTTTATCATAAATTATATAATTGATTGCTAATGTTGAGAATTTTTTGGAATAAAAAACTAGTAAATGGAATTTATCATCTACTCCTATTTGCAACAATATCACATCCAAAGTAAAGCCTAATACATTTGTATCCATAAAAAATGCCTTGAAAAAGTTGACACAATACAAGATTAGTGTAGAAATAAAAATTATCTTCAAGGCTTCAAATAATGCTTTTATTTCTTTATTCCACTCAAGTTTGTCCTTACATGTTAAACATATAAGTGGAACTGTAACTTAATAAAAATTCTTGATGAAGATTCAATAGAAATTGACTAGTGTGAAATATACACTTTTTTATCTTGGCATATAGTCTTACATTTCTAAGTTTTTGTAATACACAAAAAATATGAAATTCATATTCTTCTATATTCTTAAAATAGATCAAAATATCATTTAAATAGAAAATAAAAAATTTATTAAGAAATTCATAAAAAACATCATTCATAAGATGTTGAAAAGCAGCTGGTGTATTTATAAGTGCAAAAGGCATGACGTTATATTCAAAATATCCATACCTAGTTCAAAACGTAGTCTTTCATTTATTACCTTCTTTGATGCAAACTAAGTTATATGCTCCTCGTAAATCTATTTTTGTATAGATCTTTACTTGACTGAGTTGATCAAAAAGTCCTAAAATCAAAGATAAAAGATACCTATTCTTGATAATAATCTTGTTGAGTCCTCAATAATCTACACACCTACAATAATTTATCTTTTTTTTTCACAAATAAGATAGGAGCTCCTATTAGAGACTTTGAATGGTGTATGGAGTTCTTAGCCAAATTCTTTTTAATATATTCCTTCAATGAAGCCAACTTGTTCTGTAATAAATTATAAATTGGTCCAAATAGTAGTTGAGTTTCTTCTTGAAGATCAATTGAACAATCATAAGATCAATGCTTTGAAATAATATTTGTATTTTTTTTTCAAAAACGTTTTAAAAATCTTAATACTAGCGAAGATATTATTAATATTAATTAGTATTCTTAATATAATCTTGATATTAGCTAATATTCTTCGTATAATCTTGATACTAATATAATCTTGATACTAGCTTATAGTCTTTTTAGTATCAAAAATAGGTGTGGTGTATATAGCAAAAGATGATCTTTCTTTAATCGTATGTATGAAAGCTTTTGCACCTATCAGTAAGAGTTTGAATATACTAGAATTATGTACGTTTACTTGACTAATAGATTTTTGGATTAAACTATGAGAAAAACTAAGGTTATAAAAAATCCAATCTATTTGAAGATTATACTTTTCTAATTATAATAATCCTAAAATAATTGCATTAGAAAAAGATTTAATCACATTAAATATTACTACGCTATTATGTCCTTTAATTATTATATCTAAAAGAATAGTCTTATGGATAATATCTTTAGAAGACAACAAACGACTATATATGACTTCTACGTAGACGGATTTGGTTTTTTTGACTAGAGATATTTTTTGTTTATTGACAAAATCTTTCTCTATGAAACAAGTTGAGGCTCCTAATCTAATAAAATAAAGACTTTGAAATTTTTAGATTCTAAAAATACATCTATTATAAAATAAAATGAGAGATTTGAAGAAAGAATATGACCTTTATAAGGTATTGCACATGATTCTAATTGCACAGTCTCTATTGTAGCTGAAAAAATTTATTTTTTCAACATATTATCTTTTTTAGCAACCATACTTTTCATTTTGTAATTGTGTTGCTTCTTGAAACAATATTGAGTAGTATGCTTTATTTTTTCATAATATAAGTACAAATCTTCTTAACAACATCAAATCTTTTTTTGTTCAATGGGAGATTTAAAACGTATTGTATCAATTTACATTGGATTTGGCTAAATTAAATAAATTTTTGAAAACTTAGGAGTTGCTGTCATCAATTCACTTGTTTCTCTCCAGCCAAATCTATATTCATGACACCTTTCAAATAGCCGATTGTTGTATGTAATGGCTTGAGTAATAAATTATTTCAAAGAATCTGCTTTTGACATTGTTAGTAATAAATCTTTGATGTTATCCTTCAATCCATAACAAAATTGATTGATACAGACTTTATCGTTCTACTCTACATCACAAAGAAGGTTTTAAAATTTTATAATATATATTGTAGTTAACTATGATCCTTGTTGTAAAGATAAGACCTTGGTTTCTACTACCCTCTCTCAATTACTTTCTTCAAGTGTGGCTATAAATACTTTAAGGAATGAATTCAAATTATAAAAAAATTATGAATTTTTTTCCATCAAAAGTGCAAACTAAAAAAGATCACTTCCAAATAGAAGTGAGCCTATGAATCCAACTTGAGTAAATCTATTAGAGTATTAGAAAGGATGCAACCTTAGATATAGCTTGATTTGTTGTAGAAATCCTCAAAATTTTGATCTCGTTCTATCAAACTTTTCAAGCATATTAATCTTTGCCTCTTTCATGCTTGTAGAAGCAAGGCTTTTTAAATTTTCTTTTGAAGTCAATTTACTTGCTTCCCTCAATTATACAATTTCTTGATGTAAGCTTTTGACTTCTTCCATAGACATAGGAATAATACTTCCATGATTGGTATTAATGATTCATAAAATTTCTACCCTAAAAGTATTGATAAGCTTATGAAAATCTGCAATAATTACAAATATATTCTCACTTCCATTAAATGTAGCATCTATGATCTTTCCATCTATTTTAAACAACTTAATAACTCTACAGTTCAAATTAGAGGAAGATAATTTGCAACCTCTAATATCAAATAAAAATTATTACAAAGAGAAGTGATCTACTCTTTCAAGAGAAAAATCAAAATTAGAAAGCAAAGATTGTTAGTTTTAAAGGTGGATAGTTTGCAACTTTCAAATACAACAATCAAATTTGGATAATCCACTCACTTCTTAAACACAAAATAAGAAGAATGAATTTTCACTCTTATCAAATTGTCTAGGACATAAATCATAAAGGAATAAAATATTAATATTTTCTCGTATCATTCAAAAGAATAGAAAATGTATCAAAGATAGAATAATATTACAACTAGAATGGCTATTGCCAAAGACAAGAAGACTAGAGACTCTTGAAACAAGACTAAGAATGAGAAAGACTTTGATAAAAATAAATAAGGCTTCACTCTTATCTCTATATATACTATCTACCTGAAAGCTATCTAGCATCATTTTATAGGACCTTCAACATGTGTCCAATTTACAAGACACATGTCAAACTTGCAAGATAAGTTTCTTATATGTGCACCACATACTTAGCTTATTCCACAAGCTACCAACCATGTATAATACATGGTTAGCTTGTTGGCCAAGTTTCTAACCTATCAATCACCTACAGACATGTATAAAGGTGAATCTGCATTTATAAAGCTTCTAGAAAGCTTCTCTATAAGATATTATCAAATTAACCTACTTTTACCTACTTCTATCTATTCATATTATCTACATAATTATTGGAATAAATCTTATGTCCATGATACTTTGAGCTTATCATATCATCAATATTTTCTTATTTATTATTGTTTTATCTTTATTATCATAATTATCATTCTTAATTCAATTAAATTTTTATAAAATATTATATTTTATTTACCTCAAATTATTTTCAAATTGTTATCAATCTCATTATAAACCATCATTATTTTTTTTGGCTTATTATTTATATTTTTTCTTTTTATATGTATTTTTAGTTCTTCAATGATGTACTAAAGATCTACCTTAATAGAATCTTAATCTAAAGTTTGCATACCTTCCAATTTTAATTTTAAAACAAATTGTAGATTATAATTGTTGAATATTTTTATTATAAAATTCTTGTAAGAAATTTCTAACAATAATTAATGCATAAAACCATCATCATACATCCTTGGATCATCCACCAATTGCTTTAAGACTTGTCATGTGCCAATCTCTTATAATTCTTGCAAGCATTAATTATTCATTTACATAGCCATCTATCATATAGTCATTTGTAAATTTGACACAAGATTATTCTTTGAAAGAACTTAGAATATAGTTTCTATGTATATAAATAGCCTCTCTTTTTTGACACATTATTATCCAAAAATTATCAACATTTGCAACAAAAAAAATATTTTTTTTGTAAGAATAATATTAAGACACTTAAGCTAAATGATGGTTGAGTTTTTTTTTTTTTTTTTTTTTTTTTTTTAAAAAATAATTTAATAAACATAATAACAATATTTAGATATAATAGATTATATATATATATATATATATATATATATATATATATTTTCAAGTGCATCTTGATAATCTTTATATTGCTTATAAATATCAATAGAAAAATTATTTCTATAAGTGCTAAGTTTTGGATCAATAACAAATATAGTTTTTTCTTATGTAACTTATACAAATGTCTTTGCTTCACTAAATAGATGTTTGGCTTTTTAAGATTTGAGACACATATTTGTTTTTGATATTTATAAAAATAAATAAATAAATAATTTTAACTAAAGATATTTTATTTTTTTAATATTATAAATTAAAGTAATTCCAAAATAAGGAGATAAAATTAGAAGTTTTATATTATTAAATATAACAATATTTTTATAAATTTTTGTTATCACTTCTTTTAAAAGAGCTTCATAGATGATATCTTTGAAGGATAAGAGTTGGCCATCTATAACTTTTATATAGACATGTTTAATTTTTTATATCAAGAATAATTTATAATATTTAGCATATTCTTTATCAACATAACAAGTAGTGGCTCTAGAATCCAATAAGATAAAGTTAGAAATTATATGATTTTTAGGCTTTACCTAAATTGTACTAAAAAAAAATTTAAATGATTAGATAATAATATAAGACTTTTATAACATAATTTTGTATAAGAATCCAATTACATTGTCTTTTTTGTAACTAGACAAACTTCTTTTCTAATACATTGTTTTTTTTGTGATTGCATTTATAATTTTGTAATTGTATTACTTCTTTAGATAATATTGGGCAATATGTTTAGGCTCTCTATAATGTAACTACAAACCTTATTATCAATAAAGAATCTTGTTTTGAGCCATAAAAATTTAACTTATAAAATAATAACTTGTATATTTTTTTACTTATAATTATATATTTAAAAACTCATAGTTCTTATTTTTTAAAAATTAAAATATTAAATTAAAATATCACAACTTTTAAAAATAAATTCAAAAGATCAATTATTACAATTGTCAAAAAAATCAATTTTTTGATTTAGAACTCAAAGATTGAATAAACTAAACAGTATTTTTTTTATAATTATAATTTGCAAAAATACTAGTTGGTGAGAGTAAAATTATCCTACTTATTGTTTATTTCTTTCAATAATATTTAATACATATTTCTTTTATTATTAGAATCAAATTGCATAAATTGTATCAAAGATAAATTAATTGTAATATAAAATAAACTAGTTTATATAATATTAATTTATTTTTTATTTTTTATTTTTTATTTTTTTTTTATTTTTTTTTAAGAAGGTATGCATTACATCATATTCAAAGTCCATAAATTAAATTTTAAATATAAAAGATCTTTTCTTTATTTTTAAAATGATTCCATCATTTTAAATTTATTTTATTTTATTTTATATTTATATATATATATATATATATAAGTCTTTTATTACTAATCCATCTTCTTTTCTTCATCATAAACTATCTTAACCTCCATTAGTTTCAAACAATAATAATGAGAATTATAGAATTGATTATATTTTTGCTAAATATGTATTTAATAGAAACCAATAGCAATAGACATAATACAAATATTGTAAAAAAATAATATTATTTACATTGTTATTTAGAAGCTTATTGTATATTGTTTAAAATAAATTTATTAGTTTAATAATCAACATTTAATATTAAAATAAAAATACCATAAACATTATTCAATTTCTGTACAAATTGCATCAAGTTGTAAAATTTATGTTTCTTAAAATGAATAAACTTTTAATATGGATTTAAACATCTTTGAATAATTTCTTAAGAATAAATGTTATTATATAACTTTTACTTACAATTGTTTTAAGGAACCACTAGGTGGATACCTCCCCATGTCAAGAATATGAACAACAACAAAATTCTGAAAATATAATACTCTTGTGTCACTAAAAGAGAGAAAGTAGACAAATCAAAGATAGATATAAGATAGAAACTAGAATGGCTATTGCCAAATACAAAGAGATTAGAGAGTCTTGAAGTAAAATTAGAACACAAAAAAGGTCTTGACAAAAGTGAGGTAGGCCTCACTCTTACCTCCATATATACTATCTATAAAAGAGTTATGTGACAATGTCCTATAGGCCATATGATACTTATCCAACTTACAATATACATGTCTAACTTATAGGACAAGTTTCCAACATGTGTACCACATTACCAACTTGTAATACAAATAGCTAACATATACAACATGTGGCCAACTTATTGGCAAATTTTTTAACCTACCAATCATTTATTTCATGTGTAAAATCTACAAAGCTTCTTAAAAACTTTCCAACAAGATATCAACTATTTAATCTATTTTTACTTACTTATATCTAATTCTACTTATTCAAGTAAATATACTAATGAATATGGATATCCATTATACTCCATGCAATTTTCTTAATTTATCAAGATTTAAAATAAATAAATATTATTATACTTCCAATTATTTGTACAAATTGACTCCATAATTTTATAATTTATTTTCTTTCACATAGAACGTACATCTAAATTTTTAAAAAATATGATTATATGATTTTTTCCAACACATTGTAAAATTCATCAAAAAAAGCTTAAAAAATCAAACCAAGAAAGTTGCTTTGAAGTACACAAGTTTCTTTTTAGTGTCGTTTCTCAATCACATTCCAATAGCATAACTTCAGTATATTAGTAACAAGGGCAAACACAGTGTCAAGCTCTTTCAAGAGAATATTACATTCAGTGTCATTACATCGAAGTGAAGATAGGAGATGCCACCCTACAGGAAGGTTAAGTAACCAAAGAATAACCTGGCTCAAAGAAAGGCAATGAATGCCAGAATGAACCAACAACCATGGGGTTCAACACATATTAAAATCCAGAAATGTGCTCACTTTTGAGCGCTCTAAAGCCAACCACCTGGATTGAACTCATGACGTATCTCTTTATGAAATGGCATAAAATTCGCCATTATGCCGGCTACTTCCAAAACTTGGCACTTCAGAGATTACCCAAACTCGACTTGCTATTATGCTGCATCCGACCACAATCTCATCCCAAACGAAAAAAAACTCGTTCATGTCATGGCAGATTGGCAGCAACATCGTACAAAGCTCCTTCTCCGACCTCTCCTTCTACAAAAAGGGTCGGAGCAAACCAGCTGGCTTCATATAAGAATTCTAAAGAAAAAACAACATAAGAATTTGTACAGAAGTACAAGTCCTGTCCTCACGCTTGCACAGGCTTTTGAGCTGAACGCCCAGGGTGCTGAGGTATAGAACCTGCATGTGCTTGTTGAGGTGATCCTCCTGAAGTTTGGGTCTGCAAATGCTGTGGCTCTTGTCCTGTTCTTGTGAGCCGCTGGACTTGTGGCGACTGGTGTGAGAAAGATTCCCATGTATAAGAAGGTTTGGTACTTGGAGCCAGAAAATTTTGCTCTTGGCCAGACGAATTCACCTGGGGACTAGCATCCGTACGTGCCCTCTTTGCAGCATGTTCATCAAGTGATGTGTGCGAGGTTGATCCTGCTTCAACTTGCTTCTGCTTGCTTCTCTCCATCGTCGTATCAGTATATGACGGTGTGTGAGTCACTAAACCACTCCCTGTAGGTTGCTCCTCCGAGCGAGTGGTTGTATTACTGCTATTAGAGGGCGCCAGGGACGATGGAGTAGGAACAACCGCATTTGCTGGTGCAGAGGGCTCACCACTGGGCAAGTCGGGGTGGTTTAATTTAGCCTGTTGCTCAATCATTTTTTGCAGCGATAGACCTTGAGCTTCAATACGTAGTTGTAGCTCTCGCTGGATCTGCAAGATGCCAGTTAAACCAAGAACAAAGTCAAGAAGCGTATCAGAATATAGAGGTTCTTACCGGTGCTGTACAAGAAATATATGAAATCCACAAACCTAGTGGTCCGATCAGTATTACTGCAAATGAACATGGAACTCTAACAAACAGATGAACATACCTCAAGCTGCTCATGAAGCTTCTTCTGCACTTCCATCTGCAATTGCAATGCTTGTGCAATCTGGTGACTCCTGTACACAGAAATAACAAGACGTTAATTTAAAAGTATCAATGTATGAGAATTCAAATGGCCAACTCTTAACTTTCACCACAACTACAGACTGAAGACGCAATGAAATACTGCAAATCCATCAAGTTAATAGACCAACAAATTGAACTGGTATCTGTTCACGTGAAAATGCCAACTTACGATCCAAGATCAAGAGATGTTAACAAACTGTCATGCTTTCTCCGTTCAGCTTTTGCTTCTGTACATTCAACTTAATTACTTCAGTCTAACATTAATAGAAACCCATCAACTGTTGATACATAAAAAAGTTCAAATACACCATCCACATCTAGTCTAAGCAACAATTTAAAGCACCAATGTGAATCACACCTTCCGAGATCTCTGGCATATACTTTGCAAGTCGATATTTCTGAAACACAATAACCACGCCGCATCATAAGCAATCAGGAAAACCAAGGTTTTAAGCAAAATGAAGATTACGAGAGTTTATCTTGATTTTATTTTCCAAGACCACATTTCTACATTTCTGATTCATTACAGTGAAACAGTACTGTGTCCATCATTAACAACTTGACAATGATGACCAATTTTTTGTTAGTTTACAAATGCTGTGTACACGCCTGAGATGATTGAAAGATGAAGTTGCAAGAGTACAATCACATAACAGGAAAAAGGACCTAAAACTGACATAGAGCAAATCTCAAACCTGGAGATGGCTTTTCACGTGGTAGATAGTTATGCCTTGAACACCCATCAATCTCAGTACAGCCTTCGGAGTTGCACCTTCACAGGGACAAACAGCTTGTCAGACATTTCTTCTAGCTAAGAATTGGCAATTCTGTCATCAGCTCCACCGCAACCAGCCAGACCCTTCCTAGAGCTGACTTACGATCTGCTCCTCCCAAGTGCGCTACAGCTATTACGAATTTCTCATGGAGCTCTGGAGTCCATCGCAGTCGAGACTTTGGAGCTGAAGCTTCTTTGGCAGCTGCTGAGGAAGATGGTTTAGGACTCCCGCAAGACACGGCACCTGATGAACCTACGAATTCAAAAATGACCCGGTCATTTCCGAGTTAAGTTATCAAGAATGTGACAATAATTTCAATAGTCTGTCAATATCTGATACAAAACAAGCATGGGTATCAGCAACATCGTGGTTGCACAGAAACGCTAACACAAACTTGATCAATAAACACTTTTAGTGACACTCTTATCCAAATGTCCTCCAACGTTAAAATATCACCCCATGCAAAGGTACCATATTAATTTAACAAGTATTACTTAAAACGTTGAAAATAGCAGTGGGAAACTCACTTGTTGGATGTTCAGAAGTAGGTGGATGTGAAGCCAACGGTTCGACCTGAAGGGGCGTCTGAAGTGGCACATACTTTATGATTTGGTTCAAGGTCTGTGACATGAAAGAAATTGCAACAAAGCTGAGACGTAAGAAAATTGTGTTCCAGTTAAGTATTCACAGCATACAATACATCTAAGATGCCTACGCTCCTAACTTTCGAGTTGACTCAAAAGCTTACTCCAATAACAACAGAAGGTCCTAACATAGAAGGCATGCATCTAAGAAATGAAAATCATAGGTCCAGTCTCGTAGTCCCCCCGAAGATCGAATATCATTTTAAGCTATCCACATACATGCCCATTCGCGAAGTAATGGAATGACTAGTACGTGAATAAATTTTTCAACATGAGCAGACCAGTAGTCTCTCCATCGCGATTAATCCCACGAAGCTATTAAGCAACGCGTACCCTACAGCTATTCAGTATCTAAGGATGAGGCAATGTCAGGTGTGCTTGATGGACTGAAAATGGTTTTAAAACTACTGGATTTAGAACCCTAAGCAAGTATCTAACTTTAATGATAAAGGATTGCTTCCATCCTGTGGAGTCTCAGCACATGGACTAAAACGAAGGAACATGCTGTAGGGACCTATAGATAATAAATCATGCATTTTTCCCCACTCTATATACATTCACCCAAAAATTACGTGCCCATGTACACACTACAGGGCCAAACCCTACAAACATGAAGTTCCCCTTCTGAACTGTATCCTTGTGCGCTTCTGTTCTTTCCCACTATTTGTCTCAACTCTGCTATTAAACAATAAACCTCACATTTACCCGTTTCCTATCACTGCTCTTATTAACCCACCACTTTTCTTTCATAATGAATTCTTTTCAGCATAGTGAACAGTTTATAACCTAAGACAAGTAAATGCTACAAAGAATTCTACCGTACAAGGCTACATGTGTGTGAATTTGAACACACAAATAAATGCAAACGCAAACGAAAACGCAAGAAAAAATTACCCTTCCATCGTCTTGCTCGACATCAATAAGGTGAGTCCAGCAACTAGCAATAACGTCCTCTTCAGGCATAAGCTGATTCCATGTCAACCATTCCCCTCCACCCCCAAATAAATCGGTCTCCGGCTCAGCTGTCGGCACGGGAGGTAATGGCACGCCATCCGTAGGCAAAGCTGCCTGTTCCTCCGGAGGCTGTAATATATCCTGATAACACAAAATAAAACTCATGTCACCTCCCCACTCTCACAGACTTGTTCTATCAAAAAATCCATAGAACACACACGAGTACAAAGCACAAAGCGTGACCTCGCCACAAACATTAGTCCGCGCAAAATGTCCCCCAAAAAAGGCAAGGAGAAGGCTACGAATCCCTCCACTCGTAAGAAAATCCTCCAAAACCTATTACACACCCTCCGCTAACTCTACGGCGAAATCGCCTCAAAAAAGCATCCGTGCACACTCTACCCCAGAATTCTAAGACATCAACAACGTAACCCATTACCAACCACCGACTTCGCCAGAAAGCTACCATTTCCAGCAATCTCGCTGAATTATGCTCGAAACCCAACTCACCAAATTCTACAAACTCCCCTAGAATATCAGAAAAAAAACATACACACTCACCTAATACCACTCCCTCAACCCCAAACTAAACCTCGGCATCACCAACTCTAACCGAATCTTCACGAAAACCACCGTGAGTGTCGCACTCGCACGCTTCTTCTCATTCACAATCCCTCAATGCACACAACTTACCGAATTCCACATGAGAGCGGGCAGCAGAGATTGTTGGACACCCCAAACGGAAAACAGAACCGCAGACAAGTTTGTCAAGCGTCCCAAATCATGCTAGCGGAGCTTTCCTTCTTCCTCCCGTGGGCGGAAGTCGACGAATTCCGCGGCATCTGCAGAAGACGCAACAGAAAGAGCCATAGAAAAAAGCGATTACGGTGATGATGAGAAAGAAGGCCACGGCAGGCGCGCACGTGAGATTCTTGGGGTAGCTCTTTTCGCGACGGAGGCCACCACAGGCAGAGCCTCTGATCGAACGAACGAACGAACGATTCGACGAACGTAATCGTGCCAAAGTTGGACGAACGATGGTAGTCGGCGAACGAGATCATTGAGATTGATGAACTAAGGAGACTGCGAACGAAAGGAGGGTGAGCTTGACGAAGTCTGTGTCTCGTTGGACGAACGATGGTTCGAAAGACTTCACCACATCGCTTTGCCTGCGTCTGGTCTTACAAGCCATTTTATTGAGGGTCTCATTGAATACAGAAAAATCTAATGGATTTCTATCTGTCAAAAGATCAAAAAAAAAAAAAAAAAAAAAAAAAAAGCCAAAGTATAAGTTTACATTCTTAAATAAGTGAGACAAAATATAAATGGCTAGGAACATGATTATCTAGATTCAATATGTGTATATGTTGGAACTCAAGAGTACCACAAAGTGGTCTAATCATGCATGATACCCTAGAACATTAACAAAACATGTAGGTGAGCATAGTTTTGGTTGTGTTTCTATCTGACTCTTTACATAATCTAAGCATTGGATATATCTTATTGTGTGTTAAATATGAAAAAAAAAATATATATATATAGTGATTATCATATTAGAAAGTTTTAATCATAATTTAGATTTTTATGTTGCATAATATAGGTGTGAAAGGGTAATTGATTTATTATTATGATTTTATACATGAAATGAGGGCATGATTCTTTGAATAATAAGATTATAAGATTTGTTTTTAAATCAATTTTATTGAATTAATATTTTTCTGAAGTTGTGTACATAAAGAATAAAATCGTAGTTGAATATAACAAAAAATAATGTTTCTGATTTTAATAAATTTTTGTAAATAAATGCATTGAAATAACTACCACGAAAATTAAAATCGCTCTTGAAAATAACGATACAACTAAAGACTAAAGCACTACTAAAACTTGATAAAATATATTCTGTTATATTTTATTACCATTTTAATAAAGATTCTTTTATTGAATCTATGTTCTAAGTTGTTAAAAAACAAAAATAAAAATATGACATCGTTTTTTAAAATTTAAATTTTTACTTAACACAACTTTTCTTAAAACATATAAATCTGATTTCAAAAATAATTTTAAAGTTTGAATTCGTTTATATACGAACTTATTTATAGATCAACATTTTTATTTTGTATTAAGGCATTATGACATGTTGTCTTTAAAATGGTTAATGGACTTTAGATTAAAATTAGTTATAGTTTATACTTGAAATTTTCTTCAATCATCATAAACACAAAAAAAAAAAAAAAAAAAAAAAAAAAAAAAAATTGAGTTGACACCACACAGCAGCTTATCAAAAATTGAATTAAATTTAATTACAATTAATTTTAAATAAATAGCAAGGTTATTCCATTTCGTCTTTATTATCACTATAAAAAAATTCAAAATATTATTTCATAATTTGTAAAAATAATAATAATAATAATAATAATAAACCTTCATCAACTTTACAAAAACAATCTAAATTTTGCAATTTTATCAACAATAAATTTAAAAGCTTCAATTATTTATTTTGTAGAAAAATTAGTACGTTCGTAGAAACTGAACATTACCTTAAAACAATGCCACTAACCAAAGTAGCTTCACAACAAAATTTAGTAAATTGGCATGTGAAAGGTAGAGAGTGAGGGCTTAGCATAAGACGAACAAACTCCAAAACACAAGATTAAGCTCCAGGACACAAGACGAACATCCTCCAGGGCAGAAGACGACCAAGGGCAAGAGCACAAGACGAATGCGAGGCACGCACACAAGCGCGTGACGTGAGCTGCCCGAAGAGCACGCGAGCATTGGAAGAGGGAGCGCGTTCGGCGTCGAAGACAGCAAAAATTGCGCACAATTCCCGGCACATGCTGCGGCCATGGCAACCAATGTTGCATCACGAGGCCATCCTGCACCCCATGTTCGAACTCTATCGACTGTGCCGATCAAACTGTCGCTGAGATCACCTGCAACGATCTCACCACCATAGACCCGCGGCGCGTGATTTTTGTGCATACATGCGTCGTCCAGGATCGAGATTGCGTACTTGTACCGATTCCGCTGCAGCATACAGACCACTTCAGTGAGGTCGCCTTAGCGTTAGTCTTGACGACTGGGATTGCGGATGCGAAGCTCCGGGTTGGGGCGCGGCTGGTCGATGTCGATGCAGGTTCGATGAAGACGTCCCCTGAGTGGAGTATGCTTTGGACTTGAACCACCGTCGATCGATAGCCACCGATATCAAAGACCTGCAATGTCAACGACCATGGAATTCTCATTCGGAATAAGTGTTGAAAACCCCCTAGATTCATCAATATGCTTTACTCTACCTTAAATGCTTGTAGAGCATGAACACTTCGGATCGAACGAGTGACTGACTTTATGTCTGCGCGATAGTGTGAGAGGAAGTTTTGCAGACCGATCTCAATCTGCGGCGTTGATTATCGGTGACCATTATCGGAATCAGAACAAAAAATAAAAGGTATACGAGCGATCGTAGCTCTCAACGCAGGCGGAGCCTTGAGGCACCGCTGCTTCAATCCATCGAGGCCTTCAGGATTGCGAATTAGGGTTTAAAGCTCAAGATTATTATTAATTCAGTATATATATATATATATATATATAGCTTTTTTTTTCTGATTTTCTGATTTTTTTCCTTTTAAACTTATCAATGAATATAAAGGTAAGAATAAGAATATTCTTGGAGAATGTTTCAAAGAATGATCAAAAGTCAAACTTCATCATATAAAGTAGTTTGTCCACATTAGGCCAAATTGTCCACTATAGGGCGCTTATGTAGGAGGCAAGTGAATATGATGTGGGGTCCATCAAAGGAGTGGGTCTTACAACAAGTGCCACTTCAATGAGGTGCTTAATCCTTCATCTTCCAAAGTCCCATATCATTCCATATAGAAGAAAGCTCATTATGGGTGACAGCTCACTCAAGCTTTGCCTTGCCACTCTTGTCTATTTGGTGGAGTGGTGGAGAGGGTCCCCATGATTTTGTTTTGGATCATTTGTGATGGCCTTATTGCTATGAGGTGTTCAACAACTATTGCAAAGACAAACAAATATTACAACAATGAAAATACGAATAATAATAATAATAATAATAGAATTGCCAATGTGTGTTAAGTTGCTACCTTGAATAGGCACAGAAGGTGGTCTTAGACAAGCTTTTGAGCAATCAAATAGTGACTTTTTTCATGATAAATTTGGGGTGGCTTTCCTTCCTCTTCCTCTTGTTTTAGCTAGTCAAATTAATCTTTCTGTAAAAGTGTGAGGATGTTTTTGAAGGAGTTGAATTGGACATTCAGAGGAAACACAGCTTTTTTTTTTGTCTTGAGTTGTTACTTTAAAGGTGGGAATCTTCTAATATTATTTGTTCTTTGATTTTTATGGAACATTTTTCACAGATGTATGTGTGTATATGCTTGAAGAGATGTACATGTTCATGTTGATTTATTTATGCCTTTATTAATTTTATGTGCTTTCAGGTATGTTTACAAGTTGAAAACATTTAACTCAGTTTACTAGAGGCTTTCCTATGAAATGTATGTGGGTTCTTGTGTACATATTATCAAAGTTGAAAAAGTATTATCATAAATAAACGTGAATACAATTAGTTAAGTAAACATCAATTCTTACATCATCAAGATTTAAATTTGAACACTCTGTTAAAAATAAAAATAAAGGTTCAAACAATAAAATGGTTTAAAATCTTCAAAACTGAACTGAAATGATTTTTAATACTTTTTATAAAAACTTTTTAAAAATATTTTAAAACTTTTTAAAAATAAATGAAAATAAATAATTTGAAATAAAATATTGAAAAGCTTATTTCAATAAAAATTTACAAAACATATTTTGAAATGTAGTATCTGTAAAATATAGAATTTTGATTTTCTATTGACTTCAAAGTTTCAGTCATTGGTAAGACATTATCATGTTATTTATGTATGGCTATATTTCATATGATCATTTTCATCTCGATGACATTGGTATATTACTATTTTAATAAAATTTATGTATTTTTTAATACTATCAGAGACAGAATGTTCGAAACAATAGGGGTAAATAAACATTCATATTTTAACATCTGTAACATGTTTTCAAGTAGAATGAACCATATTTCACTCACAACTCAACAGTTTGGTCTCCAAATTTTACTTATTCAATTTAAAGTTCTACTTCCAAAGTTATCATCCACCAGCAATGATTACTATGATGTAAATAAATCAGTAAAAATACAAATACAAATACAAATAAATACAACCAGGAAGAAGAAATTACAAGGAAAAGACACACATGGAAGAGATGAACAAAGGACATAAACAAGAGTTTTTCACTACCCAATAGTGTAGTTTCACTCTATCAACTAGAATTTCAATTCATGAGAGACTTACCATAGACGAAACACATGAAACTCCATATTTTCTAAAGGAAAATGACACCCAAGACTCCAGCTCTGGCTCTCCTCCCGTTGCAGTCTTCACTCATATTGCCGCCGCCGCCGCCGCTGACGCTATTGCCGCTGGAGCCGCAGCAGCCGCCGCAGCCGTCACCGCAGCGGCTCCTGCTCGCGTGAACCCGTCGGTGAAGAAGCAGGCCATCGATAGAATCGGCGGGTCCACGGCATTGACGGGCCAACTGACAGATCGCGACGCGGATTCAATCTTCGGGCGCGGCGTCAGTGAGCTGGGATTCAGCATTCTCAGGATCCGGATCGATCCCAACCATGACTGGGCTAACGAGAAAGCCAATGCGAAGAAGGCGAAGGCGCGCGGCGCGACGGTGCTGTTGACGCCCGCGTGGCTGAAAACAAACGGGAATGTCGTGGGCGGATCGTTTCAGAACTGGAGCTACGGCGACCACGCAGACTACCTGAGGGAGTTTTGCGACCAAGTCGCTCAAGTAGACGTTGTTTCGGTGCAGAATGAGCCTGACATGGGCGGAGTGGAGTATGAATCTAGTGTCTGGAGTGCCAATCATCTGGTTACATTCGTAAAAGGCTTCGCGTCTTGCGTTGGCAAGCCGATTCTCATGCCTGGAGCGAGTGATTTCGACTTTGGGTTTTCGGACCCCGCGCTGAATGACCCCGGTGCGGCTTCGAGGATCATTGGTGGTCATCTTTACTTTAAGTTTGACCAAGGTGCTCCGAGACGGTATGAGCTTGCGATTAGCAAAGGTAAGCGGGTTTGGATGACTGAACACTACTACAATGCTGGCGATGCGACCACGTTGCTCACCCTTGCTAAGGAAATCCATGACTGTTTGGCAGCCGCGGATTACAATGCATATATCTGGTGGGCTATGAAAGTGTTCGATTGTGCGATTATTCAAGACGGCAGGATTAATAAGACAGGGTACATAATCGGGCAGTTTTCTAAGTTCATTCGTCCTGGGTTTCGACGAATGGATGCAACTCACAATCCTTCGGGCAATGTGTTTGTGAGTGCATACGAATGCTCACGAGAACTAGTGATCATTGCAGTCAATACTGGTGGAATGGTACCAGAGAAAGAATTTCTACTGTTGGGAAGAGAGAGGTAGCTTTGTTACACCTTTTAGAACTTCGGAGAGCGAGAATATCGTGGCTCTAGAGCCAATCCACCCTTCTCACGGTCAGTTTAGTTCTTCACTTCCGGCGCGAAGTGTAACAACTTTCGTTCAGAACTACACGATTATCATGTTTTGCTCGCAGTGTGATAGCATGCGATGACTGATTGAATGTGGAGAAACAGCAAATTGGTCTCATCGATACAGCATGTGATGAGGATTCCGAAAAGAGTTGGTGGATCTCTGCATAACCTCTGCATGTTCGTGGAGCGTTTATTGCATGTTTCACGTCGTCGAACATCGGAAAGTTCAGCAGTTGGTGACAAGGGACTTGAGAATAGAAACTTAGAAATAGAAGGAAAAATAGAATGTTCTTTGAATGTTCTCGAGGTTTTGTAGTGAATAAACGTTTTCGGAAAAGACGAAAGCGAAGCGACGCTTTCGGCCAATTGCAACGTAGACTTAAACACTGAGTACCTATATTCTTGTTGAAAAAGCACATATCCGCATTTTCAGTTGTGAATTCTAGTGTGAGATTTAATGATTACTACAAATTTAGTAATTCCAATCGGTTATAGGACTGCTGGAGGTGCGTTGTGAAGAGATCCACAATTTGTTCATGGCAAACTCTGATTCAACACTTCAATATCTTGGAACTTAACAACGAAATAAATTAAGGTAATGTGCTCAAAGATTTAGGAACAATTGCCACCGCATCTCACTGTATCTTCAGTTTCTTGTTGCGAACGAAGTGATCTGAGCTTTTAAAGGAAAATGGTACGTTGAAATAGTATGCTTTTAGCAAAAATACACAATAGAGGACTAGGCCACATCTTAAGGCAGCTGTGCCTGGTTTCCTGCAAATCTTCCAACTGTGTGTTCTAAAAATGGTCAAAATAATCATGAAAACATGACAGTGAACAATGAACGCTTGGGTGCATGCTATCTGGGCCCTGATAGCTGAATGGCTTCAATGTCCCATGAAGAATCCTCTACTAATTCACAATACCTACGTGGGAGCAGCGCTTCCCTACTCCTTCGGTTCTCCACTTCGCGCCATTGCTCCCATCTCTCTGCCAGACCATCGCCCTCCAGCATTCGTGCAACGTCTAGCATTTTGGGGCGCTCCGAGGGGAGGACTTGTGTGCACAGTAGTGCCACCTGAATTGCATGTCAGAGCAAAAATATCAGCATTTATGGGAGTAGATCATAAACCGTCTTAAGAATATGAACAATATTAACTGCTAATTGTTATTGAGAGTTATTTTGTGACTTTGCACCTGCACCATCTCTTCCAGCTCGAGAGAATTGTACTCTGACATGAGTTGTGCGTCTACCAATAAATCTAGTCTCTTCTCAGCTTGAAGTTTCTTGACCTGGTAATCAAACAATCACCATTCACCGTCAGTCACATGAAGATCTCAGAAAGTTAATCAAATGAAATGAATACTGTTCTTGCGTTTCGGGTGCCGTGCTTCTTCCATTGTGCTCAAAGAAAGTAGCCTAACCCAGTCAAGAAGCATCATGTCGTTCTGGCTCGACAGCCGGCCGAATTCAAATGCTCTTTGGCCAGTAATGAGCTCGAGCAAGAGCACTCCATAGCCGAAGACGTCGGTCTTTTCAGAAGATTGGCCAGTAGAGAGGTACTCTGGTGCAATATGCCCAACCGTGCCACGAACTGCCGTGGTCACATGAGAGTCTCGATGGTCCAACAATTTTGCCAGACCAAAGTCACCGACTACAGCCTCAAAATCTTCATCAAGAAGTATATTTGCCGCCTTCACATCCCGGTGAATGATCTTGGGGTCACAGTGCACGTGCAGATAGAGTAGTCCTCGAGCGGCTCCCAGGGCGATGTTCTTGCGTGTCGGCCAATCTAATGCTGGCTTACCCGCAACGGTATCTATTAATGACACATGATAAAAAAGTTAGACCAGTGATTTACCAACACATGGATATGGCTGCAAGGTGATGATGCACACTGTGGAAGCCCGGACTCTAGAAGGGGACGATGACTGCTGAAATACTCCAATGACTTTCATGTGTTAAGAGATAGTGAATTAAAAGATGGCAGTAATAACTAGAAGGCCTCAAGGGAATGGAAGAAATAAGAGATGAATCCACCTCGAAGACGAGATGCCACACTGCCATTGGGCATATAGGGATAAACAAGCAGACGTTCAGTAGGGGTCATGCAAAAGCCTCGCAGGCGCAGAAGATTTCTATGTACAGCCAGAGAGATCATTTCAACTTCAGTCTGGAACTGCATTTCATGGCCGGGACTGCCTTCGCCCTTTAAACGCTTGACAGCCACAATTGTCCCATCAGACAGATGACCCTTGTAAACATTCCCAAAACCGCCCTTCCCGAGTATATTCTTTGTGTTGAAATTGTCAGTTGCAATCTGAAGCTCTCGAAATGAAAATTTCTTGAGCTGGCCTAGCAGCACGTCAGGGTCTTGTTGCTCTGTTACATTGCAACTTTCCTCGTGAGAGATGGGGGCAACCTTGCAGCGCATAACAAAGGTCAACACAGCAAGCAGACCACATTGTTCAACACATGTTTGGCTAATTTTTGTGGTAAGTAAATTTCATCTCTAAAGTTTATGGGTGTTGTGACTTGAGTAATCTAGAGAGTTAGTGCAAAGATATTAGTTTCCACCTCCCCATTCGATTCATGGTATTTTAAGTAGGACTTCAACATAGAATTACTGGTATAGTACTTGTACCATTCACATCAAAGAAAACTTGTTTAGCGTTGCGGCGACGCCACCATAAAAATCCCAGCACAAACGATCCGACTAGCACTGCTGCTCCCAACGATAAACCAGCCGCCACAGCCGAAGTGTTTGATCTTTTATTTCTGCCTGAAGTCAATAGTTCATGCTGGAAGTCAGTACATAAATGGATATACCTGTTCTTTGTATTACCTATAACCAACTTCTACGCCTGCCTCTTGTTCAGTGGTTATCCCATCTCAAATTCATATATCCACCAACAGCAGGGCAAGAATAAGGAGGTTTAGCAGTGGATCGAACGGGACAACTGAAAAAAAAAAAAAAAAAAAAAAAAAAAAAAACGCAACGGAACGCAAAAAACAAAAACAGTATAATTGGTCAGGAGGGCAAGCTTATATTACACAAACAATCAAGAACGTAGCAAGCGTTGATTTGCCATAAATGCAGTCCTTCCAGATTCTCAAAGTTTGCAATATCGACATAATTTTCTCACAATTATTACAACCCATTCCAGAACCATGCCTGCCGGTTATTGCTTTTTAAAGAACACTGATTTGCAAGACTCACGAAAGAGTAGGATAGAAACTCACTATCGATTATATTTATATTTGCAGGATTGGGCAGTGGAGGGTCACCGGGACACTCTTTCCTTATGGCCCATCCGCACAAACTCGGATTGCCATCCGCCCTGATAATTTGCAAGATGCACCCAGATCACAAAAGTGTCAGTAGGTATTCGTAGAATTTAGATATTTTCTGTAAGAAATCTTAAAATAGAACCATCTAGTAGTAAGCAACATTTTCCCTCATCATACATGAAGCCTTCATGATTCACCCCAAAATCAATAGAGATAATTACAAGTACATTCTATCTTGTCGCAGCTTCCGCATTCTCTTCGCACTTGTTCTTACACTTTGAAAACAAACAATGCATTCGAATCAGAAGAATTCAGCGCTCCATATGATATGTGATAGAACTTGGTGTCTCAACTACAGGTATCTGAGATGCTTACATCAGGTTCTTCAAAGTCTGATTAGGTACAAAGCCCGACAAGTTGTTGTATGAAACATCCCTGACATTGAGGAAGAATAACTATCAGACTTGAGTGTTAACGAGATAGCATGACACACACACTAATCTCTTGCATACATAAATTTTCTCAAATCACAACCATGTCCAGTATGGAAGTCTCTCTAGGGTCAGAGCGAGAAAAGCAGGAGCTCACAGTGATAGTAAGGAGGGCATATTGGCAACAAATACTGGAAAGCTTCCGTTGAAGTGATTCCTTCCCAGATTTCTGAAAAAACCGCACAAGAAGTGAGTTTAATTGTCTCTAGTTGTAAAAAGGACATGTTAAGTTCCATCCATTCACCAGCATGATAAAGGACCATCACCCACTGCGTATCACTGCCGAAGAAGATGACAAAGTGACAAGTTTTCAAAAAGGGCTTTCAGTATTCCAACTGAAAATGAGTAGGGGAAAATGTGAAAGACTTTGAGAGTGATGTGTCACATTCCCCTTTGCGCCAAGCCAAGAACATACGAGAGGGAGTGCATGAATCAAACTCGAACCAGAAAGAAGGTTAACAGAACCACTGTCCACTTCTCACGCATGAAAGAGTTTCTTACAAAGTTACAAGGCTTGTCAAGTTGGCAAGAGCACGAGGAATTGCACCAGAGAAGACATTTCTGGACAAGTCCAAAACCATAAGCTTTGAAAGATTCCCGAGCTCCGAGGGTAACGGGCCGGATATCGAATTGTTAGTGATTATCCTGTCAAGAATTCAAGGAAATGATGTATCTATATCATGGCACAATAATAACAACAACAACAACAACAATAATAATAATATAAACAAATATTTTTTAAATAAATTGAAGTAAACCAAAAAGCAATGCAATCGCCTGAAAAGAAATATGTGCTTGCAAATAAGTTCTGCTATGAGTGATGAAGGTGCATACAGGCGCTGAAGATTTGGGAGGCTTCCAATGAGAGGGGATAAACTTCCAGATAAACTATGAGAAGGTAGCTCCCTGCATTGCCAAAGAGCCCCGAGAAGTCATGGTTAAATTCTCCAGATTTGGTTCGCCAGACCTATGCTTTTGTTACATGTTCATTCGGCTAACACTGGTACACGTGAAGAAACATTCAGAATCATTTTTCATGAAAACAAATCTCTAACAACAACAACGGTTTCTCGTGTGCATCTGAAATGTGCTCTTGGTGACACTTACAAGCCATAGACAGAATGGTTAGCATCACACTCCACAAAGGCGAAGGTGCACGGTGACAAATAGTTCGGATCCCATGAGGCAAGTACACTCTCAGGATCCTCGAACGCTTGCTTTATTGCAGCCAAAGATTTAACTGCACATTTGCTCCACAACTCAACGTTAACGCCTCATAAATTCGAATTCAGTGAGTTAAATCTAAAATTTAGACATCAAAGATCCTATGAAATCCGAAACTTCCTGTCGCACCACACAGTGCATGTTGCTTAGCTGGTGATTGATTCGGTTTCTTAGACGCTAACGAAAGAATTTAAATGAGTATCAAGGCCTCTCTGCATACTAGTAGTAACGAGGAGAACTTCTTCATTAATGTAACCAATATTTGCATCTCCAATCACCTGACTAGTGCAAGAGATTATCACTCTCAGCGGTACTTCGACTCCTATGACGACCATGCTTTTAGAGATCCCGAATTCTCCAAAGAAACAGGCAATATGATAGGAAATAGTGACCATACCTTCAGGATTTCCGTCAAGGCTATAAACACTAGTGAAGAAAGTCAGAACTTGGAGTAACGTGAATGCTCGCCATAGCCACTGCAGAACTCCAGCAGCAGGGCCTGTCATGCACACCTTGTGGCTAACTCTTCTCCCCATTGGTGGCAGCTCCTTTTCTCTTGATTGTTACAATTGTACTCATTGTAGGGCGAAGATCTCAGCTAATTTACTCGTTTTCTATCACTCCTCGATCCCCTCACTCACTTGTTCATTCTTTTGAAAATACGCTCTTCTCTCTTCCCTCAAAACAACAGGCGTTTGGTCACGGTGCAATTCCAGTAAACACACCTACTCCAGTATCTACAGATCAAGGCTGCGGATTCTACAGTCTCCAGAATCGCAGTCTTCTAACCGCAGGGCGCCATGATTCTACACTACACACGGCTTGGGAACTGAGGAAGGCAGCAATATGCTCGAAGACAAATGCAGGATGCAAGTAGAGAGTGGCAAGAAATCTCATACCCTAAGTCTGAAAGGTTTCACTCTTGCCAGCACTTTCTCCTCAATTTGCAAGTTATATAACGCTCACAATTCCCCTCCCTTTATTTTCCTTTTCAGTGAGCACCCGGAAAGCTCGAAGCCGGGGGTAAGAATCTAATGGCGGGCGCATAACTTGACATACCTGGTTCAAGTTCAGAGGGATCACCGATTGAGAACCAAACACGACACTCTTCCCTTGTCATTCTCCAGCTCAACTCCATCACAAGCGCCGGACCGTTTCAAAGTTGCCAACCTTTCTCGAAAGAAGAGTTGGTACATACTCTACTAGTCTGTTGTGTGCACTTGGTGTCTTCAGGGCAAAGATAGCTGATCCGACATAAAAGGAGGCCTCACAAGCAATCCAAAAGAGCCAGCAATGCTCTACCCTCGCAGTAGCACATCATTATGCAGATTTTAGGGAGTTCGATTATGAAAAGAAGACGAAGGTTAATCAACACACAATCGCACTATAACTCCACTGTCAGGGGGTTTATAGCAAGAAATGAGTGCAGCTCTGTAGCAACAACTAAGACCCTTCATTCACTCATATTCACTCCCAATCACTCCTCCAGTCCTCAGCTTAAAACCTGTTAACACATACCCATAACGTAGGTATTCGTCTGCAACACCATGCATACGTCTGATCTGCGCTGCACACAGCCTGTTGCAGAGAACCATGACATACAACAGCAACGGACATGGAAATGACGCCCGTGTCATGTCTGTGGCACAGTATAATGACGCCCCAGGCGAAGCAGCGGTCTCATCAAGTCCGTGGGGCTTGGTTCCCCAGTGCCTCCGTCCCCGTCTCACCCACTCACCCCACCAACCCCTTCTCACTCACTCACTCCCCACAACGTAGAATACCTGTACAAATGTTAAAATGTATCAACCCCAGCAACGCAAAGGTATGCAGGAGGGGTATGCAGGGGTATGCAGGGGTATGGAGGCTCCTCCTCCTCCTCCATGGAGAGCATCCCCGCCACCGGCAAGCTGTAACTTGTTCAGGACGAAGTGACAAGCCATCTACAGTCTCGATTGCCAGCTAGAGCTTTCACGTTCAGAGGCTCGCCTCTGACAACCGAGCTGGGGCCACCCTAGCTAGCCCTGACAATGCACTGATAATCCCCCTTAGAAGCCATCCCCCCTCTCGCCCTCCTTGACAGGTAGCTCTGCTCCCCTCCCAAAAGCGAACACACACATCCTGCCCCTCGGCACTGCAGCCTTCAACCCCATCCCCACCCTCATCATGGAGCTCACGCCTTTGCGCCTCCAGGCTATGGTGCCGTAACCTGGCCTTGTCTCTACAGTTTCCCCTTCCTCCCTCACACAGCTTCACCGCAGCCCTTGAAGCTCGATTTCTGCGCAAATCAACCACGGTGAAGCCGCATCTGGTGACCATTTCCTCATTCTCTACTCCCATTGCATTATCTCACGCATCAATCAGTTGCGGAAACTCGCCTATCCGGCGCAAATCGGGCGCTGCTATGCAACGGCGATCGTATTCTCGCAACGGAGCAGCTCTGGTGCCCTGAGCGTTGGCTTGCCGGTGTGAACACGTCTCGCGGCTCGTGGGGTGAGGTGGCAGTTGTCTCTGGTTGACACGTGGCTTTCGCTGACTCAGCACAGCGTTTTGAATATGTTTTGTTCAGCTACTTTAATACAAATCTCTGAGAGATTTGTGTTATTAATTTTTAATACCCAGAAGCATGATTGTGTGGGGTGGGAACAAGGGATTTTGTCAATGGAGAATGTTTCCTTGGGTTTCAAGCTTAGAAGACAAAGAATGCTGCTGTGGCTTCTTCATTTAATAGATATATTTGTAAGGAAATGTTGTGGTGTAGACATAACTATGCCCCAGTTATTGTTCCCCTCTTGGGATTGCCTGACATTCTAGGCTGTTCCCTATGGCTCATTTTGGCATGGTTCCCAATTTGTGCTTTGTTCCCTTTGAAACCTCTAATGCTTTCCCCAAACAATCAAAAGGGGACGCGCCAAACGAGGTGGGTATGGTGCACACTTATTGGTTGGGGGGGATGCTTGGCTTGGCTTGGTTTTGCTTGGCCAAGAGCTCTCTTGGCACATGTACCCATCTTCCATGTGAAGAAAGCATTGTGTACAACTTGGATTTTACCAAGGAGTGAAAAAAAAAGTTAACAGTAAAAGAAAAAATAATAAATTAACATCAAGGTACAAGGGATAGAAAAAGCCCGCACATTTTCTACTGTAGAAACATGATGGTTATGTGTGAAATTGACTCTTGACTTGTGTCACTTTGTTTATGATGTTAAGTACATGAAACCCAGTTTTGTAAAGCTGTGGATAAGCTTTAGAAACCAAAAAAAATTAAAACAAACAAATAAATACCTTTCAAGTATAAATTGCATGTTGCAATAACTTTATTTGTTTATTTATAGTTAACTAGTTAGCTAGTCTGGATAATGACAATAATTCAGATTTTGTTATGTTTTATGATGTTAAGGAGAAAATTTAAAGGAGCAACTTTGAAACATGAATTGAGTAGACATGTAATGGCTAATTAAAGAATGTATTTGACGAATTGGATGATTATGAATAAAAGGGTATAGTGCAAAGTTTTTTTTTGGAAGATGGAGTATTTCAGATAATAAAACTACTAAATCATTCAATTACAACAAATGAAATTGTACAAATGTTTATACCACTGTTTTCTTTTAATAATATCTACTAACTAGCAGTAGAAGGGTATTTGTTGGAATTTAAAAAATGAATACTGTGTTATAAGAATGGCATCATTAACCAACATTGTAGATGTAGACTAAGGTTATAATTTGATGTAAATTCTACTATTCTAGAATCAATTTTTTTTGTTAAAGTAAAACATGAAAATATTGTAAATTATCAAGATTCAAAATATTTAAAAGTAAAAACTACAAAAAAGAATGATTTAAATCATCAATGATCAACAATCCATGCATTACCTCTAAGTGTGTTCAATCCTTTGGCATTGGTTGAAAATCTTGAAGTCTATATCAGCAGCATATTAGTCTCAGAGAATAAACAATGGTATTTTCATTTATGATAGTTTTTGTATTCCTTTTCAATTATAAAGCTTGAAATCATGGAAAAGAAAAAAGGTAATGAAAAAATTATAAGAAAAAATATATTATTATCTATATCATGATTTCTCACTTAAATTTTATTTCAAAAAATCAAGTACATTCTCTAAGTCAAAATCTCATAAAATAGTATTATTACCAAACATATTTTATTTTATTATTATTATTATTTGTTACCAAACATGTATTAGGTATTTTTAGAAAGTAATAAAAATGAATCTCTCCATAATACCACAAATTGTTCACCACTTTTCCTATCTTACCAGATTTAAATATAAAAACAATTTTTTAATTAAAAAATTTAAGATTTAAAAACAATTTTACAATTTATTAAAAAATTCAAGATATGAAATTTTCATCTAATATATAAATCAATCACAGCAGTATTTTGAATCCTAAAAAAAATCAAATTACTTTTATGACATGTTTGCAAAATATTGAATGAAATTAAACAATTATATTGAATGAAATTAAACAATATATTGAATGAAATTAAACAATATATTTTGAGTAAAACAATTATATTGAATGAAATTAAACAATATGTTGAATGAAATTAAACAATATATTTTGAGTAAAACAATTATATTGAATGAAATTAAACAATATATCATAAAGTTTTCTCAAGAAAATTTAAAAACCATTAATTACTTCCAGCATGTAGTTGTGTATTTTGTTCAAAATAGTTATTTTTACTTTTATATGGTAATCTTACCCATGAAAGAAGCTTGTCAATCAAAAAGCTTTTTCTGTATATATATATATATATATAATGTTTTGTTTTTGTTTTTTCAAAACTCAATTACATATTACTGTGTACAGTTTTTACTATGAGTAGTAATATTCTTAAACAATATTATGCAGATAATCATGATGCTTAAAATTGATGCAAAACTTAACATGAAGCCAAGAGTGGTTGTAATTTTTACCATAAAAATTGTTTCTAAGTAGAATATTGTTGCTTTTAGAAAGGAATGTGGGGTGAAGTGCTTTTGAGGGTTGAAATGTTTAAGGAAAATCATATCAATATGTCTCAATTTGGCACACTGATATATACAAATCATGCATTAAATTCCAGTTACATGAAATCATTTTGCTTGGATTCTCCTCCTCTTTGTTTATATTTTTTATTTTTTATTTGTGAACACTTCTATGCAACAAGGATGATGATGGTGATAAACACAAGAAAATTATTTTATATTTTTTCAAGTGGGAGTGATGAACTAGTGAAGAAAAGGGTCTAACTCAAGAGTATATGTAGTTGTCATATAATAATAATAATACTAAAAAAATGAAGAGAGAGATGGCAAGTATGATCCACACCAACATCATCAAGTAAAAGAGTACTCCACTATCACATCATCCACAACCAACATTTGTCCATCAAGTCTCCTTTATATATATGTATATATACACACTCTCACACAATGAAAATAATATAAAAAAATGAGATTACTCTAAACACTATGAGTGCTTTTAAATAGTTGTTAGCTTCATTTACTTTCAATTCTTTTGTGCATTATACAACTCATAAGGAGGTGAATCCAATAAGGGAAAAATATTTCTAATACCATTCTTAATTTGATCATTTTTCAAAAAAAAAAAAGAACAGCCATCAAAGGCAACGTACATTTGAAAAGACTGATGGACCTAGGCTTCAAACGTCACGGTAATAGGTCCGTGACGGCGTGTTGACCCGTGACCAATGGAACCCATCACCGCTCCTGGACCGAGCTTGATTTTTTTATTTTAAAATAAAATTAATACTTCTCAATGAATATAATCCTCATTGTGGCCCTTCAATGGGCTCATTTGATGGACTTCATTCCAGAGAACAGAGCTCTAATGACCCAAAATGAATACATAATTGATAGCTTCTGCCCCATTCTTAAGATTTGATGTCAGAATCTCATACTCACACTTCACAATCTTATACCCCCTTAACAAGTTTAATATATATAGTGTTCAAGGTCACTTTTACTTTTACTTTTCGTTGTGAGCCAAGTGGCAGTAAAAGGAAAACCAGCTTTTTCTGGATGTTTGGGTAAGTGCAGAAGACAACATCAGTTGGGCAAACAGCATTAAAGCACACCTAGGAATTGAAACCCTAAAATAAAATAAAAATCAAGGGGCAAGCTGGTATCACCATACCCGGCCAGGTTGGAGGCTTGGATTGATATCCGTCTAGTGAAGGATGTATATACCCGGATTGAAAAGTCCTCAGTCAACACTCGAGACGGGGTCAAAGGCGTTGACTTGGTTCTAGTTTGCATTTTCCGATCGCTTTTACTTTTTTTGTTCTTTTTTCTGCCCCACAGCTTTCAAGCCCAAGGTTCATGTACTGGGATGTGACAAGCCACTAGACTCTTCCAGAAGATAAGATCTAGACTAATGCCAGGACTAGACTCTCTCTCTACTCTTTCTCTCTGTAATTAGTCTGCTAATCCAGCCCGCTAATTCTGACATCCATTTGGTAAACATGCTGCTAATTGTGCAGTGGGCAGTGTTGCCAGTGGATTTCCACAATCCCCCTCTGAAATGAGAAGACTTTGAATTCAAACCAGATTAGAAACGTGGTGGGTTAGCAATGTGATTAGCAAACACAGTTAGTGGTTAATCACTATGGGAATCCAATCAAGCATGATTTCCACCAAACGTCAATTGACAGTTTTAATTATTTGTGAATTTGTCTTTTGCTCTTGTGTGTGTGTGTGTGTGTGTGAGTGGTGGACTTAAGTTTTTGTGTTGGATAAGTGATTTTTATTAGAATTGTCATGTTAATGTAATTACAAGATTGAGAAATCCATTGCGTATCATGCACATTGTGGGGTTCTTACTATGTTAGAATTAGTGCAAATTGTAAATGGGATTTGTAAGGAAGAGTGCATTCACTTATTTGCAAGAAAGTTAATTTTACAAGAAACCATTTTGTTGATTTTGTTAGAAACTTCAATTATCTCCCTTCCTATCTCACACTTAAACAAAATTGTATTTTTTTAATGATGTTTAAAAAAATACTATGTTAAACATAAACTATGTATTCTAAAAATATGTGACAATTAAACGTCACATATTTTAAGAATACATAGTTTATGTTTAACATATATGTGCACATATTTTTTGAGTATTTTACTGTTAATAAATTCATTTCATGGTTTGGTATCATAAATGGATTTATGACTTTTGGTATGAAAACCTAGCATTGATTTTGTAAAATGTAATTAAATAAGTTTGGTGCAGTATATATTTAAATCAAAATTTAACATTTATGCAAAATAATATTTTAGTTTACAACCAATATATAATAATTGAAATGATGTGCAATCATAACAAAAAAAAATAAAAATAAAAATAAAAATGGTGTACATATATAAATATTGATGAGTAGTTAGTTCAAATGATTACAGTTCTAAAACATGTATAGAATTACTAAATAGAATAATAACCTGTTGATTTTTTTAAAATAATTAATGCATTTGTATGTGTGAATATATATATATATATATATATAACACTTGTAAACAATGCTGCATTCCCATATATATAGATAGATAGATAAATCTTTATAACCTTTTCTCAAAAAATCCAAGTTATTATAGGCAACTCACCTTATCTGTAAACATGTGATAATTACAGTTTTTAGTTGAAAAATATTAGAATCCTTGTTGATCCAATGAAATTTTACTTCTATTTATTTTATTAGTTATAATAAAAAAGTTCAGAAAAATCACAAGCCATTCTTAATGCCTTAAAATTTTTACAATGAACATTGAAGTTCAAAATTGGCACAGGAGTGTTAATTCAACACTTGAAATATAAATTTTCACAAATAATTATTGATTTTAAAATAATTTGATTTAAATTATATTATTTATATGAGGTCTTAACTTTTTTTCACTGGATTAGAACACAAACAATCATTCTGTGCGTTAAGTAATTTTTTTTCTACATTATTTCATCATTATCTATTTATTTAATTATTTAATTATGTTTGTTACAGCACACCCAATGATCTTCTAAAGTAGATTTTAAAATTTCAATCATCCCTTTTTACAGATTTAATGTTATAGATGTTTGTTTGTAAATTTGAGTTATTTCATTAAAGATATATATAACAAAAATATGAAAAGATAATACTATTATGCATAAAAATTAAAAGCATTCAGACCATCAAGTTTGTTTTTTTTGTTTTTTTGAAAAAATAATGCTGTTTTTATTATTGATTTAACCCTAATAAATGTATATACATATATATATATATATATATATATATCTCTCTGTGATGATGAATGAAGGATGATTTTTATACCAACAATGCTCTATGATAATAGTCTACAAAATGCTTCAATTATATAGCAGATTATTACATTGTCGTGTATTTTTAAATTATATTGAAATTCAGTATTCAAAATCAATACCCTACTCTGGATGAAATTTACCTCGAAATCAAACAGAAATAGAATCAACTGAAAACTCAATATGCTTTTGTTTCTTTGCAATTCCTTGACTTTGGGAGAATTAGCATTAAAAAAATGAATCAGTTTACTTTTTACTATAACAAAGTCTGTGGTTGGTGCTTTGTTAAATATGCATTTCAAACAAATTATGTAGAATTAGCATAGGTTCATTTTATGTTTTTAGAAATAAAGAAAATTCATAAATTTTAATTCTATGATTTTGTTTTGTTTTTGTTTTTGTTTTTTTGTCGGACGTGCTGGAAACTAGTAAAAGAAAAGTAATTATCACATTCTTAGTATACTTATTATGCATAGTTTTTGGTGAAGCAAGCATGGATACATCTCTTACACAAAAAAGAATGAGTTTTACGTAAGAAACATACGATGAAGTAATAAAACAAAATCGCCCACAGGCCTCTTATCAGCAAATATTACTCTCTCTATTTAATCCTCAAAAACATCAACTATAGCTCACAAGAAAGATCTCTTAAATAAGAAAATATTAATTAATATTTACACAGAATGCAGAAAGAGAACCCAGAAGACAATTCTATGCTCACAGTCCCTTTTATTGACCAAAACTTTAGTCACAATATTATCCACCAGAACAAAGGCTGCTGTTTCCAAAATATCTCCATAACAAATTCATTAATTGAGCTTTACATAGAATTCAGAAGAGACGTCTCCATCACAAAAAAAAACGTTAAACCAGAGTTCACAAATGCTAAAATAACACAAATGTGCACTAACTAAGACAAGATGTAGAAACAAAATGTGCACTGGTACTGGTACAAACAAGGTGTTGCATGAAAACAGCAGGCAGGCAACATGAGTTTGTGCCGATGAAGTGCCATGCCAGCAACATGAGAGTCTTATGCTCCAGGAATTCATGCTTCGGTGGGGCAATCACATGGGATTGCACAAATGAATGCAAAGCTCACATATACAAGTATTTTCTTTCTTTTTCTGTGTGTGTGTGTGTGTTAGTGTGGAGGATTTGTTAGTGTGGGCGTGTATCTGTGTGTTTGGAGCTCTTGTGTATGTGCGTGTGTGTGTGTGTATATGTGAGTGTTTGCGTGAGTGTGGAGGATTTGTTTTGTGGTTTTGAAGGTCTTTTGAGGAGCAGCAATGGAGGCCTTGGAGCATCTGGAAGTAGTTCATGTCCACTTGCAGCTGCTCCACACGCACGGGATCGCCACCTCGCATGCCCCATCCAATCGTTTCCTCGCCGATTTCCTGCTACTGCTGGTGGGTGACGCCGCTCATTGTCGTTTGATGCCATGTGGGGCATAACCCAGCTGACGCAACAATCCCACCCGTGTGCTTTTATGGTTTGTGATTTTCTCCCACGAAAAAATGGGGTTTGGGTTCAGGGTTTAGGGTTTAGGGTTTTAGGGCTGCATGGGTGTTTTGGGAAGAAACGCAATGACGTGGGGATGACTTTGTCTGTGATCGAATTGCATTACATCTCTTCATTTTCTTGGGTTTAGTGTTTTTTTCTTTTACCACAATCGATGATGTGGTTTTTGTTTTTCGGTTCGATGATACAGGGTGAGTCAGGCAAGAGTTATGCCGAGATGCAGAGGTTATGCGAAGTCTTAGTTGATGCGGTTCCAAAGGTGAGTTTCTTTTCATTGAATCAAAATCAGTGTGTCGGTCTCCTCACCTCTACTGATAAATCTTATGTATTAATTAGCTCAAAATGGGTCAGTCTCTTTGCCTCATGGGTACAAAGCTACTTGGGGTTCCTCTTCTGCAGCAGCCTCAGTTTTCTGAATGGAAATAAAACACCGGAAGGGACTGTGACAATGTTATCACTTTTTATTGACAGATGAAGGGTTCGTCGTTATTTGATGAGATGGCGAGGGCGAATTCCTCGGGTATGTTGACTCCTCTACCACACTTTTATGAAGCTCTGCCCTTGTTCGTTGTGATTGTGGTAGTGCATAAAATATACAAGATATATTTGTACACATCCGGTATATTTTATGTACTGTTGTTTTGCAATTCCCTCTTATTATGTCATGTCTTTCTTGTTCATTATAGAGTCTTTATAAATATTTGTGGATTATGATGACTGTTTCAATATGTAGTTATGTTGTCTTCTTCACTGTAAAAGAGTATCTCTATTGGTTGCAATTGCTGTGCGGTTGATGGTATCACGCCGATCCTTAAATCACGTAGGATACAAACTTTGGCAGAAGAGAAGCTCAAGATGGAGAATGTCACTCTACATAAGGGTTTGGGTCACCGAGGAGGCCATGTACGTGCCGATTCTGTAACTTTGCAAATGAGCGAAGTTGTTGGTGAACAAGTACTGACTACACAACAACGACGATGTGCTCCTTGTGAGCGTTCTGTGTTGAGTTGCACGGTTAGTTTTAAGAGCATGGAGCGGGCTCGCTCCACACTAGAGGATTTCGTAAGTAACCCGCGACACCTCGAAGTAGTAATTATTAATATTGCGGTGTCGTCATTTGTTTTCGAGGCTTAGACCAGATATTCATTTGCAGCATTTTACTTAAGCTCATGTTTAAACTTAAAATCAATTCATTTTGCTGAAATGTTGGGTATCAAGGAGTTTCTTTCAGTTAACCTGCAGATCGCTGCAAGATCTTTGGTTCACTTTTGGACAGCGCATGATGTTTCGGTTGTGATCATGGGGTCCCTGTTGACAGTGCAGATCGTACTTTATGTTTCATGGCATGGACGCACAGAATCCCACACATATCTTTCGCTATCTCCCGCTCCTTGTTTTTGTCGAGTCTTACATATATCAGGTTCGTCTTATATGTTGCACTTCTTATTTACGCAGTGGCTTTAGTATTGTTCGTTGATCCTAGGCTTGGGAGGTAACGTGTGTTTATTGATACTTAACCCTTGCTAGTGTTGTTGTTGGAGTATAAAGAGCTGTGCATAGCTTGGATAGGTATACGTTTATGAGTTATGTCTTGAGCCTCGTTGCAGGTTTCAGTATCTCCATATCTGTCATCTGCTAAGATAATTATTGTTGTTGTAACTATGCAAATAGCTGGATGAGCAGAATGAAGATCAACTACGCTTATCGGCAGGGACGGGTGGTTCCAATCGGTCACATGAGGTCTCAAGTAAATTTGCATACGGTTTAGGAAAGGACCCATTCACAGGAATGCGATCTATACTACAACAACAGGATTTACTAACGGAGAGGTAATAAGACTGAAGTTTTTATTCTTATTTGTGCGGTTTATTTCACAGTTTCTTGATGACATTGGCTAAAATATGCTTTTCTAACAGTCTGCTAGAATCGATCATCGCTAACTTGAGTTGGAGCAGGTACGCCAGCAATGCATATATGTACAACATCAATCTATGCTGTGGTTGTGGCTATTGCTACCGATTATTGAAGTTGGCATATGGACGAGACTTGATAATCCTAAATTTCGGAATTGGTTATATGATCTGCATTGAATGCAGGATTGATAATGAGCTAAAGGATGGTCTACAGTATTGGAGTTTGGAGCAGTCCCTTTGTACTGCCCTCTCAACTGGAAAAGAGGCAAGTTGTACAGAGTACTCCTGATTTCATTCTGCTCTTTGCACATATTTCTGTTTGTCTTGTGTGCTGATTGCTTCGTCTAGCATAAACAATGGCGAGTGTACTTAACTAAGAGCAAAGTGGTTTTCAACAGGTAAAGGCTGAGGATGCTTTACGAGCTCTACGACTCAAATCATTTGACTATCGTATACTTAACCTTCTTCTATATGGCTTGCTCAATGAACCGGTCAGTTCCCATCATCTTTGTTGTTAATCCTCTATCTAGTTTCTATGAACCTTTTATGTTGTTTTGTCCTTGGAGCTATATAAGGCTCCATTTAGTTTGTCTTAATTCTCGCTCTCAGACTGCAAAATATTCTGACAAAGTTTTTGTTTTGCAAATTCTGATTTGCACTGACTGGAGCTCTGATATTTGATAGTTTTTGCTATTGAACAGGTCAATGAGGCTCATTTTGAGTTTCTCTCCGTTTCGGAACTACTTGTAGAGATAAGCGATGATTTGTAAGTGTTGATTTTGGATCCCTCTTGATATTTCCTTAAATTACATTGGATTACTGAAAATCATTTTGTAATTATCTCCAAAATGAATTTTAGAAGTTCTTCGTACAGTGGTTTCAGTGTCGTAAATAAATGTCTTCCTAAATTCTGTTTCATCACTGGCTTGGCAGGTTCGACTATGAGGTGGTTATTATCTCCCTCCAGCACTTTCTGCATGTTGTGCTTAGCCCTTGTTGAAAGCTGGTTCTATTTAAGAAAATTTGTCTGGGAGTTCAGAGAATTACTACAATTTGATGCGTATGTGTGCAGGAAGATGTAGTTAAAAACACCTTTAATGTGCTTCGTATGTTTGTGCACACGTATGGGTCTAATGATGCCCCTATCAAGCTCGTAAGTTAACATCTCTGACCAGTTCAACTGTTTGAGGCTAATATATTTGTTTACCTTAGTTGCTTCTATTATATATCCTTGATCACTGGGGCCGGACATAGTAAGACTTGACGTGTATTTACTGAATCTCTTGCCGTCTGAAGTATTGGTATCTGAAACATCCAATGTACAGGCTCAATTCATTAGCAGAATTGAAGACGAATACCAAGCACTGTTGGTGGCTTTGGAACCGGATATTCGAGATAAATACACACATCGGTGTGAGGAGGCTGTAAAAGAAGGTGACAACTTCATCTACATTTAAATTGGTTGATAGTCTGCGGATCATTGGCGTATGTATCCATGTATGGTTGGCCTTGTAGTTTGCGCCTCTATGGGATTGGCTCGTGTCTGGTTTAAAACAATTTTGAACTGGCAGTGAGAAGTTCTTGATATTTCCACTAATCAGACATTTCAGTGTACTTGCTCATGTTGGTGAATATGAACAAGTACTCTTCAATGAAAGTTACATAAATACATCAGTGGTGTGAACAAACGAAATTTTGTAAGAATTGACCTTCATGATATGCATTAAAGAAATTGTTAGCCAATTCTAGTGCACTTGGTTTCATTAGCATGTGTCTGAGCTGTTTGAAGAGGCTGAAGTGGTGTTGCTCAGATGGTATTCATAGCCCTTAAAATGAACTTGGCAGGTGGGAGCAAGTCTGTGCACGTTCTAGGAGATTGGACAATTCCTCCCCTCATCACTGACGAAAATGCCTTCCGCAATCAGATCAATGAAGATGAGAGCGTGATGCATATAAGTTGAAAAGTAGTGCTGTGAGATAACACCACAGGCAATGCAGACTTGGATCAACCCGGGTGGCAACGTTACCTAGTCCAATTACCTTAGAGCTCAACTTCAACACGAAGTTAACTTGTTAGGTTGATGGGATTCTGACCATGGAATCTGAAGCATACTCATGATGGGGAGGCGCACTAACCCGTAATCTCATTGAAACTCCATATTTGGGAATCTTCCTCAGCGAATGCAGTCTTTACTGGAAATCACCCAAGACTGAGTTCCATTGTGTAGTGAAAGCCATAGCTGCACCAGACTCATCTAGAATTATAGACCCTTGTTGTGTTGCATGTTATCCAAATTTCGATAGCATTGCTTTACTCCATCCTGTGAATTTAGAACACATAATTCTGTCATTGTGCACGATTGTGGAAAGGCTGTTGACAGGTCCAGTGATAGATTCCATGTCAGCCACTGGACTTGCTGCCTCGTGGAATTGCATGCTCTTTTGGAATTGTGAATTGATCGTTCCTGAAGATTTGTGAAGTTGATCCCCAGTGCTCCACTCCCAATTGTGGTTTACATGCAAGTAAATTTCAAGCGTGAGATTGATCACCCTTTCTCATCGTTGGTATTCCTTCACCCTGGTGGCACAGATTTGTCTCTTTTTGTTGTCAGACTTCGTATCATTGGGGTTCGGAATGCTACTGGATTCAAGCGTAACGTTTACATCAAATCCAGCTGAAGCTGTGAACATGAAGGCCATAGGAGAGTGATCAAAATGGACTGGAAACTGACACCATCACTTGACTTTGATGCCAAAGCTAGCATGACAAACCTTACCAACATTCCTTGACTAGCATTGAAGAATGATAAACGCAAGGTAATTGTGTTTCTCCATTATGGCATGGCCAAATCATTCTTCTATTTGTCACATAAATAAATGAATATGAATCATTTGATAGTGACACCAATCTTGGGTATGCTATAAAATGATTGAGGAGTTTCAATACTGTAAAAATAGCATAAGTTTGCTTTTGTTGAGATTGTGGATCATAAATGAATGAAAGATAGCCTTTTAAAATGTGTTCCAATTGGAAGTATTTTTTGTATGTGTAGAGGCTTCAAGTGTGTCATGACTTTTATTAATGTTCTAATGTTTGAATTTAGATGCCTATTATTATTTTTTTAAGTTAATAGCTCAAAGCAAATTAAATTGGTTTGAACAGATTTAAAATTTATATAAAAACATTCTAATACTTGGAACATTTTATACTTCCAATTTTTATTTTTATTTGGCATTATTCAAAAGTTGCTTATATTTAAAGAATTGTAATTATATGTACCAAAAACTATAAATTTTAATAAATATATAACTAATTTTTTAACACAATATTATTCCTTCTTATTATAATTATTAATTTTTTTTTTATAATAACAAAAACTTTTAAAAATCATAGCTATAGCTAAATTTTTTAATTAGAATTAAGAAGTAATGTATGGTGGTCTTGTTTTAGAATTAATTGTTGTTAATTTTCTCATAAAACATTCTTTCAAATAATTTGTATAACAATTAAGTGGGCCTTAACATCCATGTAATTATACAACCAACATACAAAAGACCAAAACTTTATGTTTAGATTTATGTTGTCTATATATTTTAGAACTATTTAAAAAGAGACAAAATCATAAGATGCAATATCATCAAAATATTTGTATATAAGGTCATCTACCATAATAAACAAGCAATAGGTATTAAGTATGTAGGAAAATAAAATAATGATTAAATTTTATATTTTTGGGAAGTCACAAAATGATACAATTTGAGTTTATATGATACAACAAACCATTGCATTATGATTTGAAAGTTGCAAGACTTCCAATGGAGTGTTGAAGTTGATGTAGTTAGTACAAAATGAATTAGAAAAGGGAAAAGGGAAGGTGGTTTGTAGGTGCATGCCGGGCAGGGTGATCTGCGCAGAACATTCAGGCCCGTTATCCCTCCACTACACAGAGCGGGGAGTGAACGCTGCTCGGTTGCCCGCCTGACGCGATGCCCCCCTCACTATCGCCCGCGCAACCTCACCCTCCGGCAAGATCCCGCTGGCGACTCCATGCTTGGAGTGGGCAGGCCCTCCACACGCCTCCGCAGGCCCGATACCCGGCGCCCTACATCCTTCACCCTCCTTCCCCCGCTCGGGTCACAGGCGGCCGCTACCCCGCCCAGATGTCCCTCCCGCTCCCTCCCTCTCCTTACATACCCTCCACCGCTGGACGCCCCAAAGCTTATGGCGCTTCCCCCCTCCTCCTCCTCCGCAATAACCGTATCCCCGGGGGTTGCCGCTGATCGCCTGGTTCGTTTTTGAAGCAATGTTGCGGTCTTTTCAATGTCGTGGCGACACTGCCTGTTGATTTCGAGCTTTATTCGGCCGCCAACGTCAGTACGCGGCACCTGATAGCACTGAAAACGGGTGAAGTATCAAACGCCACAAGCTTCCAAGACGAGACTTGCGGAAGAGCACCACCAAGAACTCTTATCTGCAAAATTTGTAGGGTAATGTGATTTATTGTAGGCATCCCCACATGTGTCGACTCCACGAAACTGGCCGCGTGGGTCGATGGCACACATTTACCTGTTTTGTTGTGTTCCATTATCATAAGCGAGGTACATGAGCACTCATAAAGAATGTCACGAATGGTGACTCCAATGGCGCTGCTTGCTCCTGTTCGATCCAAGATTTGTTGCTAGAGTCAACGCTGAATTTGTTTTTTGGTATTTTTGAGCCTCACCTGAAGCTGCACAGTGCTGGAACGGTCCTTCGAAAATAATTGTGACGATCATGTAAATGAAACTGGCATGGCCACTCAATTGATGAATGTTATCTGCTGCAATTTTGGAACACAATTGTCAAAATTGAGAACAGAAGCGCGTCCTCATCTTTCTAGATCATACTGCTCAGATTCATTTCTGCTTGGTCTCATTCCTCAATTAATCAATTACAACCGTACCTCAAATTCAATATTTATATACCGGTTAAGAATTCTCGGAAATCATTCATAAACTGTACAGGATTATACCGAGATCCCTTATCATGAAAAAATTCTACCCCAAAGAACTTAATCACAGGTGCCTCTCTTTGGCAAAATCAAAATCAATAAATGGTAAAATCATTTCTACCTCTACTAGCTCTCCAGCTTGGCCGTGATCTGTTCTAGAGTCAAGCCTTTTGTCTCCGGTACACTCGTAAAAATGAAAACGAGTGCGAACAAGCTAACGATACTGAAGATCACGAATGTGTAGGATTCACCGACGAGATCCTGTAGAGGAGCAAACGCTAATGCGACCACAGCATTTGATCCAAAGTTTATGAGCGTGGTCATGCTGAGAGCTCGGCCTCGTGTGTGAAGCGGAAAGACCTCAGACACCACGAGCCAGGAGATAGGGCCGAAAGAGATCTGGTAGCAGCCGACGTAGAGAAGCAGGGAGCCCACGGCAAGATACGGATAATCTTTCAAAAAAGAGAAGTATGCAGCGAGAGTGACTAGGCTCAAGGTGATGCCAGTTACTCCTCCAAGGAGTAAAGGACGTCGTCCCAGCTTATCGACGTTGAGCACTGCAAGAGCGGTCATGATTAGCTTGAAAACCCCTAACAAGACAGCCAGCTTGGTAGCATCGGATGCAGCGGAGAAGCCTGCAGTCTGCAAAATGGTGGCCGCGTAGTAGAGCACGCTAGGCTGGCCAGTGAATTGCTGAAAGAAGACGAGCCCGCCTCCAACTAAAAGGGCTTTTAGGTTAACTCCTTGGAACAACTCTTTGAAGGCAACATTCACATGTTCTCCTTCACATGCAGTTGTGAGGGCAGACCATTGCTTCTCTGATTCCTCTTCCGCCGATTTCAGGCTGCATGACTGTCCTCGGAGCCTTTGTAGCGCGCAGGCTGCTTCTTGTTTTAATGCTCTTTCGTTACCCTTGCCTTGAACTGCTTGGAGGAGAAGCCATCTCGGAGATGGAGGCAACCACCACATGCCGATGCCCATGAGCACTCCAATTGAAGAAGCAAAACCGTACATAACCCTCCATCCGCCTACGGCATCAACTTGGTTGTTGCCAACCAAATACCCTAGTAAAATTCCACTTACTATAAAGGCTTCCTTGAGAGAGATTAGAGTTCCCCGAATCTGGCTGGGCGAAGTTTCGGCGATGTACATGGGCGCCGCATGCATGGACAATCCTATCCCGAGGCCGAAAATTATCCTCCCTATCACCAAAATCGCAAAGCTCGGTGCGAACCTCGTGATCAAGCTCCCGAAGATGTAAAGTAGCGACGCAACCATGAGCTCCTTTCGACGCCCGAGGAAATCAGCAATGTTGAACGCGACAATTGACCCCAAGAGGGCACCATAGAGCGACCCACTGACAACCAACCCTCTCTGAATTGAGGACAGGTTGTACCAATCTGTGCCGCTCAACTCCGGCGAAACGATGGACACGGCTGCTCCCGAGGTGGCGCCAATGTCGTAACCGAAGAGCAAACCTCCAACTGCAGGGAAGAGGAAGGGCAAAAGCACCGCACTCCACTCAAACTTCGTCTCCTCTCCCAGGCATTGTCGCTGCACCAACGGCTCCAACAATCGACTCGCATCCTTCTCCACGTCCACAGCACCAACATTACCATCCTCCCCGTCCATGGCCAACCTCGAGGTCGTCCAGCACTAAACGCAAATCAAAAAACCTCAAATTCCAGCACTTCGCCACAACCTCCTCAGACACAGACGCACGGGACCTAAATCCCTCAAAGCGTGGTGTCAATTCACAGCGTTTCAAAAACTTAACACGTGGACGTCTGCTCCTGATGCATCCAACGCAGAGACTGCAAGGTGACGGAGGCGAGAGCTCATCAATCACAGAAACCGAACGGTCAAGGTCACGCCCACGAATTTGGTTCAAAGTCTGCAGTCGAAGGACATTCCTGCGCGCGTGGGGCATTTTGTACCATGGCCAGTGTGTGCGCTGGCTTGCAATGCAAGAGATGTCGGAATCGTACACTGATTGATCCATGGGGTGACGAGACGTGCGATTGAGGAGGAGGAGGTGATCGCCGATGACGATGGCGGACTTCAGAGCCTCTAACGAGTCGGTCGCTGCCTAGAATCTCTCCCCGGCGCGGAGATCGGTTGGGGGGTTCGCACGCCCATTCCCACTAAAACCCCATAATCGCTTTAACCCCAATTCCGCTGAACATCCATTCCCGTTATACCCCCCCTTCCCGCTAAAACATCATCCCCTCTAAACTCCTATTCCCCTTGAGCCCCACACCCCGCTTGATCCTTATTACCGCTGAACCTCAATTCCCGCCTTTCGTTAATACACAGTATTAGAGGAAATATGTGTCATTGAGCATGGAAATTTCACAAATATGATCTTTCATTTTTTCTTTTTTTCTTTTTGAAAAGTTTTGTAATTTTGTTATGACATGATCTCTTTCGGGTAGATTTTTGTTAGCTCCAGCTAGAGTTCTAATCGAGAACATTTGGTTGTATTTGGCTATGGATTGTCATATGACAAATTTTACCTTCTTGTTTGTGTATGCAATGCTCTTGAATGTCATGTTTGTGCATTGTAACTAAAGTTTTAAATGCTTCCAATGAAGAATGTTTTAATGTGCAGAAACAATATGGAATGGATGATAAGTTCGTTGCTTAAATCAAGATCATACTAAATAACCATACTTTTTATGTTCAAATAAATGAAGATCATATTAGTTATTATTTAGTTCAAATTCTTACTTGTAAATAAAAATAATAATAGAAATAGAATAGACACAGTTTGAACAGTTTATATTAATTTTTTGTTGGGGCTTTCAAATTTCATTTTTCCTTTTTTTTGTTTTATTTTATTTTGCAAATTCGATGTATTTTACAAAGTTAATTTTATTCTTATTCCATTTTAAACTTATTTGCTACAAAAGATTAAAAAAACTATTAATGAAAGGCGGGAATTGGGGTTCAGCGGAATATATTCTTAGAAATTGCAACAAAAGTTTTGTATAAAAATTTTAAATTTTAAATCTATCAATATAGATGTTAAATATGAATATATACATTATCCATAATTCAAAATATGTATTCAGATGCTCTTGAATTAATTTAATTCATTCACCTTGAAATTGATTATTTGAAATCATACTAAATTTTAAGTTGGTTATATATATATATATATATATATATATATATATTTTACATGAATTTTTGGATTTTTCTTTGAAACTAACTTTCCAATATGTTATTAATTTGTGGAAAAATGAATTGTTCCATTCAGAGACTAGTTAGGCACTAAAGTAATAAGTCGAAGAACGTTGTGTCCTTGCAAACACAATTCTATTCCAAGTTTCATTCCAAATTCCATTTGAAACATGCCGGCAGAGTCTGCACGGATGCCAATTCCACTTCATCCCGCAGTTCCGCTCAAAACAGCCTTCAATTCCACCATCACCGTCTTCCTTTTACTTTATCCGAAAGTAGAAAGCACCTTTTTCTTCTCGACGCCCTCGGACCTCCTTCCCTTAAACCTTTCGGATAATGTCTGGCATGAAAGAAATGACTCTCCGACCTCCGGTCGGCACACTTGCATGAGCTGCAGAGACTAAAATTCCCTAGTCGGTAAGACAGGTACAGCTCTCAGGAACCACCGTCCGTCGGTTGCAGAACGTCTTCTAGTGTCTTGTGCTCAGCCAGGGTTCTATTTGGACGTAGCGAAATTGCGCATGCTCCGTGCGCCGTCGCCATCGCCATCGCTACCTGATTTTGGTGTGGAGGCGGTGAATTGAATAGTTCGGGAGAGGAGGAGAGCAGGAAGGAAGGGGCTGTCGGCGCCCGCAATCCGCATTGGAAACGGGCGAGAATTGGGAGAAATTGGAGGTTTCTGATCTTCAGCTTGAGCCTCCCGTTGAGAGATGGCCATGGAATCGCGACTCTTGCAAGAAGGGGCTGTATCCTCACCGCGAGGGTGTTTCATTGTATCCAGTGCCAGGGCTGGCGCGGGGCACAGGCAAGGTCAGCATGGATTCCGAGTGGCCGCGCAGAGATTTATGAGAGGCGTCCAGGTGCGACAAGGTGGAAATGTGTGTTGGAGGCCGGAGAAGAAGGTGGCGAAGTCGAAGAGTGTTGTGGTAGCTACTCGGAAGTCTACTCAAGGTCTGTGAGAATTCCTATGTGGATTGCGCATTTTCTGGTTGTAGGAAGTGTTCCAGGGGGTTGGTTTGGGAGCTAAGGTTCGGAAGGGCTCTCAGTGTATATTTCAGGTGTTTTGGAGTCAATGAAATATTTTCTGAAGCTTGCAAATGGGCCCGTGAGTATTCCGTGCCTAGGTTTGGAAATTTCTCTAATAATAAATGCAGATCATCAATTAAACATTTGGTATTCTTCAATGCTATAAGAATGGATTGCACTTGCTGTTGTGTACGTGCAATTGAGGAAATGAACATTGAATGTGATAGTGGACACGTTTCCGTTGAGCTTAGGCATGAAATCAGCTACTGCAATGCGAGTTTCTTTAGGGTTAACGAACTTCTGTTGGAGCATGAGTGCGAAAATTGCAGCCGTGACAGTTCCTCGTCAACGTCGTTCTCTTTCTCTAATTATGGCGAGAATTTCAATATAGTGAAGGTGGTGTTGAATGACAGAGCAACAGGAGTCTGTTGTAATTAAGGACGACTCAAATGAGTACATTGAAAGCTCCGCTGACGCGCAAGGGTCTGGATATTCCTACATGTGCGTTCTTGCTTCCTTGCTCATTAATTTCTTTTTCATTGCTTACGTGTCCCAAGCAGATGGGTTTAGCCTGAAAGTACTAGTACTTTAGATGCAGAGATTTTATTGGCTTCGAATGTGATATGTAGCAAGTAGTTGTGAAGGTTAGAGTACGGGGGTCATATGATTCCTCCACAGTATCTTCAAATTTTCGCGAGCTAAGTATATACTTGCATCCACACGGGTAGTTACTGGAAGTTTCTTGGTAGACTGGATAACGCGTCATCACTAGAAATTTACAAGGCATATGTGTTTGATCATTTATGCTGAATCGATTCTTGCAGTGGATCACCTCTATTATGGATCGGTGTGGGAGTGGGTCTTTCAGCACTTTTTTCTTTTGTAAGTCACATTGAGTTATGTAGTTACATTTAGAACAAAACTACTGCTGCTTAACTTTCTGATTTTGCATTCAGGAACCCATCTCACAGTTTGCATGATTGGCTTAGTTAACAATCCATCAGTTGGGAGGGTATTAGAAAGTGATGTAAACTACTTGGTCTAGTTTTTTCTTTTTTTTTCTTTTTTTTTTTTTAGTTATTAGACTGACATGCATTGCGTGCTTTTGGATGGCAGGGTGCTAACGCAGTCAAGGTATAGCACGTCCCTCAGTTTACTGTTATCATTCATCTAGTAGCTGATTTGTTTCTACTACATTTATTTTGCTTTTATTGCTTTGATTTTAGCCTAATTTCTTTTGGTGTGTTTACCTGTACTGTTTAGTGCTCTTAACGGTCGCATTTTACTGCTCTCTGAATCGTATCCATAGTTAGAAACGATCAATTAGAGTATCGAGAATAACTAGGATTGTGGTGCAGAGATACGCCATGCAACAAATGTTGAAATCCATGACCGGGAGCGCTGGGGGCACTGGTGCTAGTCCGTTTGGTTCTCCTGGTGCTAATCCTTTTGGAGCACCAGGTGGTAACCCATTTGCTGGTATGCCAATGCCTCCACCAGGTGCTGGGTTCCCGTTCCCTATGCCTCCTACTGCAGCTTCTCCTTCTCCTTCTCCTTCTCCTGTTAGTGCTGCAGCTGCGGCACCTCCGGTCGACGTGTCTCCTACTAATGTGACATCCTCCCAGCCTTCTGTTGTAAGCGAGACATCAAAAACTTCTACTGATGCTAAGAAAACTGGTAATTATAGCAGCTATACCCATTCTTCTGAATCATGATGGCTCAAACTTCTGAAATGTGTATCTTGCGAAAGCAAGTTTACTTGTGAAGGGTATGGTTCATGTCATACTTGTTCTCCAGTCCTTGCAGTGAGCCTTACTTTTGTTTCTTCTGAATCGTGTTTTTTTTTTTTTTTTTTTTTTTTTTTTTTTTTTTGCTACAGCTTTTACGGATGTCAATGCAAATGAAATCTTAGAAAGAGAGCAGCAAGCAGCAGCAGCAGCTAGGTTCAGTGATCAAGCTCCATCAGCATCAGAGTCTACGAGGCCTTACTTTGCAGATCCTGAGGTGAGTCTACAGTTTATATCGGATCTGTCTGTTTTCTTCGGATTCTTTATATTATCCTAGCAATGGGATTCTAGGGCATGACCTTGTTAATAATTTGATCGAATTGTGTGAATTTTAGCTTTTGATAACCGGAATTATTCTCTTTAACAAGTGTATCCATGCCATAGCCCAGCAGTTTAATTATTTTGCCTATGGTCTGAATTATCAATACATGGTGACTTGGAGTACACTGAATATTCTGAAACGTGAGGCGTTGGTGGGATTCAAGTTGGTAGATTCTAAGAGTGGAAGCAACGGTGGAGCTGGAGCTGGTCCATCATCTAACGATCGTATGATTTCTTCAACTTTACATTTTAGATTTGAATGCGCAAGCACTGATATGCTTTCTTCCCATTATCCTGCAGTGAGACATAGTATCAGTAATCATATATTTTTTAATCTCTGGGTACCACCATAGAAAGTGGGTATAAGGGAGGACTTCGGTTATGGTTCTCGTCCTCTCCCTGACCTTGTGCCAAGTTGTTTTGAATGCACAACTTGGCCCGTGCTCTCATGGACACATGTTAGTGCATGTCAGTTCATGAAGTCTTGAGTTCCTATTACTTAATTCGGGGTTAGGCCCTGCTTGAATCAAAGAACCCCATGGTCCTCTATTACCAGTACCTCGCGGGTCCACTCTTGCTTTAAGTATATGTAGCTTAGTCGTTGTCCCTTCTATATTAGGTAGAATTAATGTGGTAAAGAATTTTGGATCTTAAAATACTCATTCATTGGCCCTTCAGGTTGTCTTATTACCTTAAATAATTGGGAAAGAGGGTTTAAATTATTTACTTAGAGAAGTTTGTTTGTTCTTGGAAAAATTTCATAATGATGGAGTTGTTTGTTGTCATTAGCATGGAATTCTGCTGGAAAAGGAAAACAGGCAGTCTTCACTGTTGACCAATTGGAGAAGATGATGGAGGACCCAACTGTTCAAAAGATGGTTTACCCGTATGACCTTTTTAGACCTCAACCAATCTTTTGCTCTTGAGATTGACAGTTTCATCTTTTTTACTTTGACAAGATATCTTGGTGTTCACGGCAATCCTGTTCCTAATTCGCACTTCAAGTTATGCAGTATTTTTAACGTATGAGGCAAAACTTTATGGTGAGTGTACTTTTTACATGCTGCTTGTGGTTGTTGATATATTTTCATTTCTTATTTGCCAGGTATTTGCCTGAGGAAATGAGGAACCCGACTACTTTCAAATGTAAGTTTATCGTTTGTCAAGGTTATTTGGATAGCATAGTTTATTTAATTTAACTGCTTTCCCCTGATGATGCGAATAAATAAGAACAAAAAGTACAAGAAACTTGCGGATCTTGTTGTCACAGTTCGGAATATTTATGACTCAAGCATTGTATGCGTTCGTGGTATTAAGAGGTTTATCTGGAGTCTGATCTGGAATGCAATATGCAGGGATGATGCAAAACCCCCAGTACCGGCAACAATTGCAAGATATGCTGTAAGTTTCTTAAGCAGCTAGAGATTGTTAAATCAACAAGGTTCTACGTAAGTATTTATTGATGCATTTGGTGGCAAGACGGATATGGTCCAAATTGTAATTGAATCAACCTTGTCTTGGGCGTATCTGGTACAGTAATAGTATGGGCGGAGATGGTGCGTGGGACAATCGCATGTCAGACATGCTGAACAACTTCGACCTGAACAGCACCGAGGTCAAGCAACAATTTGGTATATTTTAAAGGCTCGATTTACATTCGATTACACCTCTGTGATACATTGAGATCCAGAGCCAAGTTGTGCCTTGGTCTTTTCTTCGACATCGAGTTTTGGGGTGCTGTGACCATTCTGCTTTGTACATGCAAATCATTTTCCAATGTTAAAGCATGTTCATCCATGTGTTACAGAACAAATCGGGCTGACTCCTGAAGAAGTTGTAGCCAAGATCATGGCAAACCCAGAAGTCGCGGTAGCTTTCCAGAACCCAAAAGTCCAGGCTGCTATTATGGATGTAAGTTGTGGTGTTACTCTCAAATGAACTTTTGTATTATAGTAGTCTTGCAGGATGTTGCTCCACACATACTTAGTATCTCTAGCCTGGTCAGAGGTACTTTCTTAAATGTATTGATCATTGACCTTGTTTATTAGTAATTAGAGGTAGTAACAGACTGTCAAATTTTTAATCTTTTATTTTATTTTTATATTTTTGGTGTTTTGCGACGATTCATATGTTCTAATATCGAGCTCTTTTTTTTTGATGGTTACAGTGCTCAACAAATCCATTGAATATTACGAAGTATCAGAACGACAAGGAGGTATGCATGTCTGGTCTTTGGGTTTGTAGAAATTTTCTATGGTCGTCAAAATGCATTTGCGTCAATCTTTTACAATAGACATGGTAGTGCTTCTTGACAGATTCATGTCGTTTCATGGTTATGTTCAATCACAAGCTTCATTTAATATATCATCAGAACATCTTTGATCGGAGTTTACACTTATGCAAAGTGACGTGCCCTCTGCAACCCGAAAGGCTATGGGGGTCTCGATGAACCTTTTGACATAACGTTCATTACTTTTCCTGAAAATATGCAGGTTATGGACGTTTTTAACAAGATTTCCGAGTTGTTTCCTGGTATGACTGGATCGCCATTTTAGAACAGTGAGGTTTATTTAAGTGATACTGGCCCAAGCACAGATGGAGTTGCAAGGGACAGTGGGACATAAGAGTGGTTGTCTTTGGGTTATCCCTAACACTAATTTTGGTATATAGTTGTGCTGGAAAGGATGTCATTGCTCGACACACGACAAACTGAGGCAAAGGCGGATGTGGACGCCATTTGAGTAATTTGGCTAGGTAGAAAGAGAGATGAAAATCTTTGGAGTGTCTCGATTCAATAACTGTCAATTTCCTGCTTCCTTATTGAGTAAAGATCATGTTGTGCTGATTAACTTCTTTCAAGTCTGGATTGGGACGCCATGTAACTCAACTACTGCAGAACATGTATAATTGTGTGCATTATGTTCAAACCTCGGGTACCAATTTATAAGCTGGGTATAGAGGACTATTGTTAGTTCTTCCCATCCCTTGCCTAGTTTGCCAAGTTGAGTTCATGCAGCCTTAAGTTTTTATTACCTTAAAATCTCCATTAAACATTATTTTTATCGAAGAGCACCATAACCCCGTGGCTCTCCTTCCTGCACAAGGTAACATGATTCAATACGTATATTTTCATGTTTAGGTGATTATATTGCTTGTCAAGTTCACATTCGAGTTGTACCTAGGGGTAGGATTGTACCCTGCCAAGGTACAGCCCCCACAGTACTTGAAAATCCTGTCCACCAACAATATATTACCAGCACAACTTACTGCTCGATTACTAAGTGACAACCAAAACAAGGGTGTCTGCTATATTTTCAGAGTCCAGCCTACACTGTGCAACTTCCAGTAGGATAAACAGATCTTGCATGATACACAAGCTTTGACACTCGGGCCCATTGCAACAGGGGTATTTGGGCATTTCAACACATGTTCATTAGTAATTGTCTCCATGTATGACGAGTAACGCTGGATTCATTCTAGCGTGTCTTAATAGGCTTGTGGCTGTGCATGTCTCCAACTCTCATGCATACTGATGCACTGCTTTCTGTTGCAATTTGCTTGCTGTGTATTACAACACCAGGCTTTTTGTTGCTTTCATGCAAGTTAAGATGAACTATTCTCTTGTTGTGTGCCTAGGTGGGTTGATTTCTTACTGTACTTTTGAGTGAAAATTTTCATTCTACAATGCTTTGATCCTATTCAATGGCATGATGCTTGGTTGGTGCAGAAGTTAATGGAGTTCAAACAGCAGGTTAGGGTTTGTAAGCCCTAAAACTGAACCTGAGCATTCAGTTCTTTTGTTTGTAAAGCATGGCATTTCAACTAAGATTAGTCACCACCATTTAACATATTACAAATATGATTATGAAGGTAATATATAAATAAACAACAATTCAAAAATCTTTCAAGATATTGTAATATTAGTGACTAAGTTCATGATTGCATGATAATTTTAGGATTGTATAATAGTTCAGGATTGCATGATAATTTTACAAAAGCTTTACATTGACCCATACATACCACACACATTTTTTAATACTGTTTTTAATTAATTTTTAATTAGTTAAGATACTATTCTAATAAAAATCCTTCTAAGCTTGCTTAAAATTAAAATAGATCGTTGTGGTTGTCTAAAGTTAAATAGTAGCAATATCATTTTGCAAGTTTACTTGTATTAAATGTGATTTCTATTTTAGTTTAACCAATTCACAAATGTCATTCTCTCATTTTTATTAATTTCTAACTTATATCTTGTAATCAAATCACTTTATAGAATATTCTAAAGATACTTCTAAACTATCTTTAAAGCATTTTAGGTCACTTTTAGAACTCTATCTTGTCAAACTTATTATCAAATCTTCTTTATTTTTAGGAGCTTAGAATTTAAAATAATGTTAAATAAAATTTTGATTTATCTTCAAGCAAAAAAATATAAAATAATTAAGGTTGTTAGAACTTGTAAGAAATATCTTAAATTAAAAACTTACATTAAATTTTTAATATTTTAATCCTTTCAAACCTTAAATAGTAGTAATTTTAAATATAATCTTATTTATTAAAATAAAAAATTCGTATTAGAATTTTATTAGAACAACATCTTAACTAATTAAAAATTTAACTTAATTATTATATTTTTTTAAATTTAAAAATCTTTATTTATTCAATAATAATTTATTATATAATTATTATTATATTTCTTACAAATCAACTTAGAAGAAAATGGTTTGTTATTATCTAATATAATTATTTTTGTGTATAAAATTTTAAAAAAAATTGATGGATTTTATAATACTAAATGTTAAAATTCTTAATTTGATATCTCTATAATTTAATAAGGATTATTTTTATGTATATATATATATATATATATATATATTATACATTAATTTTTATTTATTAAAACTATATTTTTGTTTATGATTTTGGTTGATTTGGTCAAGGCTAAGTATGTATTTTTATCTTTCTATTAGACTAAAAAATAGTGCCAGCTCATTATAGGCCTAACCATTCATAATAATATTCTTACTATATTTTCATCACAATCATAATTTCTAATTAGGATATATCAAAGACATGATTCTGTCACGGACATATACATAGTTACCTATATGATCAGATAGAACTAGATAAAAGAAGGTAAAAGCAGGTTAATTCCATAATATCTTTAGAGAAACTTCCTAGAAACTTCATAGACGCTGCTTTGACTTTATAAGTGTCCATAGTAGACTTTTGGATTAGAAACTTGGTCAATAAGTTAGCCACATATCGTACATGTTGGTAGCTTGAAGACCAAGCTAAATACATGGCGAACATATAGGAAACTTGCCCTGCAAGTTCGACACGTGTCTTGCAACTTGGACACGTGTCTTGTAAATTGGATACGTGTTGGAGGTCCTATAGAACGTCGCCACTTAGCTCTTAGGTAGATAGTATAAATAGAGACAAGAGTGAAGCCTTCTTCACTCTTGTCAAGTCCTTTCTTGTTTCTAGTTTGATTTCAAGAGTCTCTAGTGTCTTGTCTTTTGGCAATAGCCATTCCAGTTTCTTTTAATATATATACTACCTTGTTTCTATTTTGTTATATTTCTTTGAGAGTGTTTTTCACTTACTTATTTGCTTCCGTTGAGTTCTTGTCCTTGACAAAATCTAGATATAGTTTTGATATGATAATACACCTATATATCACTAAGAAGGAAAAAAAGAAGCAAAGAAGAGATACAAATAGATGATAGAAAAAACTAGAATGATATTTGCTAAATTTTAAAAATTTAGAGAGTCTTGAATTAAAACTAAAATATAAGAAATGTGTTGAGAAGATAGAAGATGGCCTTAGTCTTGCCTTCATATATACTAGTTACCAAAAAGGCCTTATGGAGGCTTCTTAAGGACTATGAGCTTTGTGGCTTAAGTGTCTAGGTTGTAGGTTTTTTCTATAACAACTTCCAAAAAGTGAGAAACTTAAGGGACAGCTTTTTAATAACTATATAGTATATTAAAAATAATTCAAACATTTTATTTGCATCTAAGAAGCTTAATTGATGTTTCTTGAAGAAGATATTACCTATCTAATATATTTCTATCTATAACTATTTATTTTTATTTACTTAAATAATATAAGCATCAATTATAAGATGATTTATTTTTAAGCTATTATATAGTTTTAATTTTATCAACTAAACTTTTATATTATATAAAAATTATCTTTCAAATATTCTTTGAATATATAAAAATTACCTCTAAAATACTATAAATCATCTTTAAAAATTATTTTGTACTTTTTAAAAACTTTAAACAATAATGTGAATCTTATTTCATATTTTAAAACCTATTAAAGGTTATTTTTTACTAATTTATTTATACAAGATATACACTTAATTAAAAATCTAAATCTAAATCTAAATTAAAATATTTTTAAAATATCTTTTAAAAATTTTAAAATTCTTATTCATAAGATATTTTTTGAGATAAATTAAATATCTTTGATTATTTATAATCTTCATTAAAATATTAAAAAAATATGAATTATTATAGTATAAAATATGAAATTATTTATTATTTAAAATTTGATTGTAGTAGGCTATAGTTTTAAATTAGCTAATAAAATAATTTAAATATATGACTAATAGATAAAAATTAATATAATTTGATAAGATTAAAATATTATTATTATATTTGTAAAGTTTGATTTTAAAATATATTAAGCATTTGGTTGTAAAAGAAAAATTTTCATAGCCCACAATTATTTTGTAATCCAAAAAAATAAGATGTTTAAAAATACCCTTCTTTAACAACTTGAAGCCTCTTAAAAACTTTAAATTCTAATAATACTAAATCCTACATCCTATCAAATCCAAAATCCTATTAAGCCTTAAACAAATTCTAAATCTTGATTAATAAGCTAAAATAAGATACAATTTGTAATTAGGCCATTGGATTAGCTTCAAATTTTGCTAAATATTTTCTTCTTTAGTCATTTTTGTAATTATAAAAATTGAGATAAATCTAAATTTCAAATTGATAAATATTACAATATAATCTTCATTGATGCTGCTTAACTTCCTATTCTAAACTTGATGAAAAATTCCAATAATTGATTTTTTAAATTTCAACTATTAACTTCTATTGAAACCAAGTATAGAACATATTTATTATGTTATTTATTAGAAATTTGACATAGTTAATAATAAACCTAAAAAATACTAACCAATATTAAAATTGATTCTAGTACACACAATCATCAAAACAACAAAGTGACAATCATCAAAACAACAAAGTGATTCTAGTACACAGAGTTAGTTGATAAGAATACTAGACATTGACTAAAGGTGTAGAGTAGGGTCCCAAGATGACAACAACAGAGGAAGTTACGACAGACGAAGCTGGCATCGCATATTCATCACTGACGAAAGCATTCATGGCCATGACCCTCGTCATTCACAACCTCCCTCACGGCCTTCCTACAATTACCAGGTTCGATTCTTTCGCTTGCTTCTGTGGAATTCTGTGTTTTTATTTCTAATTGCACACTTAAAATACACTTACTATCTCTTACACTTTAAGTCGCTCAGCTCTTATTGTCATTGTCTGTATGTTGATTTTCAGCTTTGAGACGTGATTTCGGTGACGAGTTTTTAGTACTCGTTTGTTGCGAGATGGCGAAGATTACGCAAGTGCGAGCACAGATATCGAAGAAGAATACTCTTGTGCTTGGTGGTAATGTGGATTTAAGTGATGATTCAGGCGGGGGCTCTGTGATGATGGTGCTGAGGCGTCAGCTTTCACCAATCTCATCTGTCGAAGTTTTGGCTATGATCGGGCAGTACTCGGTTTTAAGGGTTCTTACTTCAAGGTGTTAGTTCTTCTTGATAAAGTCTGTCGTAGCCTCTTGGTTAAGTGAGTTAAAATATCTTCGATGTTTTGTGTACCTGTCTCTTTGATTCTAAAGGTAGTCTTCTGCGGGTTTATACTGACGTGGTTGGTATTTGCAGACAACTTTCGGCTCATTCTACGGGAACTCTAGGATTGTCTTTCTCCTTCAGGGACGGTTCACTCACGTTATCAAACACTTGGTCTCGTCAATTGTCAGAGGATACCACTGGCAATGTATGTGTGCTATTCTTCTTTCTTTTCATATTTTTTTCTTTTCCTTTTCGATTCATGAGTAACTACACACAAGTTATATTGTTCAGAAACAACAGTCTTGTCGAACAACCTGATTATACTTGCATGAGTCTGGTAGATTATCCTTTCCAATTTTGAGATGATGTTTAGTGTGCTGATATAATCATCTTTTCTCAGTCATGTGTACGTCATGATGGTTTTTAGTTGGAATGGTCATGATTGGAGTGGTGACATGTGCAGATACAACTAGTTATTGGAGCAGACACTGGAGTTTCAGTTGGTTGGCAAAAGCATGGCAAGAAGAACAGTGGTTCAGCTGACGTGAAGGTATGGATATCAGTGGTCTTTGTTCTAGTGCGATTGGAGGTGTAAGTAAAGCGTGTCATGAGTCGTAATTGTATTACATCCTGAATCGATTGCACTCGCGTTGGTCAATAGTACTGACAAGTGGCAAATAGAAAGAATGTCATTGAGTTGGATCAGTCGACGAAAGGTTGAAACAGCACAAAAAGTACGTGATCGTGGTGATGAATGTGTTATGTTGCATGAATGTATGACTGGGTTGAAACGATGTGACTAAGGCACTTTGTGAATCTGCTGATTTTGAAGATAGGGCCTACCACCTTTGGAGTATCAGGGCAATACATACGGCAATTCTCATCCAAGTCTCAAGGTCGAGTCACTGGTAAACTTGGAAGGTTGGTACAATTTCATGGTGGACTTGTCATATGCTGAATGTTGAATAGCTGTAATGTTGCATGCAGAGTTGAATGGAATATGAAGAAAATGCTGCCAATCCCTCCAACGACCAGCTTCTATCTGCAATGAGCAATTGAATGTTGTTTGGAGTGATTACTTCGATCTCTTATCGGATAGCAGGAATGACTGTCCATTTGGATGCGACATTAGTCGTGGTATCTGTCTGAAATGCTGCATATTTGCTGACTTGCTAATTTGTTAATCGTGTGGGTGGTGCAGCACGGGAGAAGAAATTGAGGTAGGTGGGGAGAGGAAACTTTCAGAACACAGTTCAGCTGCCATATTCTGCGTGCTTGGGCCACAGGTATTTCCGAGTGATTTTGTATGCTGAGTGTACCAGTGGCTGAACCTGGTAGTTTGAACAATAGTGTGGTGTATGTAGCATATTTCATGGGTACATTTGAAAATGCAGAACGTTGGCGGGAGGTTTGTTGAAGAAGCATTTGGATTGCTGTTTTTTCTTTGTCTAGGAAGTCAGTAGTTCAAGTAAGCCATGTTAGTCTGAAAAAGTGAGGATATGTTTTGTGCTGATTTGGCTGCTTGCGATATGTGATTACTCTTTATTGGATCTGAAGAGTGTTGTTTATGTCTATGTTAGGGTGTATCTTGGAGGCTAAAAGTTCATCAATTCAGTAAGTGGTAGTATTTTTGGTTTATAAATATGTGGATATTAAATTTGTGTATGTTTTAGGGGAATGTAGTTCTTTCATGTCTTAGATGTAGTTGCAAAATGCCAAACTATGGTCAATCCAACACTTGACTTGTTCTAGAACTTGTTCTGATAAGTGCGGAGTATTCCTTATTTTGCCCCTTAATTTGTCCCCTTATTTTCATTACTGTCATTACATATTATAAAAAATTCTAAAGAAAGTTTGTGGAATTATAAAACATTTTAAAATTGTAATGTATTTTTTAGAAATATTTATAAAATCTGGGGGGTAGCATGTGGCTATAAAAGGTTGTAGAAGTTTCTTCATTATGATGACATATTTTTGAATTTTTTAAGAAATTGATGTTGTGTTTGAGAATGATTTAAAGTTTATTCAAGATTTATTAAAGTAATATCAATTTTTAGAAATTTTGAGTTGATTTTAGAAGGTGCTTAGAATTACAACAAATTGATTCTATTACACATTTTTTATAAGATTACAAAATTCATATTTATTCCATATCAATTTCATCTTAAAGTAGTTGATATATTATGTTTTAAAAAAGAATGTTCTAAAAGTACATGTCATTTAAATTTTTAGATTAGAATCACATGTAAATAGTGTTAATATGAATAATAACATTAATAATAAAGTCTTATATTCTTATGTTAAGAGGTGGTTCAATAAGTTGGTATAACATATATTATATTAAGGACTTAAATTTTTCTACCAAATTATAATCTATACCCAAAGCAACAATTTTTAGATGAAATATTAACTTTAAAGACTATAAATTACATTCAGATTAACCACAATTGACTTATATGCCAATAATCAAATTCATTAAGATTACACAATTGCTACCAACACTTCTACTTAAATTAATCGGAATAGCAAAGAATCTTTTTAAGTCCTACAAATCTTACCTTTTGTCTTCAAAACAAACACTTAAAAAATTTCACTCTCCCAAAAAATAGCTCTTTGAAAAAAAAAAAAAAAACAAACAAGATTCATACATATTTCAAATACTACTCGACAAACTGACGTTTTTATAAAACTTGACAGACACAAATCCGTACAGATCAATTAAAAAACACAAGACTAAAGCTAATCATCAGTCAAATCCTACTTTGGTGAGAGAATTTTTTCAAAAAAAGCAACCCGATGGAATGGGTGTAAGAGCTTCGAACACCATGAAAGGGTAATGGCTGTGCAGGGTTTAGACCCTCCAGCGCGTTGAAAGCACGCAACACTGGATCAGTGCAGATATGAAAGCCAAGGGGAGAGAGAATAGACAGGGCTGGGCATCCGTCACATGTGTTGAGCCCCCCAACGAAGCCTTCCTTTGTTGACTGATGCGCCATTGACTTCACATGCGTGGGTGGAGTCTACACACTGCATTGACCTCGCAGAAGCCGGAGAGTATGCATTTCCATGTCAAATGGACACAGAAGCCCGGACCCACATCGCCAAAACCTCGGCCTTGGGAGAGGTAGTTGCATTGACAAGGGTTCCAATGGCCGTCACATTCGTTGACTGGTTGCGTTGAAACCACGGAATGACCCACCAGCTCTGCAGTTGAGCTTCGGTTTCAGTGGTCATTTGCTTAGCCAAATTATCTTACGGGTTCTTTTTTCTGGGCTTCGAGTAGAGGCAGGAATGAGGGAGAAAGGAGTCCAGCCGTTTCGAAGACTTTCAAAGGTGCTTTTTTGACCTTTGAACTGCGAAACAGTGTTGCATCGTTACACCTTTGTTGGAATAGTCAATGTTTTGTTGCATCGACGATGGGGTTCGGGTTTGAAGGGTTCCGTCACAGTCGGGGCGCAGAGGGTGCACTGTCGCATAAGACCTGTGTGGGCGGATCAACTAAGGCACGTCCAGTGGAAGCAGAACCCTTGTAGCCCGCGATTGCTTCCTAACTCTCAGGTGAGACGTTGCTCTTGTTGGTGTAGCCGTTCTGAAGGACTTGTGTGGATGTGTGGCCACTTCCGATCCGTGTGTGTAAATTGAATGTGTGTGAGAGAGAGAAAGAGGGTTAGTACTTCGGTGAAAAGTGTACTTGTGGTTCGGTGTTTATAGGATCATGAGCATGACCTGTCGTAAGTTCGATATCTGTTAATTTTGCAGCAAGGGTTGGAGGTTGTGAAATTGGAAGTGAGTGGTTTATGTTGAGGGGACGAGAAGTAGACATTGGTGACACTTTGATGTGAATTCGTGCGCTGTTCCTCATTTTCCTCTGTTTGTTTTCAGTGAATCTCCCTGCAGCCATCTCTGTTCGCATATTTTAAACGACGAAAGGAATAATTTCTTGAAGGTCATCCGCACAGTTTTAACCTTATAATTGCCAGTGCTGAGATGGGTCCCCAAGTCGTGAAAGTTGAAGACATCGACTTTGCCACAAAGTTCACACCACCGACAGGTTCCACCGAGCTTGATTTAATTGGCTATGGTGAGCACTTGCATCCTGCCTTTCCTACTACATCCTCCTCATAGAAGCATGAGCCAATTCAAGCGTTGCAGAACGTGGCCGCAGTTGAATAACCGACAAATAGTTGATATACACCGTATCAAGTGCTAGAATATTACTTCGTAGGTCTAGTTGAATGCATGCTGATGATCGGGAGGTCCATTGCAATGCAGGCAACACAGGAATGGAGATTGAGACCGTAGAAATCAGGTTCACCGCTATAGGCTTCTACGCCGAGCCAAGTATCAGCGAGCATCTGCAGAAGTGGAAGGGCACACCATCCAGCAATCTTGTCGAGGACGACAGTGGCTTCCACAAAGAACTTATCCAAGCTCCTGTGGAAAAGGCTGTGCGAATCTCCATCATCAAGGGGATCAAGGGCCTTCCCTATGGTAGCGCCCTGCAATCTTCCTTGAGGGACCGGCTGGTAAACAACGACTTATTCGAGGAGGAGGAGGAAGAGGCACTGGAGAAGCTCGTTGAATTCTTCCAGCCCCACAATTTGCCCAAGGGCACCAACATCATCTATCACTGGGCCACCCCCTCCAGTGTCAAGGTACTGGCAGTTTCTGCATGAATGCCATCAGAACATCATACCATGTCGACTTTAGTTCATGTAGACCTAACCCACCAATCCAAATCTAGTGAACAGACTTTTTTTTAAGTGGACATTCTTAAAGAATTTGAAAGCATCTATACAGAAAACTCTATTATGAAATGCATGGGTTGAGGCTGACTACTTACATTTTGCAGGTTTCCCTATCTGAGGAAGGTAAAATGCCTGAAGATGTGGCATACACCATCGAAGATGCGAATGTAGCAGAAGCATTGTTGGACCTGTACTTGGGCGAGAACACAATCACGCCCTCCACTCTTGCCTCGGTAGCTGAAGCCATTGCTGCCTAGCTTTTTGCATAAGAAGATACAACGGCTACCAGATGTAACGGAGATGCAACAAGGGAATATACTCTCAAGCTCTGGGTTGTACATGAGAATGTTCAACGTTATTGTCTAGTTTACAAATCCTTGCACTTCCTTTCTTCTGGAATTCGTGATGTCTCGTACTACATTAGACACAGCTAGAAGGAACTCTTCATTCTGTCAGAGTGTAACCAGATAAACTTGGCGTAGCTGCGCCGACTATTTTAGCCACTGGTTATAATGTGAAATTCATCACCATATACATGTCCACTTATCGCAAACTCGTTACTTAGTCATAACCACTTTAGCATAGTTTCAACCATCGTGAGCTGTTCCTGGTGTTATGTACACGTGGGAGAAATTCTCAACCACACAACACAAGAACTCCCGAAGTTGCCATTAGGAATGTAATACAATGCATTGTGCTACCTTCTGTCCACACATTTATGGCTTCTAAATTCTGAATCCAAGCAATTCTTGTTTAAGATATTCGCAACCTGTTCCTGAGTGCAATCAAAAACACAGAATACAACTCAAATTTATGTAGTGAGGTTAGTAATGTGTTCGGGTTTTAAAACATCAATCGCCCTACATTCTACAAACGGCAAACTGACCAGTTTACATTAATCTTGCGGTCAGAAACTAAACCTAAAACTTCGAAAATGAACACCACGTCGAACCTGGAACGGAGTCAAGTTCATACACTTAACACACTCAAATTTGTAAAGAGTAGCAATATCTCAATGGTCTTCAGCAGCGGGTCCTTCAGATCCGGCAGCGTCTGTGGGCAATGCCTTCAAAGCTAGCCTTACCATCTTCCACAGAATTCTTATCTCCTTTCACCACTCACGAGCTGGAACTGCACGAAAGCAAGCGTAGTCGTCAGTTGTGTCAATATTCGATATAATCCCACTCTTGGCTTCGCTAACATGATAAGAAATGCCCGTTAAGTCCTCAACCACAACATAAACCCTAATTGTGAGGAATCGTGCTCACCCCAGCCAATCACTGCATTGTGGCTGATTTGAATAACTTGATTTACACCAATATATAATATTACAAAGTTGGTGTAATTCCCAATAACTGAGTCTCGCCAGCTGCCGAGATCAATGAATTTACTTGCCTACTTTGAGAATTTACAATTTGTGTATAATGTATTTCTTAAAGAAATACTTTATTTAAAAATAAAAATAAAAAAATCATGAAAATCACCCATAAAAAGTTTCTTCACCTGCTAAAAAATGTAAAAAATATCAACTTTAAATATTTAAGCTGTTGCTAATATTTTGTTTTAATCAGTCTGTGTCATTTGTGCAATATCGCCATTGATTTTTTTATTGAATTTATCTACTCCAATGCTATAAATAGCACATATCATGTATAGTTTATATAAATTGTGAAAAATGTGCACATGTATATAATAAACGTTACAATATTTATATGAATTTGAAGAATATATATTAAAGATATTGATTTTGTAATACTTTTGGAATCTATTATACTCTTGGAATTTTTTTTCAAGAAAGCATTTCAGAAGCTTTGTCAACGTGAGGATATGTAAGATCTTTTTCTAGAAACTCTTTGGAATAAAATCAGATTAATAAGGTTCCACAAACATCATGTTACAATCACTTTTGCTCCAATTTATAAACATAATAAACAAATGATGTTAGCTTTATCAGCAAAATAAGTAGAAGGATAGTAAAATCCACCTCAAGCTTACCAAATTTTTATCTTAACTCTTGTTTATCATTTTGCTAGTTAATATTCTTACAACTTGGTATCATTTAATTTTGTTGATTTAACTACTAATGTAATTTAAACAAGACTTACAAAAATCATATTCTTGTTCTTGACTTTTTGGCCAAGACAAACTAGGTCATGTCTTCTACCAAACAACAAATATTTTAAAGGCCTTAACAAAATGTGTTCAGTCAAATATAAATATAGATTCTATTTGATTTTATAATAAATATCATTATTAACTATAATGATAATAAAAGATTTTGAGCTATCTACTTTTAGGTGTTATATAGGTGAATATCCTTTCTCTTTCAAAAAATATTATCAATACAAAAAAATTAAAAATTAAAAAAATACAATAATTGACTGTTTGTAATATTGTAAAGTTCTTATTTAAAATAGATAATTTATGTATTTTGAAGATAAAAACTACAAACTTTGTCTATATATATATATATATATATATATTTAAATAAATAAATATATATATATATATATATATACATACATATATAAATATATGTGTACATTATAAGATCACATTGCTTTTTACAACATTTCAAAAAAAATTATGATAAATATAAAATTTTGTAGAATTTTTCATAAAGATTATGCTTTAATAAAATTTAGTTGATTTCCATCTTTTATACAAAATAGTAAAAATATCTTTTTTAGATATTGACTCTTTGTTGTGCAATTATTTGTTAAAGCCACTTTTTTTTTCTGTTTTCATATTGATTTACATATTATAAAGTTAAAATATACATGATGGTAATTTTGATTTTTTTGCTATTGATATGAATATTTTTTCTCATATATGTATATATATTTGTTAAAGATAATCTTATATATGTATTGCTAAATATATATTGACTATCACTTTTTTATAAGATAATATAAAAAATACTTAGTTATCAGCATGTAGGTTAGTTTTTAAAATCAACCTTAATTATTTTAATTATGTAGCAAATGTTTTTAATTCCAATAATATATATATATATATATATATATATATATTAAAAGGATAGAAGAAAGATTTTATTTTAAAAATATTATAAGTACAATGTGACTTCATTTAGCCTTACAAAATCATTGTTTATATTTTAATATACGCACACACACACACACACACACACACACACATATATATATATATATATATATATACACATAGATAGATAGATAGATAGAAGGTGTTATTATTGCCACTCTAATTTTTGTTAATGCCACCACAACTTGCCATCTACCACATGCCACCATGATTTTTACTAATGTGATTACAAGTTGCTCTAAATTACTTTCTTAGCACCATGTAGTTGATGCACCTGGTCTAACTGATTAATCAAATTAATGGGCATGGTTCTACAAAACGAATCACACTTTGTGACATAGTAAATTGATTGCCAACTACTATTATGCATTCAAAGTTCTATGACAACATCCTCTATTACAAACCTATAAATCCTCCCTATATGTCTTCTCTACTTGGTCTTGTCTTTAAAGAAGTATAAAATCAGATTGATGGCTTTTGAACAATACTCAAAGCATCGGATAGATGACCATTTTGCACATTGGTATTTATTTTCAACTTGAACTGTGACCACTATATTTATAATTCCTTTGCACTACGAGAGGCGATGTACTTCTTTATAGACAAGGGTGGTGACAATTTGTGCTACATCTAGTTTCCCTTGTGGTTTAAAGGCATAGATCTTAACAATCAAAATACAAATCATAATATTTTCTTCTTTGATATTAATGTGAAGGTGCTAAATAGGCTTTTGGAACCTATATACATGTCAAGGATATGAAAATATAGAATAAGAGATTCGAATTAGAAAGAGATTTCAAGAAGAAATTAACAAAGATTTAAATTATGTAGATGAGTATACAAACTACATCAAAAAAGATGAATTAGAACTCTAAAAAATTATCAAGGACACAAACTAAAACAGATGCATAAGTTAGTAAAAAAACTATATCAAAGAAAAATAATAAGATAGAAATAAAGAAATATGTATATTCAAGAAGAAATTGGAATGGCTATTGCCAAAGACTAGAAAATACATGAGACTCTTGAACTAGACTAGAAGCAAGAAAGGAATTAACAAGAGAGAAGAAGGCTTCATTCTTGTCTCTATATATACTATCTATATAAGAGCTACGTGGCGGCATTCTATAGGACCTCTTACACGTGTCTAATTTGTAAGACATGTGTCAAACTTGCAAGATAAGTTTCTTACATATGCGCCATGTATTTGGTTTGTTCTACAAGCTACCAACATGTGCGACACATGGCTAGCTTGTTCTACAAGCTACCAACATATGTCATACATGGCTAGCTTGTTTCACAAGCTATCAATATGTACAACACATGGTTAATTTGTTAGCTAAGTTTCTAACCGACTAATCACCTATAGATATACATAAAGGTAATTCAATATCTATGAAGCTTCTAAAAAGCTTTTCAATAAGATATTATCAAATTAATTTATTTTACCTATTTCTACTAATTAAATAATTATTGGAGTAAATCTTATGTCCGTGAAATTATCCCCCTTTCTAGGGACAAGTTCCACAAGGAGTGGTGATTACATATTGAGGAAGTTCAGAATACATCAAATTGTGCTTATCACATACTTTGATCTTTGTTCTTTTTGAAGGTAGTTGATAGGTCCTTTCAGCCATCAATAGTGTCCCATACTAGGGCGAGAGGACCACCCTATTATTTGATCATTGTTGAAGCCTTCATAACTTCTTTCAAAGAAAACATTTGGAATACCATCAAGAGTAGTTCTTACCTCTAAAAGTATCACCAAACATCGAGAGTCTCTTCCAAGGTCGTGATATCAAACACGTTATATTTTGCCATCAATCCAAAGAAGAACATGTTGTTTTTGAGGGTCTTCATCTCTATTCCGTCGTCTTGAAGGTTGTGATAGTCATAATGTCTCATCTAGTAAGTCAACAAACAATGGTTTTTGAGCTGAATTCATTGGTTGTTGATCCTCCATCTCTTTAGCACAAACAAATTTAAAAAAATAGCAAACAATGATACAAGATAGAATGAAACCTCTGTAGAACCTATTTTACTTTATTGTAAGGATTTTCTTGAATCTTTATCTTGATTTTGACGGATGTTGTCAATAAAATGTATTGATTTTTGTTAATGCATTTGTTAGATTCTTAGATGGCTCCTATGTATATTTACTAATATTATACTCACGCCAATATACAAGATATTTCAATCAATTTTAGCACCACCTTGAATCTAAAACCTCTTTTATCTCAAATTCTTCATTATTGTCCATTTCTATACAAAACAATGGCATTTGTCTTCTTCCTTGTATATCCATTGTCTATTATGCCTTGAGTACTGACACGTTGTCGTATGATGTGGCCTTCTATCTGGGAATATACTGAGTACCTGGCTGTAGAGAATTTATTTGAAATTTGATGGCAAAATCCAATAGGTCGTTTGTCCTCAATAAAAAGGACAAATAATACAAAAATCTCACAAAAGAGAAGTTATATATGTAAACCCTCTTGTATTCAAAAAGGGTTCAAATTTCCACAAAAACCCTTTAAAACTTTATTCACCCGCAAAGACCTATTTCTTGCTGAATTTTAGAGTCCAATCACTCTTGATCCAACCGTTCAATTTCTATAAAATTTAGTTCAAAGTGTAGATAGTTCTCTTAAGTTTCATCACAAGAAAGAATAAACCACAAATTCGTTTCTGATCGTCTGATATCTCAAAAACCCTAGCAGGTGCTTAAAACCCTAGCTCAGAGACACCCGAGCACTATTTTCCTTATATCTCCCAAACCCAAAATCTTAATGCCACAAAAGTTTTTCACATAGTCTTGTGACATAAACATATACACTCTTGAAAATTTTGAGCCAAAAGTCTATCAAATTACCTAAGATATAGCTCAAAATGTAACCACTATGTAAGCGGGTTACTTATTGCCCTTAAGTTTGTAAGCACTGACTTCAACTCCCAATATCTCCTTCATCCAAGCTTGAATTTTATCGAGCCATATATGGAAAGTGTAGCCGTGAAAGTGTTCTTCTCAACCCCAGTCGTCGATCCTTGATTGCTTTCTGTATGCGCGAGTTATACCGAAAAGAGTGATAATAGGTCCAAAATCAACACCTTAACTTTGGGCGCCAATAACTTCTTCATGAAAAGTGCAAATCACACAAAATTTGCACCTAAACCAGATCCAAAAACCTAAACCTTACGATCCTAGCCTCTGATGTTCGACTCCCCTTGAAAAACAAACCCTAACTCCTAATAAACCCTCGGGCAGCCTCCTTAAAGTCCATCGGGCATGATTTTTGGCCAATTAGAATAGAGATTTCTATCATCTACCTCTATTCATCCACATGGATGGCCAAACTACCCTTTTAACACTAAAAACCATTTTCTAACCCTTCTTCTTATAAGATTTACATACTTGGTGCTTTAAGCATCAAATAAAAGAAATAAATAAGATCTTAAAGATCACCAATGTCTAACATAGGTGACTTAAGATATATACAAGTTACTATCAATATAAAATTAACTTCAAAAGTCACTACTAAAAAGAAAATAAGGTCGTATAAATCTTAATAATAATCCTTTTAACAGATCCTTTTTAAACTAGCAACCCAATCACATTCTATAACCAATAAAAGTCCACTGATATGGCTCTCATTTAATTATGTAGTAAATTGTACATTAAATATATATGTACAATTTTTTCACATAGTAGCCGAACCACAACACGACAACGTGGAATGCAAGATGGATCTTCATAGATTTTGGTAGGCATAATCAATAAGTAACTGAATTGATTTGTTTACAAATCAAAAAAGGTCCAAGCCTACAATAATCCAACATGTCACAAGGATGAATAGTCTTAATATTACGACATAATAACCATATCTTATCATCCACGTGGAATCAAGGTTATTCCTTGTGATAGGCATTTACATTCATCTTTTGTTGTTCTTGAGCTTTCTTTAATTGTGTCATTATTATTGCATGTAACTCTAATAATTGATTCGCCAAATCTTTTGCCATAGGATTATTAATTTTTAAAAAGTCAAAAATATCAAGTCATAGATAATAACTGTAATTTGTAAAGAATGGAATTTGTTGAGTAGAAAAATATATTAAATTATTATAAACAAACTCTGCCAATGGCAAAAGAATTGTCCAATCATCTTGATAATAGTTGATGGTACATTTCAAATATTGCTCTAAAACTTGATTTACTTATTTTTTTTGTCCATCAATTTTAAAGTAGAAAGATGAGGATAGTTTTATATCTAATTTCAATATTTTAAAAAGAATCCTTCAAAATCTTGATATGAATTGTATTCCTCTATTTGATATAATATCCCTTTGTAATCCATGATAGCAATAAATATTATCAAGGAAGAGTTTAGATGTTTCTTCAGCTCTAATAGATTTTATACATGATACAAAATATGCCATCTTCGTAAAACAATCAATATTAAAAATATAGAGTCATATGAACTTGATTTTAAAAGATCCGTGATAAAATGTATAGAAATAGAAGACCAAGATTGTTCTGGTATAGATAATGGTTGAAGAAGTTTGTAAGGTCGATGACAAGGAATTTTTAATCTTGAACAAATATTACATGGTTGTACAAACTCTTTAATAACCTTCCACATTTGAAGCCATCAAAAATCTCTTGATATTAGCTCCAAAGTCTTATTATATCCAAAATGTCCTACCATAGGGAGGTTGTAACAAGCTTCCAAAGCTCGTAGTCATGCTACACCTTCTGAAATATATAGGCATCTTACAAAATAGAGTAAATCATTCTTTAATTTAAACTTGGAAGTATCATGAGATTTAGACAAATTATTCTTAATCTCATAAATAAGAAAATTTGAAGGTATACTTGATTAGATTTGCTTAACAAAAGTTGAATCAATAGTCAATGTTGATTTCATTGCTTGAAGATGAAATTGCTCTAGCTTCAAGAGGATTTTTTTTTGTTGATCAAAAATTGAATCTCTTTCTTTTGGTACAAGGTAAAAATGTCTAGAAAGGACATTGAATAAATCTTGATGTTTTCTTAGTTGATAAGTGATAATGAACTCAAAACTTGACAAAGATATGCTCCAACAAGCCTGGTGATGATTCAACATATATGCCGACATGAAATACTTGAGGTTCTTATAATCCGTATATATGGTGACTGGACTAAAAGCACCTTCTAGATAGTAATGCCATTCTTGAAAAGAATCCACAATTACAAGAAGTTTTTTATTATAGATTTCATATTTGATCTCTATTGCTGAAAATTTCTTGGAGCAAAAAGCTATTGGATGGAATTTGTCATTTACTTCCATTTGCGACAATATTGTACCCAAAGCAAAGTCTGATGTATCTGTTTTGATTAAAAATGCCTTGAAAAGTCAACGTAATACAAGATTGGTATAAAAATAAAAGCTATCTTTAAAGCTTTAAACGATGCTTCTACTTCTTTATTCCACTCAAGTTTATCAACACAAGTTAAACATGTAAGTGGAGTTGCAACTTAAAAAAAAAAATTGATAAAGATTCCATAATAATTGGCAAATCTCAAAAAAAATTGTACATCCGTTATTGTTCTTAGAATCTTCCAATGCATGATTATTTGGACTTTTTTAGGATTTATTTTGAGACTATCATTCAAAATAATATATCTTAAGAAATCAACTTGAGTAGTGTGAAATACACTCTTTTTCATCTTAGCATATAGTTTGATATCTCTAAATTTTTGTAATATATAACAAATATGAAATTCATATTCTTTTGTGTTCTTAGAATAGATCAAAATGTCATCCAAATAGTAGACTACAAAGTCATCAAGAAACTCACAAAAAATATCATCCATAAGATGTTGAAAAGTAGCTGGTGCATTTGTAAGTTCGAAAGACATGACATTATATTCAAAATGTTCATACCTTGTTCAAAATACAATCTTTCATTCACCACCTTCTTTAATACGCACCAAATTGTATGCTCCTCTTAAATCTATTTTTCTATAGATCTTAGCTTGATTCAGCTGATCAAGAAGTCCACATATCAAAGGTAGAGGATATTTATTTTTGATGGTAATCTTGTTGAATCCTCAATAATTTACACACATCCATAGTGATCTATCTTTTTTTTTTATAAACAAGATAGGAGCTCCTGTTGGAGATTTTGAATGGCATATGAAATTCTTGGCTAAGTCCTCTTCAATGTATTTCTTGAGTTCAGTCAATTCATTTTGTGATAAACTATAGATTTGTTCAAATAGAGATTGAGTTCCCTCTTTGAAATCAATTGAGTAATCATATGGACAATCCTCTAGAAAAATATCCACATTCTTCTTCTCAAAAATGTCTTGATAATCTTGATATTGGCTTGGAATACCACTTGAAGTTCTTCCACTAATAAAAATGACTATAGCATAAATAACAAAAGATGATTCTTCTTTTGTTTCATTTATAAAAAAATTTGTGCCTATAAGTACGGGTTTTATTATACTAGACTTATGGCTTATTATTTGATTTGTAGAATTCTTATTAATGCTTTAAAAAAAATCAAATTTACAAGAAATCCAATCTATTCAAGGATTATACTTTTTTAGCAATGATAAATCTAAAATGATTGGATTAGAAGGAGATTTAATTATAGTAAAGATTATATAATTATTATAACCATCTATTGTTACATTTATAGGAAGGATTTCATAAGTAACATTTTCAAAGAATAATGGGTGACCATCTATAACTTCTATATGTATAGATTTAGTTTTCTGTATTAAAGGTATTTTATGACTTTTAACAAATTCTTTATCTAAAAAATTAATTGGATTCTTTTTACTTCTTTCATTCTATTTTTATATGGGATGCATCTCATTTATCATTTATAGCATAAAAACTTTAGAAGATTTTTAGAAGCTTTAAAGAGCCATGGTTCAATAGTCTTATTAAGATCATGTGTTAGATGAAGATAAACTTTTTTGAAACCTTAGATTGTGGATATAATATATAATAAGAAGAAGACACAAAATAAATCTATTTATTCTTTTAATACAAGTCTTGATTGTCTTTTAAAGATATTAACTCATATCTTGATTCTAATGATTATAAAAATATAAAGAAAATGATTTCTTATTTTTTAATATTTTATTTTAACAATTTCTAACAAAACTTCTCAAAATTTATTACAAACCACTTCTAGCCGTAAAACCAACAAAAATTCCAAAAAAACAACATTGCCGATGCCAAAGAGGCCACGAGGATGGACAATAATTCCTTTAGCTGCTGTTGAGCAGTCTCTAAAGTGACCAAAAACTACAAGATGAAGACACTACACCATCTTGTGAGGTCGATGAGACCACAAATAAGGGCTAATAGCATTCTTGATATTGAACCTGAAAATTCAGGCACAAATTCATGAAGACCCTAATGCTGAATTTAGGATCAAATCATCGTGTGCAGCATGAGGACATCCCCCAATTGTCACATCTACAAGCCGTTGTGAAAGGGCGCTGCTATCCTGAGCTCGCCTATCAAATGAAGATCCGCAAGTTGCTGGTTATCACGTACATCAAGGAACAATTACTATGGAGTTATCACACACCATGTGAGACCCAAAGCTAAGGCCTTCAGTCCTCGAATCTTAAGGAACAAAGGTGCCACAGTCCTCGACGTTCTAGGCACTGATTTGAGACACGCTCCTTTCGGACCAAGACTTAGAAAGTGTCCGAGACGAGCCTCGAGGACTGCAACCTCAGCTCTGGCTAGAACATCTGTTACATTAAGTTTTCATGGTCCCAGGATCCTAATCAACCAGACTTGACCAGAAACTTGAAACTCTCGTGCGAAAAGGCATCGCCTCTTTACACATGTACCATCGTTCGCATTCCTTATGATCATAGTCAACCAGGATACATCTCGTAAAGCCAATGGTCGTCTAACTGTCGCCGGCAGTGGTCTAGAGCATCACGAACCGATCTTGAAATGGAACATCCAAAAAATTGCAACGATGACCCTAGGATATATTCTTGACATCGCAAAGATGGATCGGGGTCCGACTCGTACTTCGATTCATTCCAGCAGAAACGATGTCGGTGTTTCATATGTAGATGTAGTTTCTGCAACATGTAGATTAACCTGACCTTGAAAGGTTTAACTGGAAGTCCCAAAGACGGAGAAGACGAGGTGACCAAAGTAACGTATTCACAGCTGAATGTAATTTGTGACTAATCCCCTAGGATGCCACGATGTTGCACCAAACATCCCACACGGCACTACAGCCAGCTCGTGAGCAGTTAAATCTCGCTCCTCGGACAGTAAATACTTGCAGATTGCCAGCGTCAGAAAAGTGGCCTTCGTATTCAGAGAGAGGGATGCTTTAAGGCTGCTACCACGCATCTGTGCATGCCACTAGCCTCGGTCAACGTCTCTCACAAAAGTAGCTCCTGTGTACTGCCCAATACACTTGTTCGTGCGTGCCTGCATAAAACTGAATCGACTTATAATGTTACAAAGACAGGTCGCATCCTTAGACCGTTGAGATCTATGCAGGAGGAGATATGTTCCAGGACTACACTAAATGGCCCAGCATGCTGGTCGATGCTGATGGAGCCCCAAGCTTTGATTAATGATTTCCCGTTACAAATCTTCATGTTCTTGTATGCCTACTGCGGAAAAATCGGTAACGTCATGAGCTTGAGTTGAGATTGATAAGTCCTCATGCATATAATTGAACAGTCAAACTTCCTTCCCAATTGTGCAGCAAACACGGAAGTCAGTCTCTTTCGCTGCTGTCTAGCTTGGCCTGCGGTTCAGTGATCCATCGCACCACTTGAAGGATCAGGAAGGGAGATTTGAGGGTGAGTTTCTCCAGAGTCACTACTGGTCAGCCCATGTTGCTGCATGTGTTGCACGGGCACCATGTTCAACATCTCAAGCTGGTCCTGATTCATCTGTGCCACTTCGGATGGGGAGAGGATTTTGATCGTTTTCACAAAGTTTGCAAATTCTCTGTGAATAAAAGAACGCCACATGAGTGTAAGTCGAAATTTGTAAACCAACCGTCATTTAAAACTGACTAAGCTGCAAACAGATGGTAATGCGACGGACCAAGACTTGCGGATATGAGCATAATTAAGACAAAATTTCACATGCTCCTAAAAAATGTTTATGGGAAAGACAAGCTTAAAGCTGCAGAGAAAACAAAAATAAGCCAGTTGCTTACTCCCATGGATCATCACCAAGAAGCAATGTATCATCCTCATTATCGACAAACACAATTTGCCACCCTGATGCGGGTGGATCTTCCATCAGGCAGTCTAATTGAAACCTACGCGCCAACTCTTGTCTGAGTTCTGTGTAATTTGAGAAATTTCGTACATCCAAAGATCTCCCAACCGATCCAAGCTTGTGTACCTGAAAACAGGTACGATAAATGCAAAAATCAATTTCGTACACAACACTTGACGCTGCCGAACATATATACTAGTATTTCAAAAGAGTGGATCATAAGAAGAAAGCCTGCAGGTTCAATACAGAGAAATTTAGATGCAAAAAAATCTTTGATGAAAGCTTGCCAAAACAAAGAGCTCAAGAAATGGACCTTGGTAAACGTGCGGGGAGGAATTGCAACAGGCATTGCTGGCCATCCACTATTACGCTGAAAGAGCCCGTTACCATCCAGTCCCTCACCTGATAGTATGCCATTATTCATAGAGTCTGGCGTAACTGGTGGACCGTATGCAGTTAACAGCATGTTATTGCCTGTATCATCCTTTGATTTACAGGAAGATTGAGGAGCAACAACACTTGAGCCACCCAATGGTTGATCAATAGACACACCAAAAAGAAGGTGGCTTCGATCAGCTTGCAGCTGATCCGAATCCTGATCATTGCTGCGAAATCCAAAAGGAGGCAGATGTCCCAGACCTTGATGTAAAGTTGATTCATTATTTTGAGGCAGAGCATAAGCCTCGGGCACCCCACCACTGGAAGCCTCCACACGAGGCTGTTGGGATGAAATGAGTGCCTGGGAGTCAGATTGATTTGAAAACCAGGAAGTAGAAGCCTGTCACCAATTGCATACGAGGTGTTACGCTACCTAAAAATTGTAGTGGAATAATTGACCAAATTGTACAAAACCAATAACACCTAAGGCAACTCCTTACTACCGTTATAACCTTCAAATCATACATCACCACTTAAACACACAAAAGGAAAACATAGGACTTACATAAAGTATCACAAATAGTATTGTGGACACTATTAGTATGTTTGTAAACCTACACTCATACGTAGACCTCAGGTGAAATGTAGCTTTCATAGTAGTAACAGAGTTCCAATGACTTCAAGGATCAAGATTCATTGTTTCGGATTGTCATCTCCTATTACGGACGGGGTAAAAAATTTGAAAAAACAACCACTCCTAAAAGCCAATTTCATTGAAATTTATTCAACCTCACGAGTGACCACTGACTCATAAGCAATGCTCATTTCAAATGCACAATGATACTGAAATTGATCACTCTGCCTCTTTAAGGGCTGGCAACTCTACTACTGAGCTCTGTCTAGAGCGAGCTGGAGCGATATCACGTATTGTTCAACTGAAGAACACGTAAAAGAAACAAGCATTTTCATTTTGATTGGAAAAAAGTAATAAGACAAAACTGTGAAAGACTACCTCGTTAAACATAGTCTGCACTAGCTCACCATGGACTACTGAAAGGACAACTGCAAGTACCTGAATCACTCCTTGCACTGTCCCACAGGGTTGCAATCCATTTTGACTTTTTCGCATCAAACTGGTGATTTGATTTCCTTCACTGAAACTGAGAGTGTCACTAGTGGAAGCCTTTCCCATCATTCCCTGTAAGGCGAAGGAGTTAGACATAGTAGTTGGGGAAGTCATGTGCATATCAGATTCTCTGTAACTTGAAGATGGCCCAACAGGGTTTCCTAGATCCACTGTTTGTGTTTGGCTGGTCGTCAACTGCAATAGAGGGCCTGGAATGTCATTGATATGTTGCATGAGTTGCTGAGGTTGAGGCTGAGACTGCTGCTGACCAAAGAACAGCTGAGACGAGGATGCTGACTGAGGTAGTAATTGGGTTGGAGGATCTACTCTACGAATTTCCTGTAGGGCCGCTGCTGCAAGTGCGCGATAGTACCCACTCTGAGGTGAAGATACCATCGGTCCAAGTCTCTGTTGCGGCAGTCGCATCCAAAGGGGGTCCATTCCCAAGCCACCAAATTTAAGTGACACTAATGGGTCACTCCCGTGAGGCCACATATGTGACTTCTTCATCAACATTTCCAAAGCATCTTCTTCTTCTGTTAAGACGAATTCTAGATGTTAATGTTACGGAAGAAAGAGACACAATCGCCTCCGGCAAAACTTGGCAATCTAAGCCTTTCGAAGCATTAAAAAGCACGCAACCTATTTAGAGTCCCAAGAAGGAAGAGGAATGATGTAGAAGTACATTCTAATATAAAGAATGGATGTTCGTCTTAGTGAAAATTATAACCATTACATCTAGGAATATCCCACTACTATACTCCGAAATTCTAACAGGAAAGAATGCTAAGGCACCCTGGATTGAGAGTCAAACTTACCTTGCATGCCACGAGGACGTTTCGACCTTAAGGCAAGCGGAGGAGGGCAGAGTAGAAATGGTGTTGTTATTGGTTCAATCTCCCAAAGAGACACCCTGAGTTGTCTGTCACCAGCTGTAGATTCATCCCACCCAACCTGTACAGCCAATCCAAAAAAAGAAATTCAGAGAAAATGAGATGAATTATAATAATACTAGTGATAATAACAACAATAATTATTACTATTACAATTACTACTACTATTATTTACTTAATAAATAAGTAAATAAATAAATAATTTATCAAAAACAGAAATGTAACAGAATAAAAAAGCATATAAAGCCCTACAACTTGGACATGAGAGATCACACCTTGAGAGAGCGCCAATCTGATTTAGGCCACCTAGCAGGATCAAGATCCCCTATACAAGTGATTGTGCCCATGTATCTGACAAATAAAATGCATGATCGAGGTTAACTTACCTTAGATTTTAAAAGTAATAACAATGTAACAACTAAAGGAAGTCTGAAAACGAAGTCAATAATCACGTATGTTTACTGAGAAAGTGAAGATTGATACTCATACTTTCTCACATTCGATTCCTCCGTTTCAAACGCCATCCGAAAGCGCATACCTAGTGTAACTTGTGTGTTGTATAAAGCCTTCTGGTATTTTGCAAGGGGAATGACAAATGCAGAAGGGCTTTGCCTGTAAAGATAAAAAGTAGTCAACATATATAAATTCTTCCAAATTTACATGCTTGCAATAACTCCAGATTAACAAGGCCTGTACAAGCAAGAAACGCAAAATTCTGAACATAGAGATCAGGTTTAGATTTCAAATAAACAATTTCTAAAGCAAGAATATTGTTGCAAAGTTTGGAAGAATATTCACTAAGTCTGCAAGAGTGTCAAGCGCATCAACCTTTCCATTTAACAAGCGTTATCTTAAATGAAAAGTTCCTAAACACTGAGTATGGGCATGTGCACCTCGGATTGTAGAAAATTTTGAAGCGGCTGCAGCATGGCTGACAGCTGCAAGAACCCCGAAATGCATACTATCACTAGACAGCACTGAAGATTTTCTAGTAAATAAATGACTTTCAAGATGTCCATCCATAGAACATTTTTTTTTTAAAAGTTACAAGAAATATTATTTTTAAACTTATAAAATTTTATAATTTATAAATTTAGTATAAAAACTTTATATTTAGATAATAGGAATTAATATAAGACTTATATTTAAAGACTTGTATTTATTTTTAGATAATATAAAAATATCAAATCTAATAGAAGAAATAAAATAATGTCATTTTTTGGAGTAATTTAAATTGGCATTTAAGTTTTAGTTGAAACATTTATAGAAAATAGAAATATATCAACTATGAGGCCAAAAAAATTATTTTTGTATTTTTAAAGTTTTTTAGTAGCATTCAATATAAGCCTTACTAACTTATTTTTAATAGTCAAATTTGATTAGTTTGCTATAAAATTTAGAATTCATCATTCATAATATTAGGTTTTTTTTTTTTTTTTTTTTTTTTTTTTTTGTGACCTTTCTGAATAAATTTTTTATTTAAAAAAAATATTATTAGAATATTTTTTTAGATAAAGATATTTTATAATAAAATAAGATATTTTAAATATAATAATAAATTTAATATGATAATTTGGAATTATTATTATTATATATATATATATATATATATATATATTAAAATTTTAGTTTTAAAATTTAAAATTAATGTAATATTTATTTATAATTTATTTATGAATATTTTTTAGATATTTTGATCTTTACTAAAAGAAAAATATCTCAAATTTAGAAACAATTGATAAAATAAAATTTAAAAAAATTGAAGTTTATTTAATAAAAAAATATATAATCTTATTTAAATTAACTTGGATTAATCTTTAATTTAGTATGTAAACAAGGACTAGTTTTTAACAAAAAAGAAATTTTATTTAAGAAGATTATTTTGTCTTCTTAAGCTTGTTTTTAAGCTTTCATTTTTTAGTCATTTGTTTTTTCTTTACTTTGATTATTTTGATTTTTTGAGATATTTTTACTATACAAAAATATATGATATTTTTTTATAATACTTATTAACATATCTCTTAGATTTATTTGATAATATGCTCAAATACACTTTTAATCAAATTTTATTGATCAAATAAAATATTCAAATTTAGAGCTTAATACTACCTTTTGAATACTTTAAATTAGAATAATATCTTTATAAGAAATTCAATAATGGACTTTTATGTTTATATTTTTATGTACTTTTGTTTGATTTTTTAAAAGAATAATATGGATTTTTTTGTATTATAAATATAAATATAAAATATATATTAAAGATCTACATTTTAATATTTAAGTAAAACAAATAAATAATTTTAATTTTTTTAAATTAAAAAATTAAAAATAAACTAATATAGAAATAAAAATTATAATTTTTAAGTGAGAGAATATTTTCTTTGGCTCTAGATCCCATGTTTTGTCTTCATTATAAATATTTTAAAATCCAACCTTCCTCATATCTAACAAACTAGTTGGATTTTTTTTACTTCTTTCATTCTATTTTTATATGTGATGTATCTCATTTGTCATTTATAGTATGAAAACTTTAGAAGATTTTTAGAAGCTTTAAAGAGCCATGGTTCAATAGTCTTATTAAGATCATGTGTTAGATGAAGATAAACTTTTTTAAAACCTTAGATTGTGGATATAATATATAATAAGAAGAAGACACAAAATAAATCTATTTATTCTTTTAATACAAGTCTTGATTGTCTTTTAAAGATATTAACTCATATCTTGATTCTAATGATTATAAAAATATAAAAAAAATGATTTCTTATTTTTTAATGTTTTATTTTAACAATTTCTAACAAAACTTCTCAAAATTTATTACAAACCACTTTTAGCCGTAAAACCAACAAAAATTAAAATTTTCAAGAATAAAGAAAAAATTCTATGAATAATAACAGTTTAGAAGTGGGTGATCTATAACTTCTAATATACTTATGTCTTATCAAGAGAAAAGGGTAATCCACTCTTAATCAAGAAAAGACAAAGCTTTGATATTGTAACTTCACTCTTGTCAATTTATCAAGGACATGAACTAAAACAGATGCATAAGTTAGTAAAAAACTATGTTAAAGAAAAATAAAAAGATAGAAATAAAGAAATATGTATATTTAAGAAGAAACTGGAATGGCTATTGCCAAAGACTAGAAAATACATGAGACTCTTGAATTAGACTAGAAACAAGAAAGGAATTGACAAGAGTGAAGAAGGCTTCACTCTTGTTTTTATATATAGTATCTATCTAAGAGCTACATGGCAGCATTCTATAGGATCTATTACACGTGTCTAATTTGCAAAACACGTGTCAAACTTACAAGATAAGTTTATTACATGTGCGCCACGTACTTGGCTTGTTCCACAAACTACCAATAAGTGCTATACATAATTAGCTTGTTCCACAAGCTATCAATATGTACCACACGTGGCTAGCTTGTTGGCCAAGTTTTTAACCTACCAATCACCTATAGACATGTATAAAGGTGATTCCAAGTCTATAAAGGTGATTCTAAGTCTATAAAGCTTCTAAGAAGCTTCTCTATAAGATATTATCAAATTAACTTATTTTACCTACTTCTAATAACTAGAAAATTATTGGACTAAATCTTATGTTCATGATAGAAATACATTATTGAGACTAAAGAACTCTTCAATCTTGACTCTAATATATACCCTTATCTAGGAAGCTTCTTGAATAGCTTCTATCAAATTAAAAAGCTTCTCAAGCAGCTTCTATCAAAGTAAAAAGCTTCTTGAGCAACTTCTATCAAACTAAAAAACTTTTTGAATAATTTCTACCAACTTGGAAGCTTTTTGAGCTCTTTCTACCAACTACAAAGCTTCTCAAGTTACTTCCATTAACTAAAAAACTTCTAAAATATTCTAGAAGATTTTGTGAACTTTCAAAGTGTATGTTCTTAATATCACCTCTTTCTCTAGCAACAAGTTTTAAGAAGAGCTCATACCTTCAAGAATCTTCTTACATACATAGAAAGTTGAGAATATGGTATATCAATAAAGTTATATATTTTGATCCTTGTTTATGGGCAATAGATTCTATTAGTCTTTGAAAAAATCACCTATGACCTTAAGCTACTATCTCTGTTCTTAAAACATCCCATCAAGGATTTGATTTTTATTGCCACCTTCAAAACATCTTCCAAATAAGATCTTAAGTTTAAGAGGATTCATCTTTTCAAGCTCAAGTAATATCACTAAAGCTTGAGCATTAAAATCAAAACTTATATAATTGGATATTACTCCTAATAGCTCCAACCGTGGTTGTACTTGGCGCTGAAAAATATTGTCCTCTATTTACTCAATTGAAGGTTGTAAAACCTTTACTAGTTCATTCAAAGCTTGTATAATAAATAAATCTACTAAATCTTGTTGTGTTAAATCTTTCAATACTTGAAGGTTTAATATGATAACTAACTTGCTTCTACAGCTCTATTCTATCTTGGAATAAATGATTGTATACTGATGAAGACTTTAGTTTGACTCTCCTCTTCTTATAATTATTTTTCAAATCTAATCTTCATTAAAAAGTTATTATTAAATACGTTTGAATTTGTAGAGATAAAATCAATGAAATTCCTACATTTTTTGAGATGCATTAGCGAGATTTTTGGCCAATTTCTATCTCTGCTCATTGATATTATAGCTGCACCAATGAACAAGATATTCCAATTTATTTTATTTTTATCATGAATTAAGCACCTTTTTGACCTCATATACTTTACTATTTTTTATTTCAATACTAGGTGGCAATTATTTTATTCTTTTCAAAATATGCAACTCTCTATAAGACTCTAAAAGAAAGACATCAAAAATTAGGTATATTTTTATAAAAGATGGTAGTTCCAAATAATATGCTATTAGATTAATTTGCTTCTAGATAGAAAATGTTCCTAACCTTTGATAGTCCAATTTATAATTTAATCTTGATATTTTATTAAAGAAGCCATACTTTATTTCCAATATAAAAAACAAGCGGTTGATTCTTAAATTTATTTATAGATGCCTTGTAAGTATCTTGAACTACTTGCAATTGAAGCTTCAAGGTTGTTTGATATTATGTTAGATGCTTTACAAATCCTTCAGCTATTGGATTATTGTTTTTTAATTTATTCTATAGATCAAGCTTTGGATGAAATCTATAATTAGAATAAAATGATATTTATTGAGTTGAGATAAGAATAATATTATTTTATATAAATTTTACTAACAATAGATATAAGATCTAATTGTCTTGTTGATAGTTAATAGTGCATCGTAAATATTGCTCCAAAACTTGATTAACTCATTCTATTTGGCCATCAATTTGAGAATGGAAAGTGGAAAAAAGTTTAATATTTACCTTTAATATTTCAAAAAGATATCTTTAAAACTTAGATATAAATTGGGATCCTTACTCTGATATGATATCATCCAGTAGGCCATAATATCAATATATTTTGTCAAAAAAGAACCTTATTATTTTTACATTAGAAATAGTCTTTTTATAAGGAATAAAATGAGCTATCTTTATCAATCAATCAACCACTACAAGAATGTTGTCTAATAAATTGGATGGCCATAGATCCATGATAAAATCTATTGAGACAGAAGACCATGACCATCTTAGAATATACAAGGGTTATAAGAGTTCATAAGGACAATATTGAGGATTCTTAAACCTTGAATAAATGTCACAAAAGAATACAAAATCTTTTATAGCTTTTTATATTTGAAGCTACTAAAAATCTCAAAAAAAAAATTCTAAGATCTTATTAAATCCAAAGTGATCTACAATTGGAAAGTCATGGCAAGATTGAAGATTGTGCAATTGTATTAGTTCTTTCTGAATATATAAATATTTTTTAAAATATAAAAGGTCTTCCTCAAGCTTAAACTTCTCAGTATTTTTATTAAGGCAATACTTCATATTAAAGACTAAAATATTATTAGTGGTTACACCATGTACCTCATTAAAGAAACTAAAATCAATAGGTACTGATGTAATAATAGTGTAAAGATAAAATTGCTTTAATTTTAATAAATTTATATATTATTGATCAAATGTTGCTTTTCTTCTCTTTGGTACAAGATATGATCTCCTTAATAAAGCATCACACAATTCTTGTTTCTTCTCAAGTTGATAAGTGATAATAAAATTAAATTGAGATAATGACATATTCCATCAAGCTTGACGGTAATTCATAACATAATCTGATATTAAATATTTTAGATTCTTATAATCTATGTATACAATTACAAGGTGCATTGTTCTTTCAAGAAAATGGTGCCATTCTTAAAAAGAATCTATAATAGCAAGAAGTTTTTTATTGAAGATTTTATAATTAATATTAATAGCAAAAACTTTCAAGAATGAAATACAATAGAATGAAATTTATTGTCTATATTCATTTATGAAAATATGGCTCTTAGTGCAAAATCCAAAGCATTGATCTCTATGTAAAATATCTTTGTAAAATTTGAATGCATCAAGATTGGAGCTATGGTAAATATTGGCTTGAGATCTTGAAATATCTTCTCTGCTTGAGGCCTCTATTCCAACTTATTTTTGCATGTCAATTGAGTAAGAGAAGTAGCAATTGAAGAATAATTTTTGATGAAGATTTTATAAAAGTTGACAAATCTAAGAAAATATTGTATATCTCTTATAATCTTTGGAATAGTTCCATTGTATAACTACCTCCACCTTTTTAGGATCCATCATCAAATTCTCAATAGATACAATGTATCTCAAAAATCCCATCTTTGGTTGATGAAATACACATTTTTCTAGTTTGGTATACAAACCTACATCTTGTAGCTTTTATAATACCAACTTTACACATTCCTTATATTCTTCCATATTTATTAAGTACATCAAGATATCATCAATATAAATCACTAAAAATTTATCTAGATGCTTTAAAAAGATATTATTTATTAAATGCTGAAAGATAGTAGGTCCATTTGTTAATCCAAAGAGTATGATATTATATTCAAAATATCCATACCTTGTCTAAAATGCAATCTTTTATCCGTCTTTTTTTTTTTTTTTTATCTATATCAAATTATATATTCTACAAAGATCTATCTTAGTATAGATCTTGGCTTCACAGAGTTGTTCCAAAAGTCTTAAGATTAACGGTAGTAGATAACAATTATTCACCATTATTTTATTTAATCCCCTATAATCAATGCACATACGTAAAGAATTATCTTTTTTCTTCACAAAGAATATAAGTGCACATGCTAGAGACTTTAAATATTTGATGAAGTTTTTTAGAAGATTTTTATTAATATAATTTTTTAATGCTAAAAGCTTGTTTTTTAAAAAGGTTATAAATTAGGCTAAAAGATGATTGCATTCCTTTCTAAAGATCTATAACACAATTATATGATTAATGCTCTAATAACATATCAATATTCTTCTCCTGAAAAATATCTTGAAATTTGCTATAATGCTTTACAATAATTGCTAATGAAGTCATATCTTCTTTAATTGGATTATGTAAATAACAAAAGGTATATCTTTTTTAGTCGATCTTGTAAAGGTGCTTGCTTCAACAAATAAAGGTTTATCAACTTGTGACTTTTTATAAAGTTTTCTTGTAGGAATTTCTATCAAAAATGTTATTCTTTGTAATTTCTAATCTATAAATGGATTATGCTTTTTCAACTAAGAAAGTCCAAGAATAATAAAATTTAAAGGAGTCCTAATAATATCAAACACAATTTAGCTGCTATGATCTTCAAATATCACTACTATAGGCATTGTTTTATAGATGTCACTACTAGAGGATAAAGATTGTCCATCTATTAATTGTACATGATTAGGTTTGGATTTTTGTATAAGAAGAATATAATGGAGCTTAATAAATGCCTTATATAAGAAACAAGCAATCACCCTTGAATCCAACAAGGTGAATCTTTGAAGCTTTTGAGGGCTAAAACATAAAAGAATTGTAAAGCAATGAACAAGCTAGGCAGAAAAAAAAGAACCTAAATAGTTTTGTGATATTGAATTATCTAGCTACACAATCTTTACTATGGTTGAACATCTTTGTTTTCTTAAACGATTGCACTCCTTGTTTTGATGACACATTGATTTTGTTTATTTTAAGAATTATCAACCTTATGGCTTTTCTCACTATAATATAAACATAGATCTTCTTTATATAGATTGATACAGAACATGCCTCTTGTCACAATGCTTGGATCTTAGCTGTTGTGTAAGAAATCTTATTATGTTTTCTAAATGTTTTGACAAATGCTTCCCTAAAAGCTTCAAAGTTGCTTAAAATTGGTGATTTCTTTTCAAATAAGAGAGCTAGCTATAATAATACTTGTCTCATAAATAAGATGCTAACTAATCAAATTTGTGATTTTTTTGTTGAATAAGTATTAAGTTGTAGAACCATTATCAATTAAATTTGATTGACAAATCCTCAAAATATCAAATATGTATCAATATATTTCTCCAGAAGACTAATTTGAGGCTCTTTACGTTGCTAAACAAGTAGATTTCCTTAACATAATATAAGTAGTAATACATCTTCAAGCGCAAAAGTTAGAAGTGGATATAATCTAGATTATGATACTTCAAATATTGCATTGTTATGAAGTTTTACAACAATTCTTTTAATTTCTACAATCCTAGCAAATAAAGTAATTAGCATACTTATGATGACATCTAATTTGGACTCAGAAGATTTGGTCATACTAATAACTTGACTTCCAGTTATTCTAAGAGGAAAAAAAACCAAAAAATTTATATATATATAAAAAGAGATAATATTAATTTAGAGGAGGATAATCTGCAACATCTAAAATACCTTTAAGACCTTCAAGAAGAAGAATAATTCCCTCTTTTACAAGAGGAATAAAGCTCCAATATTACGATGAAGAAAATATCAATCAAGAAGAAAGTAATTTGTAACTTCTATAATGCTAGTATACCTTCAAGAAGAGGGACAATCCACTCTTTAACAAAAAAGATCCAACTTTGATATTTAAGATGAGGGCAATTTTGACAAATTGTCAAAAACGCAAGAATATAAAAGAAGAGAATTGAACCAAAAAGAAGTTTTAAGAAGAAACCAACAAGGACTTGAATTATTTAGATAAATATATGAACTACTTCAAGAAAGGTGAGCTAAAACTCTAAGAGATGCATTGTTGAGACTGAAGAATTCTTTAAGCTCAGCTCTAATATATACCCTTATCTAAGAAACTTTTTCAACAGCTTCCATCAAACTAAAAAGCTTTTTGAACAACTTCTATTAATTTGGAAGCTTCTCGAGCTCTTTCTATCAACTTAGAAGCTTCTTAAACTCCTTTTAACAACTTAGAAGCTTCTAAAGCTCCTTCCACCAACTTAGAAGCTTCTCGAGCTCCTTCTATTAACTACAAAGCTTTTCAAGCTACTTCTACTAACTAAAAAACTTCTAAAATATTCTAAAAGATTTTGTGAACTTCCAAAGTATATATATTTAATAATATATGGACACAAGGTGTATCTTTTGAAAGATTATCTTTTATAAATTTGATCCTCCTTGTTACAAAGAACATTCAAATTTGTAAGAGACCATTTGTTGCAGTGGAAAAGAAAAAAGAAAAATAAAAGTTCTACATAGGTGAAAGGTTGACAATACATTATTTAGTATAATTACAATAGTCAAGGAAGAAAAAAAATGGAAGCTATAATGTTACTAAAGCAATTTGAGGATTTTACATCATTTGTTGCATCAATTCAAATTGCCCAATTTCAAGAGGCACCCCCTTGTAGACCTCAGTGTGTAAAATGGTTATTTAGCAGATGCTTTGATTGTTACTTGAAAACCTTTAGATACATCCACAATTATAAAAGCAATCAATATGATCTCATATTTTTTGAGAGTAAGATCAAATAGGGAAGGCGTGTAGGATAGATTTACAGATCTATGATGGAGGATGTTGTCATAGAATTCTAAATACACAATCATAGTTGGCAATCAATTTACTATGTTACAAAGTATGATGCATTTTGTAGAACTACATCTATTAATTTGATTGATAAGTTATATCAAATACGTCAACCATATAGCATTGAAGAAGAAGTTAAAAATAGCTTGTGGTGGCATTAGCAAAAACCATGGTATATAGTGGATGGCAAATTGTAGTGGCATTAGAAAAAATTAAGGTGACAATAACAACACCCAATATATAAATACTATGTATATATTTTTTATGTATTACTTGAATTGTGACATGATTCATGTAATTTCTTTTAAATGTTACATAAAACTGAATCAAATCATTTCTATAAAAATTGTAGGATGTTGGACACTATGTCAAATTTATCATTGGTTTATATTTTCCTTGATAATAACATATTATAGAATTAAAAAAGATTAAGATATTTATTATAATACACCATTCAACTCCAACAACAGGATGTAGTGTTTAACTTTCCATGATTCCATAGGTTTTTGTACAATGTTCATTTTAGTTAATTTATAAACAGGTGTTCTTTGCATGCATTCAATAATAGAGAGTAGTTAAGAATAAGTGAGCATAAATGAGGATATATCATTCCAGAAAATGACATAAGTCTATTCCAATGTTATGTCATTTATCTTTATGCAAATAGTGGAAATTTTAGAAAGGTAAACAATACAAATTGATCCAACAAAAGAGAAACCACTCAGTCCCATTCCAATATCTATGCTTGAAACTCGAAACATCGAGCCCTTTGATGCCGTAGGATGACGCCGCCGGCGGCGGCGGCGGTGGCGGCAGCGGCGGAGAGTGGCAGCCGCCGTCAACCTCCCATAGAAAAGAAAAGTTGCACTACCGTGCGCACCAGCTCAGAAGTGAGATCCATCTTTAGTGGACTTTCCTCGGGTAGCAGTGCAATTCTCTAAACCCACCTTTCTGGTAGGAAATGCGAATAATTGCCCAATTATTTTGCGGAAAAGCAGCGTAGAATCTAGGGAATCACTCAGTGCAACAACAGCGCACACAAATTTCAGACACAGTGTGTCCGTAGCTATGCGAGAAGACCGCTGGCGAAGTTCCGGAGGAGAATCGTGAAGTCAGCCTTGGCAGAAATCGTTGACAGGGGAAAACGAGCTTCAAACTGGCGCCGGGAGAGGGATGGAAGCTTTTCGGGCTGCTTGCCTTGACGACGCCCACCCAACCCCACGCGGTTCGTGCCAGCTCAGACTTCGCTGGGTTGCCAGCTCGACTAATGGTGTGGGACGACTTGCCACGTAGTCCGAAATGCAGGGGGTGGGAAAGCGGTGAGAAAAGGGCTGCTGTTGACCACAACTGCAAACCACCACTGAATCGGATCCTCTCCCTCTGCAGGATTCAGAGAATGAGAGCAGTAATGATGGTCACCTGAAAGTTTCTCATACCCTCACAAAATTGGCTTTGAACTTTCATACCATGAATTGGACTGGATACTAATTACGGCCAAAAATGTACCTGCCCTGCAGACCCATCGCAGTCTGGAAACAGCCCTTTCAACCCTCACTTAACTCTATCATAACTCTCTCTTGCTTGTTTTCACCACAGCATGAGTAATACCCATCTCGTTAAATCAACCCAAAGTCATAAAACTAGAGGCTGGGTGGTGGGGGAGGGGGGCAGTCGTAAATAGCGGGCCGGGGAAGTCCCACCAACTCGCGCCGGACCCCCCCGACCCGCGCCTCCTGATCCGATCTTGTGTGTCCGGTGTCTAGCGTGCGAGGCCTTGCAGACCGTGCTTCGCTCCAGAAACTGGTTGTCCAGTTTTCATGGTGAAGGTTCATCGATCAACGTCCTCTCCAAGCGGAGCTACAGCGCTTGGTCAAGTCGCTTGGAGTAGTATTCGCAGTGTGGAGTCGTTTCTCAATAGCGAGGCTGCAGTTAATCTAGGTTGGGGCAAGGCTCAGTCAGACTGCCAGCTTGCATTCAATTAGACCCGGAAGGACTCGGGAGGTCGTCGTCGCTGTCGTTGTTCTCCGTTTTTCTCTGTGAAAGACGTATGAATTTTTGAGAGAATCCGAGGTTGTGCCAGGAGGCAGGGAGCTGGAGCCGGTGGTTTCCGGAGAGAATCTGCCTAGCGTGGTCGGTGTTGTGGGGTTTTTTGCGTTCTGTGGCTCTAGCTGAGGAGGAGGGAGAGGGGGTGCTTTGTGGGAAGGAGCAATGCCGGAGTGGGTGATAGCTGCAGAAGTAGTTGGCGGTACTGGATGAGGCGTGGTGGAGAAAGGTGGGTGGGGTAGTTCTCGAGGTTGGTGGCTTGGCTCGTGTGAGGAGGGTGATAGTGATTCACAGAGAGGACGTGTGATTGCTGTGTACGAAGCTGCTTGGGGAAGGGGAGAGAGAGAGAGAGAGAGAGAGTTGTTGTCTTGGTTTTTCTTTGTTTTCCTTGGTTTTTTTGGAGTTTAGTTTTTGTTGTCTCTGTTGTTGACGCTGTTGTTGGAGCTTTACGTCTGCGTTTCTCCCGGTCTGGTCTGTGAATTGAACTAGACTGTCTTTTTGTGTGGTGGGTAGACCATCATCAATTGTAGAACTGGCATTTCTCACCTGGTGGCTTGTTCCTCCCCAATGCTAGGTCTGCTCGGAAAGCCCCACTAAATGGCATCCTAAATTTGCAATGCTGATCTCAAGAGAGATAGAGCTTCAGCAGCGTGTCACCTTTTGCTGCAATCTAAATGATCGTCGGTGCGTCTGCAGCGCGGTTTTCAATCTCGTGAGAGGCTTTAGTTTTCAGTTACCAGTTTTTTTGCTTTTGGATGGAGTAGCCCTCACGCGGCGAGGGAGCAATGAGCGTAATTGACATATTTTTATTATATTTAGGAATTGACCGAAGATTAAGTACACACGTTATTGACTTTTGAGCCCCAGGGAGCGAGTTCTTTTTTCCCTTTCAACCTCTTGAAGGGCAGTATTGGAGGTTGACTGCAATGGCCTGTGCTTTAAAACCTTTGCCAAGCGAGGGAAAGTGCGTTAGTATTCCTGTTGTCCATCGCTTGTCCTAGTTGCAGAAACTTCGGAAGCTCGAATTGCTTAGACAAGGTAGCTGGTTAGAGTCGACGCCTAGGGCTAAATTAATTTTCAGGAATCGGAGCATCGTTCATGAGCAATCGGTAGTGGTTTCTCTTGTACTCATCCCAGCTTTCTGGAAATTATTCCCCTCTCGGAGTCGTCGAACTTCCGCTGTTGTTCGGGTTTTCCTTTACACAGAGTGTTTCAAAGTGTTAATCATATACACGTGAGCGACAGAGGAGTATGCGTGCGTAGTCGACCGTGGTTAAAATTTTAACTCACTTTCCTGTTTGGGATTTCCTTAAACAGGCACGCCCTTAGATTCATCTTGAATTGTTAGCTGACTCGTTATACTTAATTCGAGGATCATCGCAATTCGAGGCTTGGTCCTTTTGGATGAGATGAACCGCCAGGCCAAGGTTGTGCCAGCAGGTGGTTTAAAGCGTGCTGACAATGTGTAAGCTACGTGCATGCACTCGACGACCATGGAGATTTGTTTGAAAATCTCTGTAGAACTGGTAGTTGGAGATTGACTGGGTCTCTTGTAAACTTGGAAGTTTACAAAACAGTCATGGAATAAGCCGGTCAAACCAGCGTCTCGTTGAATGTGTTTTTTCAGAAACCAGGGTTGAAAGTTCCTACTTGTCGAGCGATGAAAAGTATATGAATGATATTTGTCTTCTCTAGCGTGTCACAAATGAAGGAAGTATCATCAATTGAAGGTTAACTCTGTTTTGTTGTTTCTTTGTTATCTCAGGTGGCACGCAGCTCTTGCCTCCTGCTTATTCGACTACTGAGAAGGAACGAGGGGTTTTTCACGAATCGCTCCTGCTACACAGAGCGTGAAGGGTTAAAAATTGTAGGTCAGGCCGACATATTGAGGAGTTTGGCGCAGGAAGCGTTGGAATTGCTTTCATGAGTCAAATAGCAGATTCAACGACGCACTAGAACGCTAGAATTCTTCGCCATGGGGTGCACAGTATCCAGAGATGGCGCCGCCTTCTCGGAGCGGGACAGGGACAGGTTCGGTAGCGTGCGGAGGCTCGCGAAGAGCAGCTCTTTCACACACCTCAGATCCACGAAGCCCCGTGACTTGCACTATGATTACCACGTTGTGGCACTTACGTCCAGCACCTATGGCCTCATGAAACTCCTGGAATCAGAGAAAGTGAACGAGCACTTGGTATCTGTGATCGGGGGCAAGGGCTCCGACGCATCCAACTTTAGGACGATCCGGAAGTTGGAGGCCTCGCCCAGCAGCGAGAAGCCTCCCAAGAAGTGGGCCGATATGGCCATGGGAGTCTCCAGGTTCAAGCTGGAGCAGATTAGGAAGGATCAAATTGAGGCAAAATTCCCCTTAAATCCTGTAATCCCTGAAGAAGAAGCACCGGAACCCAGTGAAGCGGAGACGATCAACACATGGGAGCTCATGGAGGGACTGGACGATCGGATGACCCCTCTTGTATCCCCCTTAAGGACTACCACGGTTTCGACGAAAGATACTGACGCAGAGCTTCTGGACAGTGTGTCAGATGCTCCCACGCTCAAGACTTTTTCCCGCTCGAGATCGCTATCTGCTGTTGATGGGCTCAAGCTGTACAACAGCACAGCTGTTATGAGGCCCACCCTTGGAGCTATGGAGTCCTCGTTCTCCGCGACCAAACTTCCGACCAAACAAAGATTTGAGTACTTGAGGGACAGCATGGATTTCTCCCTGAGAGGCAGAGGACCTCTCGATAACGCAGGCGTACCGGTGAATTTCTCTCAGGGATTTAGCGGCCCACTTAGTAGTTCAGGTTTGCCAGCGGAATTTGCACTAAGATATAGCGGACCGTTGCGAAGTACGGGGTTGCCGAGTGGGCAGGTGATGGGTTTTCCAATGCAGGACTTCCAGACAGTGTTTCCATCGGTTTCGGAGGTCTCTCATGGTGATGAGACGACTGACAGCAATTTATTCGACCCTGACATCTTGGCCACATTTCAAGACATGGCGCATCCGGAGGACAGAACGTCCTCCGAAGACGGTTGGTGCCATGTTCGTTGCAGTGATGGCGAGGCGTCGACGTCGGGGAGCACCGCCGATGGATATAGTCCCGTCCAATGGGCTAGCCGTAATCAAAGCTTGTTCGGTGACTCGGTGAACATCTGCGATGGCAGCACTGATACCGGCCCCTTGACGACATACGGGCCTCGCAGGTTGTCCTTTGCGAAGGTGGCGCCAGTCGACACTTCGGAGATTACCGACCCGTTGTCGCAATACGAAACGAAATGCCCGCCCGGTGGTGAGCACCGCGTGGTGCTGTATCTGACGAGCCTGCGCGGCATCCGTAAAACGTTTGAAGACTGTCACAGCTTGCGGATGATCCTGCAGAGTTTCCCCGTGTGGATCGACGAGCGCGACGTCTCCATGCACGCCGAGTTCCGGCAAGAGGTAACGGATCTCCTCGGTGGACCCGTCATGGTCCCGCGTCTGTTCATCAAAGGTCGCTACATCGGGGGATCCGACGAAGTTCGCCGCCTTCACGAAGAAGGGAATTTGGGCCCGCTGCTTCAGGATCTACCCGTTGTCCAGTACCGCCAACCTTGCGACGGTTGCGGTGGGGTCAGATTCGTCCCCTGTCCCGAATGCAGCGGCAGCTGCAAGGTCATCACTGAAACCAACGACGTCGCGCAGTGTCCGGATTGCAACGAGAATGGTTTGATCAGGTGCCCAGTGTGCTTCTGAGAGGTTCCACACCTTCAACTCCTTCCCAACTTGTGAGAATCCAGCCACCAGTGATTGTTCCAGTCATCATCGACGCGAGAAACAGTGCATCCCACCCCATGGACACACAAGGGTGGGGAAGTGTATATATACACAACAATCACCTGGCTATCTCGTTCTTACAGTTTAGATTCTAGAGGTTCACCGATGATAGAATCACTAGATCGACACAGGCTGCTGGAATGCGTAACTCTATCACGCAACTTTGAAGCATGTTCGGTGACCCCATCTGTATACATTCCTGTGCACTACTTCCAAATGAATATGACACTCCGTTACTGTACACGAGGCTGGACTGGAAACTCATCGAGCATCCAGACGACGCAGACCTTCTCTCATGGTGAGTCGTATTGCCGCTACTCATTCAAAGCTCTTCATTTAATGCAGATCATGGGGTCTGATTTGAATATAACTATGCTTTTACAAACTCAGCTAATCTTGATATAACAAGAAATTTTGGTTGTGATCTTCTTCACCTCTTCCTCGAAGCTTACAGATATCTTGGTCTGCTTCGAAGGATATTGTTGCAGCATTCGATTCAAACCATGATTTTACAAACTCGGCTGATGTGCACACACTAAGACAACTGTTGCCGGTTTTCTGTGTTCTAATTTGCTTTTCTTGTGTTTTGTGAAGGTTATGAGATTAATTGAGATTTGCTGAAGACTTAGACTGGTGGTTTAGGCGTCTATGGGCAAGTATGTGTGTCGGTGAAGCTCAGCATCAACAAGCCCAGGCAACTGATTTTTCAGAAATGAAGCTGGATTTCTATCAATTTTTTGCCAATTTCTGCGCATGTGTGTTAATGCCATCGCATGTTTATATTTTGGAACTCTTCAGGCCTTTTGTGTCAATGCTTGTAGGGTTTATTTATTTTTTACAGTGGCAATAGAAAGAAGCTTGTTGGTAGGTTTTGCTACTGTTAATTCTTTACACTAAAAATAGGGCCCATGACTGATGTATTTTTATTCGATTCAATCTTACTTGGGCGGTCGTTATTTTACTTTTGTATGGTGAAAAGTTATATGTTGCCAATATTTTCTTTGAGCTTTCCTCTTGATGATTTATGTTGTTGATTCAATTGCATGACTTTGATAGTTTTCTTGGATTTACAGTATTTTTCGTAAACAGATTTTTTGATCAAAAGGTTCGCTAATATATTATGAACTTTGAAAAAGAATTAAACTAAATCTTGTTTTTAAATTCTTTCAATCAATAATATAAACTTGAACTTTAACATACTTGATGAATGGGGAATATGGACTTTTGGTAAAAGAAATATTTTATTTTTCTTCAAAGAAAAATCTGACTACAATAATCTTAATTCCTTTTACAATACTTCACTTTTTTGTTTAACTTGCTGAACTGCACTGTTTGCTTTGAGGCTGTCATTTTTAACATTAAATTGTATTTTGGTAATTGAAGAGTTTCTACTTTAACATTTAATAGCAAAATACTTATTTATTTATTTATTTAATCCTATTCTGATTTTGGTGTAATCTATGTAGAAACAAGCAACCATTTACAAATCAAATTAATTTCAAGTGAACGTATCTTTTACTTTAAAAATATAATCAAGTAATTTTTAGTTTTTTATAGAGGTTTTGATTTTAAGATAAGATATTTTTAAATAAAAATATTTAAGCAATAAAAATTTTATTCATATATGTATATATATATATATCTTTGATAGACTGTTCAAAGTTTTTTTTTAAATTACATAGAATATATTTTAAACAACATATCTTTTATTTAAATTTCAAACTTCATCATATTTATAAAAATTATAACAGTTTTTGAATGTAGTTATGTAAAACTTTGAATATTAATAGTTCTTAAACAAGACAATAAATATTATAATTATTTTTTAAAAAACAAAACGTAAAAGACAGATTTGTATTAAAAAAAACTAAAAAAACAAAATAAAGAAGATTAGATGGAGGGTGGGATTAGAGAAGGGGGTTGTTGTAATAAAAGCTAAGTCTTTAATGGACTTCTACCTCCTAAATTTGATTAGTAGCACATGTTGGACATTTGAGACACAATATTTTTTTTTATTGTAGTAATTATATTGCAGTGAAACAAAATACAAACATGTACTTTAAAAAATAAAAAATAAAAATTGTATAAGCCAATGTGCACATGAGATACAAAACACAATTTACATGCATTATATAAGTGTACCATTAAAATGCCCTCTTAGTACCCCTATTACTTTGAAAAGCATTCCCAAATAAATTAAATAAAACAAATTTTTTAAAAAATATATTCTACCAACATATTCTTAACATCTTAAGCAACACTTTGGCAAAAATCAAATAAACAATACTGGTAATCATCAAATAAACATTACTTTGAACTTTGAATCAATTCAAAATTGCCAAATATGATGCGCACAAAATCATGTTTAACTTAGCCCTAATTTATTTACCTAGTATTTTACACCATCTAAGCTAACATCCTTTGAATACACCTCTTTATCATTCTTAAACCTATAATTTTTAATACAAACCACCTATTTTTTCTTGTCCTTTATACTCTATTACAAGCTACAATTGATGTTACATGTGTGCTCTTGCCTTGATTAATCTTGTCTTATAAAAAATTAATCTAAAAAGTTTAAGTCTATGTGACCATGGTACATGAATCTCTACAATTGAATGTTCAAATCTAGGATCTCATTTCTGCACATACAATTGAACAAGAAATAAACAAATTAAATAAATAAGTAATGGGTACAATAGTGTTGTATGGTCTCTAATGCCCTAAAATTTTCTTTCATTTGTTGCTTGACCAAAAATTGATTCAAAAGACACTTTTAACTAGGCAGTCAATCTCTTGGCTTGAGTTTATTATTATTCAAATTATAATCATACATTACAATATCTTGCATTGCAATACATTACAATACCATTATATTGCAATAAATGATATACAATTTTTTTTAAAACATCCAAACACTTACAACAATGGGGGTTTTTTTTTTTAGATATATAAACATGAAAATACTTCTGAAAAAAATAACATTTTCTTTTTTGTACTCATTCTCACGTCATCTTTAATTTCCATATTGCTAATCAAATTCATCCTTATGCTTTAAAAATAAAATAGAATAGAAACATTGCACAATTAACATTATGATTACCTATACCAAAGCTAAAGGACAAGATAAATAAGAAATGATCTCACAACTTCTCTGTAGATGGATGGAAATTCATCGCTTCAAAAAATTAAACAAAAACGAAGTAAGGCCCTCATCACCGTGGCACTGTCAAAACACACACAACGATGTCGACACGGTGGAATGAAACGGGCGGTCGTAGGACAAGGCGCGATGACAGGCCCCTCTCACTCGCGGGAAGACAACCAAGGGGAATACTAAGGGAACTAAGGGAACGAAGGGAACGAGGCGTGAGAACGAGGTGCTGCCGATACTTTGCGGTCGCAGGAGAAACCCTGGACTTATCAATTGGCAGCTCGCGCATTTGCTTCGGGTCGCGAGCGGCTCGACAATTTTGCGATTCTCCCTTCACTCTCGCGCACTATGCCACCGGATCGTGCTGCATTCCGCCATGCACCCGATACCGCCCTCGCTTAATCATTCGCATGAGCCTGGTCTGGCTCGAAATGGTAGGGTAAGGAGTATAGAGTCGGGTTTTTGTTGAGTTGTTGTGCGCCTCGGGAAGGAGGAGCATTAGCTATGGAGACTTCGGAGCGGGACCGGGACGAGCGTCCCGACCGGGAGCTCTACGCGCTGCTGCATTTATCGCCCGAAGCCTCGGACGATGACGTGAAGCGCGCGTACCGGCAGTGGGTGCAGGTTTATCACCCTGACAAGCATCAGACGCCTCAGGTCGTGTTCTCCACTCTGGATGAGTTTTATTGTCATTGAAGTTGTTTTCGCAGTTTCACAGTTGTGTGAATTCTACCTAATTTGGACATAAGTAGATTGGAGTCTTTGTTGCATCAGGCTATGTAAATTTGAAGAAATTTGAGATTTTGACGTACACGGTCTACCTTGGAAATCTTAAACCTAACTAATAAGGCTCTCCTCTGGTAGTGATATGCGCATTGTTTCGTATGGTGCCTGCATTGGTAGTTTGTTTTTTAGGTAGTAATTTTGATGATCTACGGTCTAGTTTTAATTCGTGTAACCTGCTTCTGTTTATGCCTACAATGATCTAGCTCTTGAACTTCAGGTATACTCACCACTTATATTTTGTATTTTTCCACAGATGCAAGATATTGCGACTCAAAATTTCCGGAAGATTCGTGAGGCATACGAAATTTTGAGCGATGAACGAAAGCGGCAAATTTACGATTTGTATGGAATGGAGGGTTTAACTTCAGGTTTAGAGTTGGGTCCGAAGTTGAAAACAAGAGAGGAGGTTAGGGCTGAGTTTGAACGCTTACAACAGCGTCAGGAGGAGAGGAAGCTAGCAGCTCATGTGCATCACCGAGGATCCATGGCCATGAACCTGTCATTAGTTCAGTTCTTCAAAACTTATGACCCTCCAAGAATCACCGGGTTCGTTTCTTTGCTTGCTGCTGTGGAACTCTGTATTTTTAGTTGTTAGTGCACATTTGAGTCCACTTAAGCCCTCATATTGATCGAAGAAGAAGATGCTTGCACGCGCTCTTAAGTAGCTCAGCACTCATTGTGATTGTTTTTTCTGAATTTGAACTCTGAAAACTTCAGTGACAAGTTTTTAGTACCCGTTTGATACAGAATGGCTATGACCACGCAAGTGCAAGCACAGATATCGAAGAGGGATACTCTTGTGCTTGGTGGTAACATGGCTTTGAGGAAGGGTTTAGGTGGGGGCTCTGTGACGATGGTTTTGAGTCGTCAGCTTTCACCAATCTCATCTGTCGAAGTTTTGGCTATGATTGGGCTCCGCTCAGTTTTAAGCATTCAGACTTCAAGGTATTGGTTCTTCTCGATAAGTCTTCGTTTGCTGTATTGTTAAGTAAGTTCAAGGATCTTTGTTTTTTTTCTGTACCTGTCTCTTTGATACAAAAGATAGTGTTCTACGGGTTTATACTGACGTGGTTGGTATTTGCAGACAACTTTCGGCTCATTCTACGGGAACTCTAGGATTGTCTTTCTCCTTCAGGGACGGTTCACTCACGTTATCAAACACTTGGTCTCGTCAATTGTCAGAGGATACCACTGGCAATGTATGTGTGCTATTCTTCTTTCTTTTCATATTTTTTTCTTTTCCTTTTCGATTCATGAGTAACTACACACAAGTTATATTGTTCAGAAACAACAGTCTTGTCGAACAACCTGATTATACTTGCATGAGTCTGGTAGATTATCCTTTCCAATTTTGAGATGATGTTTAGTGTGCTGATATAATCATCTTTTCTCAGTCATGTGTACGTCATGATGGTTTTTAGTTGGAATGGTCATGATTGGAGTGGTGACATGTGCAGATACAACTAGTTATTGGAGCAGACACTGGAGTTTCAGTTGGTTGGCAAAAGCATGGCAAGAAGAACAGTGGTTCAGCTGACGTGAAGGTATGGATATCAGTGGTCTTTGTTCTAGTGCGATTGGAGGTGTAAGTAAAGCGTGTCATGAGTCGTAATTGTATTACATCCTGAATCGATTGCACTCGCGTTGGTCAATAGTACTGACAAGTGGCAAATAGAAAGAATGTCATTGAGTTGGATCAGTCGACGAAAGGTTGAAACAGCACAAAAAGTACGTGATCGTGGTGATGAATGTGTTATGTTGCATGAATGTATGACTGGGTTGAAACGATGTGACTAAGGCACTTTGTGAATCTGCTGATTTTGAAGATAGGGCCTACCACCTTTGGAGTATCAGGGCAATACATACGGCAATTCTCATCCAAGTCTCAAGGTCGAGTCACTGGTAAACTTGGAAGGTTGGTACAATTTCATGGTGGACTTGTCATATGCTGAATGTTGAATAGCTGTAATGTTGCATGCAGAGTTGAATGGAATATGAAGAAAATGCTGCCAATCCCTCCAACGACCAGCTTCTATCTGCAATGAGCAATTGAATGTTGTTTGGAGTGATGACTTCGATCTCTTATCGGATAGTAGTAAATTACTTGTTAATTTGTTAATCGTGTGTGGGTGGTGCAGCACGGGAGTAGAAATTGAGGTAGGTGGGGAGAGGAAACTTTCAGAACACAGTTCAGCTGCCATGTTCTGCGTGCTTGGGTTACAGGTATTTCCGAGTGATTTTGTATGCTGAGTGTACCAGTGGCTGAACCTGGTAGTTTGAACAATAGTGTGGTGTATGTAGCATATTTCATGGGTACATTTGAAAATGCAGAACGTTATGGGGGAGGTTTTTGGAAGAATCATTTGTATTGCTTTTGTGGTTTGTGAAAAGTTTTGATTTTGTCTAGGGAGTGAGTAGTTCAAGTAAGCCATGTTAGTCTGAAAGAATGATGTTAGGTTTTGTGCTGATTGGGCTGCTTGCGATATGTGATTACTCTTTCTTGGATCTGAAGAGAGTTGTTTTTCTCTATTTTAGGGTGTATCTTGGAAAGTTCGATTCACTCGAGGAGGCCAAAAGTTCATTATTCCTGTAAGTTGTATTTTTAGTTTGCAAATATGTGGATGTTAAATATGTGTATGTTCTTGGTGAATGTTGTTCTTACATGTTTTGGCTAGTTGTAGTTGCCAGCTCGTGAGATCTTGACTATCATCGTCGTTCTCGTTCGTCTGCAATAATAGCGTGTAGGAGTTGCCTTTGAAATCATTGATTTTATTTTTGAAGGCTTGAGTTTAGATCATTAACATTGACGGTTAACTATTCATGTGTCCAGATAACGCTCTGCACAACATTGAATCCATTTATAGCTACTGGAGCTTTAATTATACCATCATCTATCTATGCTATTCTTAAGGTAAATAAACCATAGTCAATACTGTTTGATCTCCTGAATATCTATGCCCTTTCATATGTGGAGAAGGGTTTAGCCGCTACTTTTGGTGTTTTTTCGCAGTTTTAAACACTTCGGATTTCGAATTTGGTATGTACTCATGCATAGTGAAATTGCATGTTTCATTTTGCTATGTAGACCTTTATATTTAAACCATACAACCTCCGGAGGAATAGACGGAAGAGCCTGGAACTACGACGCACAACCTATGCACAGGTTAGCTTGATCTTGTTTCGCCGTAAGTACTTCGTGTATTTAGAATTAATGAATTCTTTTCATAATCATATACAGCCGAATTTGCCGTTATTAATGCCTTGTCTTGTCTAGGTTGATTCATTATCTTTACTTCTAACTTCTTTAGTTTGAAGCATCGTTGAGCTTTTGGGGAGTTCATCTGAAAACACTGATTTCGTACTCCATTTTCCTTTCCTGAGTTCACTTATTTTCTCACTTGCAGGTTATGGAGGCAAGGGCCTCCTCAGAAAAGGCACAGTTGTTATTAAAGAATGTGGCAGAAAGAAAGAAACAGAAACAAGCAAAACGGCAAGGGTTAGTCGTTTTGTCAGCTACATATGGCGATATTAAGGCATATGAACGTGGATTAAAACGTGTGGACAAAGATGCGAGTAACGAAGATGATGATGCGGATCTCCCTCCTCCATATTTAGATGTTACAATACCTATACAATTCTTAGTCGATGATTTTGGGCAGCTTCGGGTATATGAATTTTAAGCATATTCTGTTGATGATTTCGCTCTTCCATTTCGTATCACTCAATTTGTGATATTGTGTGGTAGATAATGTTTAATAGCTTCTATGTTAAGCTACGAATTTCTGTTTAGAGCCTTTCAATTTAGAACGAGGCTTGTCTGGCTTTTTTGGAATTGTTGACATCTACATCTCAATTTTTGCTGTTAATTAACTTCACATCTGAACTAAGTACTAAAGTCATACAATTTTGGTGCTTCAACAGCTGCATGACGGAGTAAAAAAGGCTGGTCTTATGGGCTTTTGTGACCCATGCCCAGGTGAAGCGAAACAGTTGAAGGTGGCATATAGCTATTTAGGTCACCAATATGAGGTACGGACTTGCTGTCTGGTATTATTACATCGTGAATATGTGAAGCAGAGCCTTGCAATCTATGTTTGTAATGTGCTAGTGATGTTGAATCCTTTGTTTGGACCTTTTCCTCCTGTGACTTCATCATTTATAAAGAAAAAATTGCTCCTCATTTCTGGTTTGGTGTTTAGAAGTTAAGCACGCTTGAAATGTAGTATCTTCAACATCGATCAGTGTTTCACATAGACATTCCTGTGACGTGTTGGATTGTCGAATGCAGGTTGTGGTTGGAGATTATGATGAGTTGCGGATACCACAAGAAGCACATAGGATACAACGTTCTGTTTCGGAGAACCTTGATCAAGTGGATTAACTATCCTTCCCTTTTTCCTTGGCATTTGTCATGTTTCACTGAGTTGCGTAATGCAGTGTTCAATCTCCATTGTGGCTGAACTACGTCATTTATTCTCGAGAAGGAAGCTCCATCTTTGTTACGAATGTGGGTAGCCTTCTTGAAGGTGAATAACCAATCATCTACGCAACAAGCATACAGTTCTGTAATGTATCTTGTGATATTAAGATTGGCTGTCCATCATACAAGCAAGAGCTGTATGTTCTGTTGTGAGAATTCCCTTGATTACTTGGGTAGAATTTTTGGTTTCTCTGGGATCTCACCCTTAGATATGAGTTGTAGGCAGTCAGATACAGCTTGTCGTGCATAGTTCAAGTTGTGTCCTGAATTGACTGTAGGTAATGATGTTCCCGTTTATATCGGATCATGGAAAGAAGTTACACACCCGCTTATCCTATATCATGATTCTTTTGTTGCAGACAGCACCGGCAGAAACCATAACAACAAGTGAATCTTTGTGACCAAGCTACTCAGTTTTATTAGTTTTTTTTTCTTGTTTTGGGATGGTTTCTATTAGTGGGAAGTCTCCAATAACATGAATCTGTTGCCCTTCAATGAACTCCAACCTGTGTGATCATCTTTTTTGTTCATTTCAGAGTTCTTACTGCCCTCTGTAGAGGACACAACACTTTGTTGCAGGAACCTCAATTGTCATTTCATTTTCTAATTTTCCACATTAATCCTCAAGTCGTTTACTTTTTAATGATGTTTTTGAGCCTACGTAAACATCTTCCACGCTTCTTTTTTCTGAAGCGATTACTTTGGTTTAATCGTGCATACACTGTGGTATTCATTTTTCTGTAGCCCTCAGCGTCTAACTAGTAACAAGCGAGAGTTGGCCTTCCTGATACTTTGTTTGAAAATTCAGAAATAACAGCGATCATCTTTGTTGTGACAAAGCAGACTCGGTCAGTGTTCGCAATGGTGTGAATAATGCTTCTGTAGCCCTGCCAGGAGGACCTGAGATTGATGCTCCTGCTACAACTAGCAGGGGAGGTCAAATTAATGTTGTGCTTAACCTACTTAGAGATCCCATCTTATAGAATTGCTTTAGATACTGTATCTTCTGAAGTCAGCTTCGTAAACATGTGTATTTTTACTGTTATTTTGACAAGCATGAGCAAATAAATAAGCACAAAAATTGTGATAATGTTATGGGTATTGATTGCAAACTTCCCCATAAACAATGGACATTAAAGATATTCATGGTGGTTTTAAAAAGTATGGAGTTAAGATTGTTGGGTTTCTAGTTTTCATATTTTCAATGATGGCATGTCATTTTGTTTCATCTCTTGCTCCAGGATACATTGATGATGTAGAATTATGAATATAATGTTGTCAAGAATGTTTAAATATATTTAACGTTTTGTTTAAATATATTAGTCATAGAATTTATATAGTTTAAATTGTGAAAAACTAGTTTGTTAATTTGGGTTTATATTAAGAGTGAACGTCGGGCTAAATTTATGTCAGTGTAAGACGAATGAAAAAACGATGAATGTGAAAGAACATATAAATTACTTCATTCATCCGGAGTGGGCGGTAACGCATCGGGGAGGGTGGAGGGCGGAGGGCGGGGCGGCGAAGGAGGAAGGGAAGGAAAGGGAAGGGCGAGGGGAGGGGGGAGGGGCAGATCGAGGAAGGGAAGAATTGGGTTGCGAGTGGCTTTCCAGATGCGTCTGGAAATGGCGTCCCACCGGATGACGAAGCAATGCAGCAATTCGTAGATTCTGGCCCCGGGTTTTGTTGACTCGAGGCGGGGAAGTTTGGAAGCGGGGAAGCAGGGAATCGTGGAAGAGTGAGAAGAAGCCCTCTGCCATTCGGAATCGAGCGGCTATGGCGATGAGAGGAGAATGGGAGGGTGGTCAGCAGCCAGGTAGTTCCGACGCCGGACCCTTTTCCAGGCGGTATCTGTGGCTTGTGGGATGAGAGAGAGAGATGGGTTAGTGGGTGGGTGGGTGCGTGATCGGCCCCAGCCCTGGCTCCCTCAATAGCTCTGTGTCGCTGCCTCTGTGTCTCTATATCTCACCGCATCCGCATCCGCATCCCCTTCCCTTGTTCGTGGCATCCACGAGGTTTTATCTGAGGGTTAGCTTATCTGGACTGGTAGCATTTGGAGCGAGCACAGTGTGTACGTCCAACCCCACCTGACGATTATGTGCTCGTGGCGGCTGCCTGCCCTCTAGGTAACTTTCCCGCACGCACCTGGTTGTGGGTTTTTTTGCTCGTAGCTCCGTGCACTGCGGCAGAGATTGTGTTGGAGTGTGCCAAGCGTGGTAGATTGTGGGCGGGTTGAGTTGGGTTAGGTTGAGTTGGGTTGGGTTGGAACTGGGTCGCATGGTCTTTGTCCCTCGTCGTGTGGATTTCCGGTTTCGTATGGCAGGGCATGAAACGAGGGGATCGCATGTTGTTGATGATTCCTTGTCCAGCGATTGTTGTATTTGTGGGTGCTGCTCCTGTTCTGTGCGCTCCTCTGATGGATATGTCGTTGGGATTCGCTCCGGACATGTGTGTAGGTGATGTTCCTGGTTTGGAGGATCTTGCTGTTGCTGAAGTGTGTGTGGATTATTGGGGTTAATGTGATGGCCTCGTCCTGTCCTGGTCTCCTCTCCTGTGCGTCGATGGTGATGATCAGCGTTGTTTCCTACGGGATTTCCATTATGGGTCTGTTTACACAGATTGTAGTCTGCTTATGTGGGGTCGATGACTTCGCTTGTGTAGCTTTGTTTATCGTTTTCTGATGGGTACATGTAGAGTTAAGTGCGATGTGCTTCAGTTTTAGGATCTTGAAGCTCTGTTTCAGCACTTTCCTAGACCTTGTTGCGGTTGCTTTGGTTTGGAGGGGAGTACTTTCATTGGATTGAATAACTACGATGGAAGCAAATGACCTGAGATAAATTTATCTTACAAATTAAAGTTGTTCTTTTACGCAGCCAATATAACTGAAGATATTCTGCAGAATCGATCCTTCGCATTCGATAATTCTGTCATTGTAAAGTCGTCAGATTCGAAGACCTTCTTAACGTTGGACAAACAGGTATATCTTTGCTTTCTCATATCATCGAATGTGTTGAACGAACGTATGAAGAAACCGTGGAATCTGCCCACGGTTCCTGCTATTTGATGCTTTGAGTGGTGTGTAGCACGGTTTTAAAGAATGATTGTGATCTGGCTGCAAGCACTGTGTCGAACTGTCGAAAATGGATTAGGACGGGTGTTCTATGGCAATTTGGCGGGCAGTTGCAAATAGATATGCTTGTTTCTGAAAAACCTATTGTATATTAAGTAGAAGTTTGTATATACATTTACATTCGTGTGTGTGTGTGTGTTTGTTGTAATAGTGTAATTCAGCAAGGGCGAGTAATGGATGATGGTTGTTTTGAATGCAACTCATGTGTCGTCATTCAGTTGTGACAATCTTTTAATCCTAATTGTCTTTTTTGCTGTCGTGCAGGGGGTTTTAAGAACGTATAGCGAAGTGGACTTCATCATGACGATGATGCAGTGCGTAAGTGAAAGTGTTCCACAGCCGGTGCTTGTGATAGGACGCACTTGCTCTTCGTCTGCCCAGAGGCACATCGAAAAATCTGGAAAGGATCAGGATCAACTCGATGATTATGTTGCACATAGGCCCTGATCGATCTTTGTGTTCATGATTGCTCCCACTTCGACACAGTTATTCACGGAGAGATTCTGAAACCTTGTACTTAGGTATAGCTTGAAACTGGACCAATTTGTTTCAAGTTGATTTTACCGTCGATACTCAGCATTTTTATTACTATTAGAATAGTTCAATCCCCCTTTGGTCCGTAGTTTGGTACAACAGACGAGCTTCTCTTAATTTTCAACTTTTGGGCCCACGAAAATGGACTTCCATTTCTGTTATTTAGTTTTGTCGGTTGTGTAAGTATGTAAGGCGAGTACGACAGTGTGTGAACTAGCATTTTTTCACTCTAGGTTTCAATTGATTCAGACTGAAGACATCTTAAGTTTTATTCTTGTATTAGCAAGTCTTATCCGCATGAAATCAAATTTCGCAGATCAAATAGATTGGTACTATGCCAATAGTATTTTGTCTTCAAAGACAATTTTTTTACTCCTAGCTAATGAGAGACGTTCCCTCTGATACTGTCGGAACTTATCATTACCGCCTCTAGAGCAGGTGTTAAATAAACACATTCTAGATGCCGAGCGTTTATTTATTTATTAATTTTTGTATGTTTTTGTTTCGATTGGGCTCGTACGTTTCATGTGGGTTATCTTGTCATTGCCAGATTATGTAACTTTTCAAAAAATCATACATGTATGAAATTTTCGTTCCTGGTTTAGTGAAGTCTGTTTGAATTCTTTGGACAGATTAAGTGGCAAGCAGAGGGATAAGCACGATGCAGGGAGGTAATCAGCAGCAGCCCTCAATTCCATCCAGCGATTCTCTGTTAGCTTTCGCCTTGCTTGGTCAGCAGCTGAGGCAATATTCGAACAATGCGCCACAGTTTTCTCATCAAAATCACATTATGCCCTCCTCATCTCTTGGGTTCTTGTTGGGTGCTAATGTACAGGTTAGTATTATGTCTCCTTAACTGCATTGAGTCGTGTAGTTTGAGACGTTTGTTACTTCGAGGACAGTTTCCATGTTATCCTCACAACCGGTAGTGGATATTTATCCATGCGATGGTGTGTTATTTGAACACTAGATTATTTCTGCCTGTCAGGAGTTTTGAAAGAGTTCAATTGTTGCTGCTTTTCTCGATTTTTTAAGGACTTTACTCCTAATCAGGACTTCTATTGACTTATCGCTTCCACTTCACTTGCCTTTTTTTTGATCTGGATAACACAGAAGCAAGCTCATGCACCTCAAAATTATCTACCTCATGCGCAGTTACTGCCGATAGGTGGTGGCGGGGGAGGGCAGGTTAATGGAGGAACCAGAACTGGTGAAAGAATAGGGGAGATATTTCAACATTTGCAGCACAGGAACATGGCCTCAAATTTCGATCAACAGCAGCTCAGCAGTCAGATGACGAATCCAAACATTTTAGAGAATCTATCTAGTCAGCTCATGGTGGATCAGAACGTGCAAAGCATCATGGAACACCTTTCCATGCTGCAAGACAGAATTTTGCAGCTGCAAGCCCTGGTGCCTCTCATTTCCCACACTGCGAATAGCCAGATTGAGGGCAATGCTGTAGCCCAGCAGCAGGCAGCAAGTGCCGCTGTTGTGAGTATCGTCTCTCAGCTTGCAGTGGTAGCTATTGGTCTCCTTCCACAGTCAGTTGAACACACGGCGGGTCAAGTGAATCCATCAACGGATTTGCCTCTGAGTCAGCTACTTCAAGCTTCTTTGGGACAGGATCCAAATTTCTTTCAGCAGGACACCGTGGGGGGTCAGTCAAGAGTACCACAGAGGGTTACTTCGTTGGGAAATGCGATAACAAACGGCTATGGCACTTCTGGGGGAACAGTCTCAGGGCTAGGTGGGTTAGTTAATGCGGGAGTTCCTTCTGACAGCTGTGGATCCAGATTTTCAAGTGGAGGTGGTGGTTTTCTTAATTTGAACAACGAGGGGGACATACTCGGACAGCAGAATGTGAGTGGGCAACACCCTGCTGTTAGCAGCGGCTCAGAGGCAATACCTCCTAATCAGATAAGCACCGGATTAGGCAAAGAACATGGAAGCATTGCAGATGGTGACAAGCGACACAGGGTAGCTAGTGGTGACTATAATCTGCTAGATAATTCGCTCGCAGCAGGTGCAAACAATTTGGTCTGTAATGGGTTCGGTGGGATGAATGCTGGCTTAGAGAATCTCAACAACGACTCACGCAGTGATGTCGATAGTGTCGGTGACGATGGTGATGTCGATCCTGAAACTATCATTCCCGGTTCATTTGACCTTGTGGAGATGGATGCTTCGGAGATTTTGGCTGAGCACACACATTTTTGTGAGATTTGTGGGAAGGGCTTCAAGCGTGACGCCAACTTAAGGATGCACATGCGAGGTCATGGGGACGAATACAAGACTCCTGCATCTCTTGCACGTCCCGAAAAAGATTCGCCAGATACTACAGTAACTCGATTGAGGCGATATTCCTGCCCTTGCGTAGGATGTAAGAGGAATAAAAAGCATGGCAAGTTTCAGCCGTTGAAAACCATTCTGTGCGTGAAGAATCATTACCGCCGCAGCCATTGTCCTAAGGTTCTCACATGCCAGAAATGCATGACAAAGAAATTTTCAGTTGTCGCAGACTTGAAGACTCATGAAAAGCACTGTGGCCGCGATAAGTGGCAGTGTTCTTGTGGCACCAGGTTTTCACGCAAGGACAAGCTATTTGGTCACATTGGCCTATTTGCAGGTCACGTCCCCGTAGTGCCCCTGCATGAGTTGGAAGGCGGAAATAGGGATAGTATCAATTCAGGTGCGGACTATCAGGGGTCTCCTAATCCGGTAGTTTTTGCTTCAGAAAGTAAGGGTTCTAGAAGGTTCTTCGACTGACGTATTCCTTCTATCTTCTGAAGGTTTATGCTTGGATTGATTTGGAAGCAAGACATGAAGGTATGGCGTTGGCTGGTGCGAAGCCTTGCCCAGTATTTGATTTAAGCTTTCCTGTGATCTCCATCTCAAGCATGAGCTTCTACTGTATTTAATAACCAGCAAGTATACGTGGAATTGACACAATTTTCAAGTTTCGCCCACTGAGCTTCATCAGTGGATGTTTCTAGCTGTTGTCCGAAGAAATTAAGATTCCTCACGCCGATCAGATCCACGGTTAAGTGTATCTCCTTGAAATTTTTGGACTTGGAGGTGATCATACGTATCATCACGATGGTGGGGTCAGGGAAGACGTCAGGATTTCTGGCCCTGACTGGACAACAGTACTTGAAGATAATTTTGAATCATATTGAGGAGCCCATGGTGTAACTCCACACAGGTAACACGCGTGATTTATAATTTTTTGTGTTGGTTTCTTAATGGAAGTAAGCAGGCAAAGAAATCACTTCTTTGTTATGACTACTGCTTTCAGATCCACTTTGTGAGATGTATTTTTTCTCAAGTTGATTTAGTAATCAATCCATTCAGTTTGAGAAATGGAGAGAGTGAATTGAAGGTCTCCAAGCCTTAAGAAGTTACCAGGTGGAGTGAAGGGCAGTAAGGGGTTGTATCCGATGACATTTTAGTACTAAAATGTTATTTCGTGTCCCCCATGGCGTGCTTTCTCACCTGTTAAATAATTTCTGCTAATGCTTGGACAATAGCTGCATCCTAGTTTGCAGCTTTCCTGCTTGTATAGCTTGTTTAATAAACTATTTCGTTTATGTATTATTGTGAGCCGAGAACTTTCCTTATTGCAGTTGCTTGAATTGCGGATTAATTCTAGCAGAATTCATTATACAATGTTGAGAGCTTGGATTTGATTGGTGTAAGAGTATGGCTTTGAAACCGAGCATCCAGCATCTGATGAATTGATGAAAGCTGTTGCTTGCTAATCTTGTTGTGAACTGACGCTTTGCTTTGTGCAACACAGAATTAGACATGACTGTCGTATTTGCAATTTGTTCAGATGACAAGTATTTTTTGTTTTTTGTTTTTTGTTTTTGGCTGAGGTATGATTTAATACTCTGCACATTCTTTGTGCAAAACAATCATGTATTGGATTAAATTGTTCTGTTTATTTTGGAGAATGAAATTCCATTGTGATATCTTTAATAATCAGTCTCTTTAGAAGCATGTTTTACTTGTGATTGGCACGTCATTAACTTATTGCTTTTCAATGATGTGCTTAATGTATGTTTAACAGTCATTATTTCAGTTTTGGTTTTTCACTTAACAGAAAGAAAGAAAGCAAGAAAGAAAACTATATAATCATTGACAAATATTTAAATAGGAATTCTTATGAAAAGTTATTTGGTCAATTATATTGATAAATAAAATTATGTCAAATTATGTCACAAATGTTATTGTCTGTAAATATCACATCCACATCTTGATGTCTTTTTTAAGTTCTTGAATTCAACTATCACTGGTTCATATTTTCACTCTACCTTACAATCTAGTAATATATTTATAATTCTATGTATTCATGTGACTTCAATATTCTTCAACTCTCAAGTTTTTAAAGAAGCTAAATAATTTTAATAAAAATCAATAACTAGTTATTATAATGTTTTTTAAAGCACTACTACTAATTTTACTTTATCATTTGTCTATAAGAATAAATAAATAAATAAATAAATATTTGGATTGAATAAGATTAAACATGTATAAAATTAAAAAATTAAAAAACCATATGTAATCCATTTGCACACCATTAAGTTTATAGTCTTTACTGCAATAAGAACCAAACACTTTTATTTATTTTTAATATATAAATTTTTGGTCTCATTTTGAAAATTTAAAAATATCTTATTAATTGATTTATCTACAAAATATAAATTGATATATGCTACAATTTTCTTATTTAATTGAACAGAATTTTAATTATAAGTTATACAGATTGATGATATCTTTTGTAATAATAAATATTGATGTAAAAACATAAAAAGGAATTATTAAATAAATGTTATTGATCTATATATTCAACAACAATCAAAATAACTTTTCAATTTACTAAAATATAGAAATACAACATTTGATCATTTATCCATTAATACATAGATAAGAGTTTTGTTACGATAGTTTTGCTACTAGAGTTAATGTTTGATTGCAATTTACGTTTTACAAACTAAACTAAGTATAATTTGATTAAGATAATCAATATTAAGTTCTCTATGTTTGCTATATATTTTTTTTATGGATCAATAGACAAACCAAATTATAAAGCATAAATTAGAAGATTGTTCTATGCACTTATTAATTAAAATGGTATCTTGTCCAATATTGTTTTTATTTATAAAAGAATAAAACCATCTTGGTCTTTGATAATATGAAGAATCAAAGTTAAATTGAAGATGTGCCTAATGGATGACATTTTTGCTACCAATGGTAGCACATTGATTGCAACAACTTTAGATTCAAAAGCAATATAGTATTGTGGTGAGAAAATTTATAAAATAAATGTTGAAGAACTATATAAAAAAACAAGTTTCAAGTTGTTTATCACTCTTTCTTGTGGCCAAGACAAATTGTCTAATGAGCTTGTTGAGGTTGGTAAAAAAATTGTAAGAGCTTGCAGTGGCCTATTGTTGAATCTAAAAGTTTTGAGAGCATTTTTAAGAGAGAAAAAGAGATTGAGATATTGAGAGCCAGCTTTATAAAAGTTAAATAAAAGAAGAGAGTTGGATGAAGATGAAAAAAATAGTGACTACAAGATTTGGAAGATATTAAGAATGAGCTTTAACAATTTGAAAGTTGAAGAGAAGAATATATTTTTGGACATATGTTGTTTTTTTTGATAATGATGTATGTCCATAAGGCATGTTAAAAGAAAGAGCATTGCAAATATAGGCCAACAATCAAAAAACCACATTGGAACAAGACGTGGAATTTATATTATATAAATTGGTATACCAATCATTGGTAAAAGTAGACAAAGATAGAATAACAAGAATACATGATCAATTACAAGACATGGATAGAAAGATTGTTGAAATTGAAATAGAGTATAAGTATATACAAATATAGAATTTGAATATAAATTTATTTCATGGATTATCAAACAAGGTAATTTATTTAACTATTATATAAATGGCATATATATAAAAATAATAATATTAAATAAAAATTAATATTTAAAGATTATAATTATTTATTTTTATATTATCTAATTTTTTAAGTATATTTTTTTAGATGTATATTAATGTAAAGTTATTATTTAAATAAACTAATCTTATATTATAATTAAATTTATATGTATACTAAATGCACTAGTAATATAGAGATTCTAATCATTTTGTATGTTTAATTATATTGATGTGTAGTTGGAAGGATTATTTTACAATAGTCAAAATAACAATACACTTTATGAAATAATATATGCTTGCTTTTCATTACTTCAATTTTTAAGTTGTAATACTGGAGTTTCTATACCAAAGTTTGCTATAAGGATAATAAGAATTTTTTTTGGTTTGATAAAATATTTTTTTAATTTAAAATATTCTCTATTAGATATTTCATGGAGATACAAATTAGAACAAGAATTAGTAGACAAAGTATTATACATGGTATATGACAAAGATATGTGAAAAAAGTTTGAGAATTTAAATGTCTTGCAATTAAGAAATTATTCATTTATAGAAAAATTTCCAAATTTATTCTTTAAAATTGCTACATTATTGGAACTTGATTTAGAAGGATGTTCAAACTTGATCATGCTACCACATGAAATGGCATGTATGACTTCTTTGAAAATACTTAATTTGAAGGGTTGTCAAAAATTAAGATTATTATTAATATCAATAGAAAGTCTTTTTTCTTTGAATAATCTTGCTATGTCTTTGCTTAAGCTTCATATCATTGCCAAATGAATTGGAAAATCTCACATCTTTGATAATTTTGGATATAAGCAAGTGCTAAAGCTTGACATTATTGCTAATCAAATTAGACAATCTCACATCTTTGACTAATTTTGATATAAGAAATTGCTCAAGTTTGAAATTATTACCAAATGAATTGGGCAACTTTATGTCTTTAATTACTTTTAATATGAGGGGGTGCTTAAGATTGACATCATTATCAAATGAATTTAGCAACTTCACATCTTTTACTACTTTTGATATGAGCAATTGTAGAAGCTTAACATCATATCCAAAAATATTAGGCAAATTCAAATCTCCAATTATCTGAAGCTTAACATCCTTACTAAATGAAATGAACAATCTCACATCTTTGATTTCTCATATTATGCAGAATTGCTGAAGCTTGATATTATTACCAAATAATTTGGAAAACCTCACAACATTGACTATTTTTTATATCAACAATATGGTTTTGTTTGACATTATTATTATATAAATAGATAACTCTATAACTTTTGCTACCATAGATATGAATTAATGCAAAAGCTTGATATTATTGTAAAAAAAAATTAGACAATCTCATATCTTTGACTACCTTAAATTTAATCAAGTACTTAAGCTTGACAACATTGCCAAATGAATTATACAATATCATATCTTTGATTAATTTTTGATATAAGCATGTGTTGAAGCTTAATATTATTTCAAAGTGAATTGGATAACATCACATCTGTGATTACTTTTAATATGTTAAAGTGCTTAAGCTTAACATTATAATTAAATGAATTGGATAATTTTATATCTTTGACTACTTTTAATATGTTGTAATGGTCTACTTAAATACTATTACTAGATGAATTAGACAATGTCACATCTTTGACTACTTTTTATATGTAGAAGTACTCAAGCTTGACAACATTACTATACAAATTGGGCAATCGTATATATGTGATTCTTCTTATTTTATTTTAGGAGGTATAATCTCAACATCATTGCCAAATAAATTAGACAGCTTTACATCTTTTACAACCTTTGATAAAATAAGGTGCTTAAATTTGACATTATTGTTAAATAAATCGATGAATGTCAAATCTTTCACTACTTTTGATATAAGCAAGTACTCAAGCTTGATATTATAGCCAAAAGAATTGAACAACCTCAAATCTTTGACTACTTTTTATATGTGGAGGTACTCAAGCTTGATATTTTTGCAAAATGAACTGAAAAATCTCACATTTTTAACAATCTTTATGAAAAGAGTTAGAAAAATAATTACACACTACTATTAGTAACAATATTAAAGAGAATCTTTGATTTTAAGTGATTCTAACTAATAATATTGTACCATGTTGATGTTTTAGTTTTTTAAGAAAAAAATTATTATTTTGAGTTTTTTTTAAAATTTTAAAACTTATTAATAATTTACAAAAAATAATAGCTTGATAATGTTTATTCTCTACTAATTTATTAGTATATTGATAGTAAGTCTTAATTAGATTATATTTTATCTTAGAAGATAAAATATAATCTAATTAAGACTTATATTATTCATGATATATTAATTAGATTATATTTTATCTTAGACTATATTATTGATGATACATAATAATTTTGTAGAAATAATTAATTTATAGTAATGTTATATTTGCATTGTATTTTATTATGATAAAAAAATTTATATTAAAAAAAAAAAACTTTATTATTCAACTTATATTAGAGTACCACCAATTAGAAATTTAAATATTTTTTTATACAAAGTAAATATCTAAGAATTGAAAAGAGTATATACAAGGCTAAGACTTTGTAGAGGCATACAAATAAGATAGTTCATATTTGCATTTGAAGATTTTTTTAATTTTAATTAGATATAAAGTTAAATAAATTTAAAAAAAAATTGATACATTATTTCAAACTATAGATGAAAAAAATAAATAATAATATTAAAGAAAGTGACCAAGAAGTCTTAAAGTCAATCCTACTAAATAGAAGATCAAAAGATAAAGGAGCAAGAACCATTAATTTTAGGAGCAAGAATGCATTTTAGACGCATTATACTTAAATTTTTCCATATTTTTATCCTTATTTTTTTGTATATGAGTTTAATCAGCAATATAAGAAGAACCATGATAATATTTTAACATCACTTTTTTTAAATACATCTTGTAGAAACTAATATTGTATAAATTAATTGAATATTTCAACTATTAATTAATAATAAAAGTTATCAATTAGCAACAATCCAAACTTTTCATATTTGCATTTATTACCATTAGGTAGAAATTGACATAGGTAAAAAAACCAATCTTATATTTGATGTTATTGCCAAAAAGACAAAGCTAAAATAAAGAGTGTTTGAAGACTAATAAATTAAATAAAATTGGTATTCATTTTTTAAAAAAATATTTTGAATTAATAAAGTACAAGATCAACTTAATCCAAAAAAATTTATAAGTTTAGAATAAAAAGACAAGAAGAAGGTCTTAATTCCAATTGATAATATATAAAATAAATAGACAAAATCCACGAGATTATATAGTTTAATTAGAAGTAGTTCAAACCAATCAAGGAAATGAGAAGATAGACAAAGAATTCAATCTGACTCAAAAGAATTCTAATCCATTTTATTAAGGAAATTCTAACATGGCTAATATTAATCTTTTTACTATATCAATAAAAAATTAATTAAAGAACAATCTATAAATTACAAGATATATACTATGAAAAAACCTATAATATAAGTGTGTGTAATAAAAATATATAATATATACCAATACTAGGAAGTAGAAACTTTCTTAGAATAAATAAAAATATCCTTATTTTATATACTCTTCTATGTGACAATATTTTAGAGGTACAAGAATTTTTCTTTAATGTATAATTTGTTGATTTTGTAGTAGTTACATCATAATTTATTTCTGGGAATAACAACCAAAAAAGAACCACTTATATAAAAAATCTATTTTTTTGGAACTATCTAAACGCCTTAATAAATTAAGAGTCTACATAGTGAAAAATAATACTTTTCTAATAATAAGTGTGTGAATATCCTACTAGATGTAGATCATAGATGGAGGCCATGGAGTCGCCAAATTAAAGATTGATAGTTAATTACTTCCATTATTCTCAACTATCTTATTTTCTCCTTTTCTTCTCCAGCTTTTATTTATTTATTTTTAGCGTAATTGGATTAAGAATTTAGAATTTAGAATTTTTAGGATTTAAGATTTAGAAATTTAAGATTTAGAGTTTAAAATTTTAGAATTAAGATTTAAAAAATAGAATTTAGAATTTAGAATTTAAAATTTTTAGGATTTAAAGTTATGTGGATGTCTCCCATTTTTTGTCATTCTTATTTTTCAATTTTGACTTGATATACTCTCCTATTTTTAGATTTTTTGATTCCAATAGTGTAAATAACTTGCTCTATAAGTTCTTAGTTTGTAAGATATAGCCACTTTAATTTTGACTTTAAGATTTGATTTTTGGCATATAAATTTTTTTATAAGTTTTAAATAGATTTCCTTCTTTATTTTAAGATTGCCAAATATAAATATGTGGTCAATTTGTTCTAAAAGTGTAAACATTTGTGAATATTAAAAATTTGACTATTTTAGATTTTGAGTTGACTTTACTAATATTTAGGTTTTTAAAAGTTTTGATTTGATCTATATCTAGAATTTTGGAATGTATAAATCTAATGGTGGATTTAGAATGCTCTACAAGTTTTTAAATTTTTTGACATAGAGGCTTTGATTTGATACTTTTTTTTCTTGATTTTTTTATTTTTTTATTTTTTTACTTTGTCTTTTTAAAATTTTGAGTTGATATGTGTCTTTATTTTCAATGCTTTTGACTCTAATGGTATGTTTAGGATTTTAGGATTTAAAATTTAGGATTTTAGGATTTTAGGGTTTAGGATTTAGAATTATATGAGTGTACTTGATTTTTTGACATTCTAAATTTTTAATTTTGACTTAATCTAGCCCTCTATTTTTAAGGTCTAGGATTTCAATAGTATAAATAACTTAATCTACAAGTTCTTAGTTTGTAAGACATAAGCATTTTGACTTAGATTTTAAGATTTTGACTTTCGATATATAAGGTCTTTTGTAAGTTTTGAATAGACTATTGTCTTTATTTTAAAGTTCCCAAATCTAAATATGTAGTGAAGATTTAGGATTTAAGATTTAAGGATTTAGGATTTAAGAATTTAGGGTTAGGATTTAGAGTTTAGGATTACAAGGACCTCTCTAAGATTTTCAATCTTTTTTTGTAGTTTTGATCTCACCTACCTTCTTATTTTTAATGTTTTTGGTTCCATTGATATTCCAAAGTCTGATGCGTCTGTTTCCATAAAAAACGCCTTGCAAAAGTCAACATGATACAAGATTGGTGTAGAAACAAATGATGTCTTCAGAGCTTCAAAAGCTGCTTCCGCTTCTTGATTCCATTGGAGTTTGTCTTTACAGGTCAAACAAAATTATCTAATCAAACCAAAACAAAATTATCCTGATCAAACCAAAACAAAATTATCCTGATCAAACCAAAACAATATACATTGGTCTTTAGGAGGTGTTTGGTTGTTCTGAACAATCGCATCGCTACTTGTGTTCTATGGCCTAGGCTATGACCAGGCCAACGCATTGAATCACAAAGTCATATACCTCACTTACACTAGCTAGTTGTAACATCTAAGTAAACAGAAATCCTATGCAAAAGTGGAAGGCATCAATGACCACAAACTTGGCCATTATTCAACACCCACCATACACATCTGTGTGTACGACAAGTTAAGTCCCAACGCACATCTTGCTATTCCTAGATCTTTTTGAACCTCCTCACAAACACAACCACGACTATATTACTCTCCGGAACGACACAATAAGCAACCCCAACAATTCTGCAATTCCTCATTGTGTTAGTGTTTACCATCCAAATCATGAGTAACGGAAACAACCTCCCTACACATCAACTCTCACCTAGCAACGCTTTCTGAAACAGGCTTTCGACCCCTCCACAAACTTCTCCATGTTACTTTTGGTCCTTGACTTGATATCCAAGCCACTTGTGCTTTGACCCTCCTGCCATTCCATGTCCAACGTGCCTACTACTGACAATATTCACGTCCACATTCTCCAGCTTGCACGCCCATAAAGGAGACCTTCTCTTGGCTTCAGAGTTCTCAAATTTCAGAGAAGACTGGTCCTCCCTAACCTCCATGCTCATAGTTTCATTGTTTATATCTACGCCCCATCCTTTTGGCATAATTACCGGAGCGTGAGTTCCTCGCTTCCACCTCCCTCCAAGGATCAATTGATCGCTCCTCTGCTCATACTGATCGACACACGCATACCATCTCTAACCACCTTGACTACACGAGAAAAACTTCTTGCTTTTCAACCAATAGAATCCCGCACCACATGCCGCGATCCAAACTCTTCAAAGTCTCAGCTTCATACTAGGACTTGCCTTGCGACAAAATGACAACACAACTCAGGGCCACAAAAATTTGATGTCTCCGCTACTGCTCCAAATAAACAACTCAACAAAAATGTAACTTGCATTCAACCGACATTATTTATAAATCGACGTCCAAAATGCACATTGAAATTTCACATTTCACAGTCAGCAAAGTGCGCGTGTTGCAAAAGCATGGTCAAGACAGCACATTTAACACTCAACATTGTCCAAGGCAACCTCATCGCAATATCGACAAAACCACATTCTAAGCTAGACGCAAAGCCAAAATTTGGCTCACAGAGACTTGTGCGTTTGAGTCCTTCATCGCTTGCCATCAAAAGCCTAAGCGTAAAAGGACTAACACCGCCACTACAGCCTGTTTTGGGAAACAACCCCTCGTCCCGGTATGTTATCCTCAGTCCACAATATAATGCCAACTCCCATTTTCAAAGGATCACAAGGGCATCAAGAAGTAAAAAATGATCCTTCCAGGGGCCAGGACAACCGCTACAAAGTTTGTCAACTTTGTAATGTTAGATCGCCTCCACACAACAAAGAAAACCCTGTATGCTTATTACGCATCCAAAACAAACGACTGCGCCAACTACTACGTTTGCCGCAAACCACCAAATTGTGGTGTGTCTGTATTAATTTTCCACCCAGCGTGAATCTGGTGAAGAAAACCAATCCAATTGACAACACCCCACTTTTACAACTTGCAGGAGTCTATCGCTTGTAAAAACTCGTGATTCAATGTGCAGGTCCAGGAATCTCAGACAATTGCATTATCTCGTGCGAGTTTCTAGTTTCAGTGCAAGAATTCAGCAAACACAAGCAATCCAACAAACTCCACAGCGTGCGTCGGCAACAACAAAGCGCCACATCCAAAAAAGAGGAGCACGGACAGGAAGCCGAAGGGCGTATGAATCATGAAATTAAATGCCAAACCCAAAAACAATTCGCTCTGTGCACTGGAAGCACAATTGTCCTACCAAGATTACATTCCAAATTGAAAAAATCACCCTTGCTCGTATCTAGAAAGAAAATGATGCCTCAAAGGCGTCCAGCAATGGCGGGCATCAAAGGGCCGTTTGCAGCCGAGCATGAAGAATACACACGATTATTAACTCAATTCATTTCTACTTCCACAACACCCCGCATGACCCATCCAAACTAGCTGCCTTTAATACTAAGCCCACGTTTGAGATTAAGTGTTGAATTCCTTGCCGATTGTTAAATAGAACTTCCAATGCCTTGCAAATCCTCCACAAACTACAACTCTCGCACCAATGCTGACACAAATATTGAAAGATCTTGCACACGCCTGCATCCTAAGAGACCATTCTCTCACTGGAAAATTATATATACAACCCCACAGATGACAACTCCACAACTGTGTTTTTTAGACTACAAATTATGAAAATTATGTGGTGTTATATGAAGTTTGGTCTGAGAATGCACTACGCATCTAATTGTGGAAGGGTTTTAACTTACCTTTAAGTTCTTATAATCCAAAAGAATGCATGAAGTTTTTAATTACAATCCATGGAATCATAAACAACTTAAATAATATCTTAAACAAGTCCTAAGGTATCCTAAGTACACCCCATTAATTCTAAAGAAACTCTAGATACATCTTATCAAATTCTAATCAACTCCTAATAATTCATAAGCAAATCTTAAATAATATTTATTTAATCCTAAAATAAACCTATCAAATCCTAATAAAATCCTAAATTAATCTTAACAAATTCTAATCAAAGTCTAAAAAAATCTTAATTCAATTCTAACTAAATTCTAACTAAATTCCAACTAAATCCTAATCAAATCTTAATCAATCTTAATCAATCTTAACCAAATCTTGACAAACCTTAATCAATCCTAAGTAGATCCAATAATAGATTTAAATCCTTGTAACTTCTTGATTAACCATTGATTCACTCAAAACTTTGTATACTTTTCAACCTCCTAGTTAAAAATAAGCATTAGAAAATTGAAAAGAATTGCACTTATTGATTGAGAGAAAAGATAAATAATCAATTCAGGTATTGAGCAACATCCTTTTCTAACCTTGATATTGAACTTCCAATGCTAAGATCTTCTTCTTGCATTGTCAATTTGCTTCCAAAATTTTTGTAAGTTTTTTCATTTATATTAGCTATTAGTTGATTAATTATTATCTCAATTCAACTATTGGATTATTGTAGTTCTTTAAAACCCTTATTAGCCCTCAAACCTCCAATTCTTGATGTCCTAACCAACTTGAATTCTAATAACTTTGAATTTGACCATCTAATTGAGCTCAACTTCACAATACATATTTTGTACAAGTATGTTCATAACTTATAAAATTTCATCTATAGATTTGCTACAAAATTCATAGAATTTTTTAAAATATAAATCTCACTTTATTTCTCAAAAATAGAACCACTCAAATTGAATCATGACTTTGTATAGCTATTATAAAGTCTGTACAAATCCAAATTGCTTAAAATTAATGCCTATTGTATCTCTCTCAAGTTTTCTTTCTAATTCCACTTTTTAATCAATAAAAGAATCTCTTATATATTATAAGCATCTAGTTGTATGCTTTGGATTTTGATTTTGATCCTAATTCAAAAACGGTTTTATTTAGGTATCAATTTAATCTTTTCTTTGATAATTATTGCTAAAAATTATCCTTTACTTTATTATGACTAATATGATTACAAACTCTATATGTCTTCTTATATAGTCTAATAATAGTCAATTATAAGATTTGATATATCTACCTTAATAGGGATGTTTCCATTCTTTGTAACTGGATGAGAGTCTATAAAGTTTCTTGCTACCAATACTACAAGACTATTGTCTTGCCCCACATATGGGCCCATCCTTTCATTACTCTCTATTGTATCAGGTCCATTTCTATATCCTCTATCAAATATCATACTCTTTATAATAGAAATTGTGCTATCTGGAGAGTATGAATCTACAGTACCTAAAGATGTTTTTTTTTTAATTATAGTCCTATTGTAAAATTTAGAACTTGATATATTTGGATCTGTATCAATAATGTCAATAATAACCTTATCACAAAGAGAAGAAAATCTTTTGTCTATCTTCCTCCCAGACTTTGCTAATACCATTGTTGTACATCGTGAAGTCTTGCTTGAGAATGCTCCGGGCACTTGGCTGTGGAAAATAAAAAAAAAATATGTAATAATAATTAGTCCTAACCTCTTTAATCAATCTTTAAATAGTCTTTAATCAAAACTTAACTAAGTCCTAGTCAATCCTAATCAAACCTAAATAAATCCTAAAATAAATCCTAACAATTTTAAAACAAATCTTAACTAAACCCTAGCGAATCCTAATCAAACTTTAACAAATGCTGAAACAAATCCTAACTAAATTCTAGTCAATCCTGCTTAAATTGTAACAAATCCTAAAACAAATCCTAATAAATCCTAAAACAAATTTTAATTAAACCTTAGTCAATCTTGATCAAATCTTAACTAATCCTAAAATAAATCCTAATTAAATCCTAGTCAACCCTGATCAAATCCTAACAAATCCTAAAACCTTAGTCAACCCTAAACAAACCTTAACAAATCCTAAAATAAATCCTAACTAAATCCTAGTCAACCCTGGTCAAATCCTAACAAATTCTAAAATAAATCCTAACTAAATCCTAGTCAACCCTGGTCAAATCCTAACAAATCCTAAAATAATGTCAAGCACATGAACTAGAAAAAGATATATAATCTAATAAAAATTGTATAAAAAAAAATCACAAAATAGGAATAAAAAAATATGTATATTCAAAGGAAAACTGGAATGGCTATTTCCAAAGACTAGAAACATGAAGACTCTTGAAACTAGACTAGGATTAGGAAAGGAGTTGACAAGAGTGAAGAAGGCTTCACTCTTGCCTCTATAAATACTTAAGAGCTACATGGCGATATTCTATAGGACCTCATGTATGTATCTAATTTGTAAGACACGTATCAAACTTCCACGATAAGTTTTCTACATGTGCGCCACGTACTTGGCTTGTTCCGCAAGCTATCAACATGTGTGACACATGGCTAGCTTGTTCCACAAGCTATGAACATGTGCGCCATGTGGCTAGCTTGTTGACAAAGTTTTTAATCTACCAATCACCTATAGACATGTAAAAAGGTGATTTTGCGTCTATGAAGCTTCTAGGAAGCTTCTCTATCAGATATTATCAAATGAATTTATTTTATCTACTTTGATTGGTCTATATTACTTAAATAATTATTGGAGTAAATCTTATGTCCGTGACATTACCCCCCTTTCTAGGGACGAGTTCCACGAGGAGCGGTGATTATATGTTGAGGAAGTTGAGGATACATCGAATTGTGCTTGCCACATACTCTGATCTTTGTTCCCTTTGAAGGTAGTTGATAGATCCTTTCAGCTATCGATAATGTCCCATATTAGGTGTCAAGGATACAAGATAGCAAGTTTGCCAAGAATCAAAGTAAAAGAATCAAAACCAGAATAACTTCAAAAACAGAGAATTGGATAGACAGGAACAAGAATTAGATTAAGAATAAGAAATTGGATTAATATTAAGAACAAGGCAACACTCTGGATTGCTCCAAGACTTGTGTTGGCAAGATTGAGGTGCTCCCTAGTCTTGCCTCTTATTATACTATGAGGCCTTATGTCCTATTAGACCTTCTAAGAATACCTTAGAATATTTTAGAAATTTGAAGAAGATTTTGGTAGACTCTAAAAACTCTATAGGAGGTCTTGAAAGGTTGAAGAAGATTTTAGAGGATCCTAAGTATCTTAGAATATTTTAGAAGCTTGAAGAAGATTCTAAAAGATTTTCAAAGACTAAAGAAGATTTTAGAAGGTTCTAAAAGATTCTAGAAGATTCTAAAAAGCTATAAAAGGTTTTAAAAGACTATAAAAAGTTCTAGTAATGGCTTAAAGTATGTCTGTGACATTCTCTTCCCTTCTAGCGACGAGTTTCACAAGGAGCCAAAGCAATTTGATGATCAAATCACATACGTAAAAATTCTAAAATTCATCAAAGTAGAGAAGCAACATATTCCGTCTTTTGTTTGTTGGTTATCAGTTCAACAAGTCCCTTGAGATGGCATCAATGACTTTCAGATATAACCTCTGTTAGACCAACATTCCATCCAAGAATTTGCGACTTTCAAAACATCCTCCGAAAATAATTTCTGGTCCACCTGGAGTCATCTTTCCAACTTCAAGGAATATTACCAAAGCTCAGGCATTTGAATCAAGATTTTTGTAATGAGGTTGTATCTCCAAAGACTCTAAGCGTGGCCTTATTTGACATTGGAATACTCCTTCTTCATCTTGTCCATGTTCTTCAAACCTAGCAGATTGTGAAAGTTGTAATGATTTTTCAACCGCTTGTATGGTAGAAGAGTCTTTTAACTCTTGTTCCTGCAATTCCCTTGAAACGCAAAGATTTGATATGATAACTAATAAGCTTCTAACAAGATCTATTCTATCCTAACAAAATACAAGTGCAGGTCTTAGCGTGGCTCTTTTCTTTTTATATTGGTCTTTTGTTGTTGATAAGAAGTGTCATTTAGAAGCCAAGAGATGTTATTATCTACGAAATCTTCAATGACCATTGAATCTAGATTTTTTTAGGATATTATTGATGGAATTAGTGAACCTGCATAGGTGTATTCTTAAGGTTATCTGAGGGTTCCCATGTTCTTTTGCTAATTCCATAATCCTTCCAATGGATGAAATATTCTAATCGTCCATGTCTTATACGTGAATCCAATATTTCATCCATCTTGTATTCAATCTCTTGATTGACTTTAATTGGAGTTGGTAGTCGAATAGTTCTTCCAGCAATATTTGATTTATAATAGGTTTCTAAAAGCGAGATATGAAAGATTGGATGAATGTGCATGCTACTTGATAGTTCGAGACAAAAACTTACTAGATTTACTTGGTGTAGAATTGTAAAAGGTCTAAGTCTTTGATAGTCTAATTTTTGTGATGGTCGATTTGTTTGTATATTTTGTCGAAGTAAGCAGACATGATCTCTTACTTTGAAATTTGATTGGTTCTTGCGATGATTGTCTATATAGTCTTTATATCGATCTTGGGCTATATGTAATTGGATTTTTAATTCTTCATGGATAGTTTTTAAATAGGTAGCTTGACTTTCTGTAGCAAGGCTTCTCACATCTTCAATTTGGAATGGATCTGCTCTAAGGTGGTATCTATAGTTTGAGAAGAATGGAATTTATTTTTGTGAAGAATGTTTGGAGTTATTATATGCAACCTTAGCCAATGGTAGAAAGTCCGTCCAATCATCTTGTTGATAATTTATACTACAACAAAGATATTGTTCCAACATCTCATTCACTCATTCTGTTTGATTGTCAGTTTGAGGATGATAAGTAGATGAGAGATTGATCTTGACCTTTAAAAGCCGAAATAATCCTCTCCAAAAGTTTGATCCAAATTGCAGTCCTCAATCTGAAATAATGTCAATTGGAAGGCCATGTATTTGATAAATATTATCAATAAAAAGCTTGGCTGTTTCGTCCCCAAAAATAGTCTTGTTGTATGGAATAAAGTGTGCCATCTTGGTAAGATGGTCTACCACCACAAAAATTGCACTGTCTACTACCACAATTTCCATTTGAAATTGGGAGGTCTGTAATGAAGTCCATAGATAACGATTGCCAGGGGCCCTTAGGAACTGGAAGGAGTTGCAGAAGTCCATATGGTTGGTGTCTTGGAATCTTTGTTTGCGCACAAATTTTGCATGATTGGATGAATTCTTTTACCAATTTCCACATTTGAAGCCACCAATAGTCTCTTGATATCAATTCCAAGGTCTTATTGAAGCCAAAATATCCAACTGTTGGAAGGTTATGTCGAGCTTGAAGAATTTGAAGTCTTGTAGATCCTGAAAGAATATATAGAAGATTTTTGAAGTATAACAATCCATCTTTGAATTTGAAATTATTATTTTCTTCCACATATGTATTTTTTAAATGTTGCTAGATATTCTTTATAAATAGATCTATCTTCATTGTTTTCTGGATTTCCATCTTGAGAGTTATATCTGTATAGGTAGATATCGTCAATGTCTTTAACTGCAAATTGGACGGCTTCAACATGATTGATTTTTGTTGATCGAATATAATGTCTCCTATTCTTGGTGCAAGATATGATCGTCGAGAAAGGACATCTAATTTTCCTTGAAGTTTTTTTGAACGATATGTAATTATAAAATCAAATCAAGATAATAACATGCTTTATTGTGCTTGTTGACGATTTAGAACTCAAGCACTCATAAAATATTCCAAATTTTTGTGGTCGATATATACCATGATTTTGTGTTGAGCCCCTTCCAACAAATGGCGCCATTTTTCAAAAGCATCAACAATTGCCAATAATTCTTTGTAATGGATCTTGTAATTAATCTCTACAGTTGAATTTTTTTGAGAGCGGAATGCTACTAGATGTAGTTGACCATCATCACCAGTTTGAAAGAATATAGATTCTAATGCAAAATCTCAAGCATCTGTTTCTAAAATGAATGGTTTTGTTGTATCTGCGTGGACAAGTATAGGAACAGAAGTGAAAGATTTTTTGAGCTTCTTGAATGCTTCTTCAGTCTTATTATGTCAAATAAATTTGTCCTTGCTTGTGAGCTGCGTTGATGGAGCCGCAATCTTGGAATAATCTTTGAGGAAGATTCTATAGAAATTTTCAAATCCCAAGAAACATTGTACATCTCTAATTGATGGCAGTTGTTTCTACTCCATAATAGTTTGTATCTTCTTTGGATCCATAGAAATTATATTTTTTGAAGTAATATATGCCAAAAATTTGATTGATGGTTGGTGGAAAGAACATTTCTGTAATTTGACATATAATCTACTTTCTTGTAGTTTCTCTAATACCTTCCGTACATGATATTCATGCTCTTCTTCATTCTCAAAAAAGATCAAGATATCATCCAAATAGATGACTACAAAGTCATCTAAGTATTTTCGTAAGATATCATTTATCATATGTTAGAAGATTACAGGTGCATTTGTAAGTCCAAAAGACATAACATTGTATTCAAAATGTCCATACCTTGTACAGAATGCTGTCTTCCACTGATCTCCTTCTTTAATCTTGACTAGATTGTAGGCACCTCTTAAATCAATCTTTGTAAAAATCTTTGCTTGTCCTAATTATTCCAATAATCTTGAGATTAATGATAATGGATAGCGATTTTTTATAATTACCTTATTCAAATCTTGATAGTCAACACACATACGTAAGAAACCATCCTTCTTTTTCACAAATAATATAGAAGCTCCAATAGGTGATTTTGAATGTCAAATAAAATTCTTGGCTAGATTTTCATCAATATATTCTGGCAAGGCTGTAAGCTCCATTTGTGACAGATTGTAAATTGGACCAAATGGAGGTTTAGCTCTATCTTGTAATTTGATTGCACAATTATAAAGACAATATTCGGATAATATGTCTACTTTTTTTTTTTCAAATACGTCTTTCAAGTCATGATATTGACTAGGAATTTCCTGCTTTAGTTGTTCCATTGGGTCTTCTATTGGAATAGCATACAATGCAAATGCATCTCATTTTTTTTGCTATTTGCATAAATGCTTTAGCTTTAAGGAATAGAGCAGTACCTCGTTTCTTCTTTTGATGTGTGGATCTTGAGGAAATCTTTTGTATACACCAATCAATATTAGGATTATGTAGCTCAAACCAAAGAAGTCCAATGATAACAGGATTTGTCAGACATCTAATGATGTTGAAAACAATTTGTGATACTTCATCTCCAAGTATCACTTCCAACGATTGGATTTCTTTGACAACATCTCTTGATGCAAGGTTTTGTCCATCAATGACTTCAACGGGTGTAGGATGGATCTTCTTTACAAGTAGTAGATTGTGCTTGGTTGCAAAATCCTTATCCATAAAGCATGTTGAGGCTCCAATATCTAAAAGGACTTTAGTAGAAATTTCTTATTTCAAGGTTCTTATATACACAGGAAGTATAAAACAAGATGTTGGATCTGGAGGTAAAAAGAGACCTTTTTTTGGTGCTTTAGATTTGGAAGTGTCCAACCGCAAGGTCGCTATTATAGTTGAACATCTTTGTTTTTTGACCTTTCTAATTCAAATATTATACCTCGTGCCTTGAATTCTCTAGACTTATTTGAACAATTTGCTGCCTTGTGATTGAATCTTTTACAATATAGGCATAAATTTTCTTACCGACGTCTACTCTTTTCTGTTGGTATTAATGGCTTTTCTAATATTCTTGAAAATGTAGCAGTCATACTTTGATAGGTATTGTTGAAAATTGATTGTCTTTCTTGTTATAGTTCAAATAGATGATTGTCACAAGTAATAGCTTAAGCTATGAGTTCTTCTAAGCTTTCAACTCTTGGCATCATGATGAATAAATTCTTTATATCATCTTTTAGACCATAACAAAATCGAATCATAAAAGCCTTATCATTCCAATCAAGGTCACAAATAAGTTGTTGAAATTTTGCGACATAAATTACAACTGAATGTTGCTCTTGTCGTAGATTTTGGATCTTCTTTTCTGCCACCCTTTCTTGATTACTGTCTCCAAATGTAACAATAAATCTTTCCATAAAAGCTTCTAAATTATATAGGATCGGAGAATTTTTTTCCAATAATGTTGCAAACTATGATTGAGCACTTTCTGATAAAAAGGTGCCTACAAAAGCGACTTGAGTGAATCCATCTAAATAACGAGAAGGATATAGTCGTAAGTAAAGTCGCATTTATTGTATAAACCTTCAAAACTTGGATCTTGTTCCATCAAACTTATCAAGCATATTAGCTTTTGGCTCTTTTATGACAACCCTAGGAACTTCTATAGAAGTTGTGTGCATAACTTGTCTACTGCTTGTTTCTCTTAATCGAATAATTTCTTGTTGCAAATTATGAATCTGTCGCTTAATTTCTTCAGATACTTACTCCATTTCCAATTCTTTTTTTGGATTGAAAAAGAATGCTATTTTTTCTCGTATTGTATCCAACAAGGCTCAAAGATCTATAAGTGTTGCCATTCTATTCTCTGTTTGTGAGGATGCACCTCTATTAATCTCATCTATTTCCATCTTAAAAAGAAAAAAATTGATAAGCCGTTAGTTTAGAGGAAGGTAATCCGCAACCTCTAAAATGTAGTGATATAACTTAAAAAAGGGATAATCCACTCTTTCCAAAAAAAAAAATCAACTACAACAAGTAAGCATATCAATCTAGAGGGAGACAGTCAATCTTGCCAAGTTATCAAGGATACAAGATAGCAGGTTAGCCAAGAATCAAAGTGAAGAAATCAAAACCAGAATAACTTCAAAAATAGAGAACTGGATGGACAAGAACAAGAACTAGATCAAGAATAAGAAATTGGATTAATATCAAAAACAAGGCAACACTCTGGATTGCTCCAAGATTTGTGTTGGCAAGATTGAGGTGCTCTCCAATCTTACCTCTTATTTATACTATGAGGCCTTATGTCCTATTGGACCTTCTAAGAATACCTTAGAATATTCTAAAAATTTGAAGAAGATTTTAGAAGACTCTAAAAAGTCTATAAGAGGTCTTAGAAGGTTGAAGAAGATTCTAGAGGGTCCTAAGAATATCTTAGAATATTTTAGAAGCTTGAAGAAGATTCTAGAATATTTTCAAAGACTAAAGAAGATTCTAGAAGATTTTCAAAGATTAAAGAAGATTCTAGAAGAATCTAGAAGATTCTAGAAGATTCTAGAAGATTCTAGAAAGCTATAAAAGATTCTAAAAGACTACAAAAAGTTCTAATAATGGCTTAAAGTATGTCCGTGACACCAAGGCGAGAGGACCATCCTGTTATTTGATGATTGTTGAGGCCTTTATAACTCCTTTCAAAGAAAACATTAGGAACACCATCAAAAATAGTTCATACCTCTAAAAGTATTATCAAACATCAGGAGTCTCTTCCAAGGTCGTAATATCAAACATGTTGTATTTCACCATCAATCCAAGCAAAGACATATCATTCTTGAGAGTCTTCATCTCTATTCTGTCGTCTTAAAGGTTGTGATAGTTGTAATGTTTTGTCTGGTAAATCAGCAAATGATGGTTCTTGAGCTGAATTTGCTGGTTGTTGATCTTCCATCTTTTTAGCATGAACAAATCTAAAGAAATAACAAATAATATACAAGATAGCATGAAACCTCTATAGAACCTGCTTTGCTTTATAGCAAAGATTTTCTTGATTCTTTATCTTAATTTTGACGGATATCGTCGATGAAATACATTGACTTTTATTAGTACATTTGATAGATTTTTGGATGGCTCCCATATACATTCACTAATATCGTATCGATATCAATGCACAAGATATTCCAATTGATTTCGGCACCCCCTTGAATCTAAAATCTCTTCAACCTCAAATTCTTCATCGTTGTCTATTTTTATAGGAGGCGGTGGTATTTGTCTTCTTCCTTGTATATCCACTATCTTGTATGGCTTGAATAGTAACATATGGAATACAAGATGGATCTTTATGGACTCCAGTAGGTGTAATTGATATGCAACTAGATTGATTTATTCAAAAATAGAAAAAGGTCCAAGTCTACGATAGTCCAACTTATCACAAGTACGAGTAGTCTTGATATTGCGACAAAGTAACCATACCTTGTCTCCCACGTTGAATTGTGGTTATTCCTTGCGATACGCATCTCCATTTATTTTTTGTCGTTCTTCAGCTTCTTTTAATTATACCTTTATTATTGCATGTAGCTCTAATAAATAATTTGCCAAATCTTCTGCCGCTGGATTATCAACTTTTGAAAAGTCAAAAGCATTAAGTCGTGGGTGGTAACCATAATTGACAAAGAAAGGTATTTGTTGTGTAGAAGAATATATTGTATTATTATAAGCAAACTCTGCCAATGGAAGAAGAGTTGTCCAATCATCTTGTTGGTAGTTGATAGTACAGCTTAAGTATTGCTCCAAGACTTAGTTCACGTGCTCTGTTTGTCTATCAATTTGAGGATTAAAAATTGAAGATAACTTTATATCCACTTTTAAGATCTTGAAAAGGGTTCTCCAAAATCTTGACACAAATTGAATTTTCCTATCCGATTTAATATCCTTAGATAATCCATGATAGTGATAGATATTATTAATGAAAAGCTTAACTATTTCTTCACATGTGATAGATTTTGTGTATGGTACAAAATATACCATCTTGGTGAACCGATCTACTATCACAAATATAGAGTCATAAGATCTTGAGCTTGGAAGATCTGGGATGAAATCCATAGAAACAGAAGACCATGGTTGTTTTGGAATAGGTAATGGCTGAAGAAGCCCAAAAAGTCGATGACGAGGAATCTTAGATCTTAAGTAGGTATCACATGATTGTACAAAGTCTTTAACTGCCTTCTACATTTGAGGCCACCAAAAATCTCTTGATATAAGTTCCAAAGTCTTGTTATATCCAAAATGTCCTGCCGTTGGAAATATCATGGCGTGCTTGAAGAACATGTAAACGTGCTTCTCCTTTTGGAACATATAGGCATCTTTTGAAATATAGTAGGTTATTCTTGCACTCAAATTTAGAAGAATCATGAGTCTTAGAAGAATTATTCTTGATATCATGAACAAGAGGATCTGAGGACATACTTGACTGAATTTGCTTGAAAAAAGTTGAATCAACAGTCAATGTTGATTTCATTGCTCGAAGATGAAATTACTCCAGTTTCAAGAAGGCCGTTTTTTTTTGCTCAAAAGCTACAAGTCCTTTTTTTAGTGCAAAATAAAAACGTCTAGAAAGGACATCAGATAAACCTTATTGTTTTCTTGGCCGATAAGTGATAATGAACTCGAATCTTGACAAAGACATACTCCAACAAGCTTGACGACGATTCAACACATGTTATCGTGTTGTGCTTTGGCTACTATGTGAAAAAAATTGTACATGTATATTTAATATATAATTTACTACATAGCTAAAAGAAAGCCATATTAGTGGATTTTTATTGGTTATAGGATGTGGTTAGGTTGCTAGTTTAGAAGGGACCTATTAAAAAGATTATTATTAAGGTTTATACAATTTTTTTTTTTTTTAGTAGTGACTTTTGAAGTTAATTTTATATTGATAGTAACTTGTATATATCTTAAGTCACCTATGTTAGACATTGGTGATCTTTAAGATCTTATTTATTTCTTTTATTTGATGCTTAAAGCACCAAGTATGTAAATCTTGTAAGAAGAAGGGTTAAAAAAGGGTTTTTACTGTAAAAAAGATAGTTTGGCCATCCATGTGGATGAATAGAGGTGGATGATAGAAATCTCTATTCTAATTGGCCAAAAATCATGCCCAATGGACTTCAAGGAGGCTGCCCGAGGATTTATTAGGAGTTAGGGTTTTTTTTTTTGGGTGGAGTCAAACATCAGAGGCTAGGATCATAAGGTCTAGGTTTTTGGATCTGGTTTAGGTGCAAATTTTGTGTGATTTGCACTTTTTATGAAGAAGTTATAGACGCTCAAAGTTAAGGTGTTGATTTTAGACCTACTGTCACTCTTTTGAGTATAATTTGCTCAAATAGAGAGCAATCAAGGATTGGCGATTGGGATTGAAGAGAACACTTTCACGACTACACTTTTTACTTACAGCTTGATAAAATCTAAGCTAAAGTGAAGGAGATATTGGGAGTTGAAGTTAGTGCTTAAAAACTTAAGGGTAGTAAGTAACCCGCTTACATAGTAGTTACATTTTGAGCTATATCTTAGACAATTTCATAGATTTTTGGCTCAAAATTTTCAAAAGTGTATATATTTATGTCACAAGACTATATGCAAATTTTTTGTGGCATTAAAGTTTTGGGTTTTTGAGATATAAGGAAAATAGTGCTCGGGTGTCTCTGAGCTAGGGTTTTAAGCACCTACTAGGGATTTTGAAATATCAGTCGATTGGAAATGAATTTATCGTTGATTTTTTCTTGTGGTAAAACTTAAGAAAATCATCTACATTGTGAATTAAATTTTATAGAAAGTGAATGGTTGGATCAAGAGTTATTGGACTCTAAAGTTCAGCAAGAAATAAGTCCTTGCGGGTGAATAAAGTTTTGAAGGGTTTTTGTGGAAATTTGAACCTTTTTTGTACAAACTTATTTGAATACAAGAGGGATAATATACATAACTTTTCTTTTGTGAGATTTTTTATATTATTTGTCTTTTTTATTGAGGACAAACCACCTGTTGGATTTTTGCCATCAAGTTTCAAATAAATTCTCCACAGCCAGGTATCTAGTGTATTCCTAGATAGAAGAATACATCATACGACAATGTATCGACATGAAATACTTGAGGTTCTTGTGATTCGTATATACGGTGATTGGATTGGAAGTGCCTTCTAGATAATGATGCCATTCTTAAAAGGAATCCACAATTGTAAAAAATTCTTTATCGCGGATTTCATAATTGATCTTGGCAGCTGAGAATTTTCTTGAATGAAAAGCTACTGGATGAAGTTTGTTATTTGTTCCCATTTATGACAAAATTGCATCCAAGACAAAGTCTGATGCGTCTATTTCCATAAAAAATGCCTTAGAAAAGTCAACACGATACAAGATTGGTGCAAAAACAAACGATGTCTTCAGAGCTTCAAAAGTTACTTCTGCTTCTTGATTCTATTGGAATTTGTCTTTACAAGTTAAACGTGTAAGTGGAACTACAACTTGAGAGTAGTCTTTGATGAAGATTTGATAATAATTGGCAAATCCCAGAAAGCATTGGACATCTCTTACTGTCTTTGGAATCTTTCAATTCATGATTGTCTGGACTTTCTTAGAATCCATCATAAGACCATCATTTGAAATGATGTATCCTAAGAAATCAACTTGAGTAGTGTGAAATACAGACTTTTCCATCATGGCATACAATCTCGCATCTCTAAATTTTTATAATACTTGACGAACATATATTTCATATTTTTCTACATTCTTAGAATAGATCAAAATATTGTCTAGGTAGTAGACAATAAAATTGTCTAAGAACTCTCAAAAAACATCATTCATAAGATATTGAAAAGCAGTTGGTATATTCGTAAGTCCAAAAGGCATGACATTATATTTAAAATGTACATACCTAGTTGAAAACGCAATTTTCCATTCATCTCTTTTTTTGATGCGTATTAGATTATATGCTCCTCTTAGATCTATTTTTGTATAGATCTTAACTTAATTTAACTAGTCAAAGAGTCCTGATATCAAAGATAATGGATATCTGTTCTTGATTGTGATCTTGTTGAATCCTCGATAGTCAACACGTATTCGCAATGACCCATCTTTTTTCTTCACAAATAGAATTGGAGCTCCTGTTGGAGATTTAGAATGGCGTATAAAATTCTTGGCCAAATTCTCGTCAATATATGCCTTGAGTTCAACTAATTTATTTTGTAATAAACTATAGATTGGTCCAAATGGTGGTTGAGTTCCTTCCTTGAGGTCGATTAAACAATCATATGGATAATGCTCTGGAAAAATATCTACATTCTTTTTCTCAAAAACGTGTTGATAATCCAGATATTGGCTTGGAATGCTACTTAAAGTCTTTCCACCATCAAAAACGAGTGTGGCATAAATAGCAAAAGTTGGTTTTTCTTTTGCTGCATGTATAAAAGCTTTTGTACATATAAGTATGGATTTTACTATACTAGACTTATAGCTTTTTACTTAGTCGACAGGATGTTTAATAATGTTTTGAAAAAAGTCAAGTCTATGAGAATTCCAATCTACTTGAGGGTTATATTTTTTTAGCCATGATAATCCTAAAATAACTGGATTAGACGACGATTTAATTATGTTAAAGGTTACGTAGCTATTATGACCATCTATTGTTACTTTTATAGGATGGATATCATGAGTGACGTCTCCAAAAGACAATGGACGACCATCTATGACTTCTATATGTATGGATTTACTTTTTTGTATTAAAGGTATTATACGATTCTTAACAAATTGTTCATCTAGAAAGTATGTCGAGGCTCCTGAATTTAATAAGACAGAGGCTCTGTAGTTTTTTGGTCCTAAATATAAATCTATTATAAAACAAAGAGAGGATTTTGAGGAGAGAATAGGACCTTCACTAGGAATTGTACAAGGTTTTAGCTGCACGGTCCCTATTGTAGCTGGACAAATTTGTTTTTCGACATGTTATCTTTTTTGACTGTCGTACTCCTCATTTTGTAGTTGTATTGTTTCTTTGGACAGTATTGAGCAGTGTGCTTAGGTTCTCTACAATATAAACATAATCCTCCTTGACAATGCCAAATCTTTTTTTGTTCACTAAGAGGTTTAAAATGTATTGCATCAATTTGCATGTCTTCTACTTTCAAATGTATGTTTTGTGAGGACATTGATGTTGCCATTGAATAATAACGTTGAGGCTCCCTTATACAATTCTCGGATCAAAACTCAAAAAGCCGATTGTCACACTTCACAGCAAAATTAATTGCTTGACTTAATATTTGAGGATCGGATAAATTGAACATTAATTTTTTTACCTCATATTATAATCTGTAGAGAAATTGGCTAATGAGTGCAACATCATTCCACTTCTAATTGTCAAAATTGTGAAGCGTATAATGACACTGATCAATTGCCTTGTCTTAGGATGTGAATCTTGTTGGTGGCAACACGGATTGCATCATGTGCTCCATACATAGATCAAAATTTTGCTAAAAATGCCTCTAAATTATCCAATATTAGATCTCGTCGTTCAAAAAAAGATGAAAACCACAATAAAGCAGATATCAAAAGTAACATTCTAATAAATCTAACTAGAGATCCTTGCATAGGATAACTTTGAGATTGAAGTTCAATCACCAATTGTACCTGATTGACGAATCCTTGAAACTTAGATCTTGTGCCATTAAACTTCTCAAGCAAAGTAATTTTTGATTCTCTAATGTTTGAACAATGCTCCATCATAGGTGAAGTGTATGGTTTGATGTAGATATTGACGCAGCTCCAACTATGTCTATATCTTCACTTCCTGCTAATCTTATTGCTCCTTGTGGTAGTAAACTCAGTTGATACATTGCAAGCATTAGCTCTCTCATTTGTTCTTGCATTTGTGCCATTGCACTCTTCATTTCTGCAAGCTCTGCTATGATAATACAATAGGAAGGAAGGTGTCTATTCTCACTTCAAGAAATATAGAATAACACACTCAAAAAAAAAAATTCTAAAAACAATATCAATTTAGAAGTGGGTACTCCACAACTTCTAAAATGCTTATATCTTATCAAGAAAAAGGGATAATCCACTCTTAATCAAAAAAAGACAAAACTTTGATACTATGTGTGTACTCTTATTAATGTGTCAAAGACATGAACTAGAAAAAAGATGTATAATCTAATGAAAATTGTATCAAATAAAAGTCACAAAATAAGAATAAAAAAATATATATATTCAAAGGGAAACTGGAATGGCTATGCCAAAGACTAGAAACATGAAGACTCTTGAAACTAGACTAAGATCAAAAAAGGAATTGATAAGAGTGAAGAAGGCTTCACTCTTGCCTTTATAAATATTATCTAACTAAGAGCTATGTGGTGGTATTCTATAGGACCTCATACTTGTGTTTAATTTGCAAGACACGTGTCAAACTTACACGATAAGTTTTCGACATGTGCACCACATACTTAGCTTGTTCCGCAAGCTACCAACATGTGTGACACATGGCTAGCTTATTCCACAAGCTACCAACATGTGCGCCATGTGGCTAGCTTGTTGACAAAGTTTCTAACCTAACAATCACCTATAGATATGTATAAAGATGATTCCTCATCTATGAAGCTTCTAGAAAGCTTTTCTATCAGATATTATTAAATCAACTTATTTTATCTACTTCTATTGGTTTATATTATTTAAGTAATTATTGGAGTAAATCTTATGTCGGTGACAAACAAACCCTAATTAAATCCTAGTCAATCTTGGTCAAATCTTAATAAATCCTAAAATCCTAGTCAACCTTGGTCAAACTTTAACAAATCCTAAACAAATACTAAATCCTAACACCAACTTTAAACCTTAACCAAATCCTAATCAAGTCCTTAGCAATTCCTAAGGCAATTTTAGAACCTCAATAACTATTGAATTAACCATTGATTTTCCTTAAAATTTTACACACTCCTTAAAAACTAAGTTAGCGATAAGCATATAAAATTTGAAGAGGATCAAACTTACCAGCAAGAAATTCAATCCAAAATTTCAATCAAGTATCGATTGGCCTCCTTCTCCTATATTAATGATGATTGTCCAGTGCCAATATCTCCTTCTTACACTTTTCAATTGCTTTCAAATTTCACACACATGTAGAAAATTAAGTCTTTTACATACACACATATAAATTTCACTCCAATCCAACTAATAGATTACTAGAAATCTTAGGAAACCTAACTGACTCTCAATTCCTAATTTTTGAAATCCCAGCCGACTTAAACTTCAATAATCTTTGATTGAACTATTAGATCAATCTCAAATTCATAGCATCCTATAAGCACTACTGTATGCACAAACTTACAAAATATCACCTGTAGATCTATAACCAATCTCACAAAATGCTCAAAAATATAAACCAATCTCACATACTGAGACACCTTTTTAAATTGATGCAAGATGTAGTTGCTTAGTATGATGGGGCTATAAGAGATAGTAAAGATAGCATACAGTTTTGTTATGAAAGGAATAACTTAGACAATAGCCAGATATTAAAAAAAAAATTATACTTGCCATTTGTGGTGAGAGTTAGAGTATTCAAACATTGTAGTCATTCCTTCATCAATTGATTTCTTCTAGATGTCTATAAATATAGTCTTTTTGCTCTTGTATATAGAACAAGCTTTTGCACCTTCTTCTACAACAATGTTACTTCTTTGTTTCTTTCTTTCAAGGAAGACCTTGCTATTAATGTCTTCAAATATTTTTGGCTCATTTAAATACTATACATTGACTATAAGTGTTACAAGAAAGACAAACCCTTCAGACTTTGTACATCTTACAGTAGCAAATATAACATTTTCTTATTGCATTGAACATGAACTAGATTCTTGGTGGTATTCTATAGCAGAGAAGCATGGTTTCTACAAAGCTCTTAACAACGATAATGAAGGAGTCGTGTTTAAAATGTTAATCGACAGTATTAAGATGAAAGCATATAAAATAAGCCTGAAGATGATAAGAGACAAGATAGTAGGATTCATAAACGAGTGCTCACTTAAATATATCTATGGTAGTTTTATGTCTAATTTATCTTATCTTGTTTTTATTTATGGTTCTATAAAATATGTAGAAGTCTTTTTAACAAAAAGATAGCATTATCACTAAATTTCTTATTACCTCCCTATTTTTTTAATAATTTTTAAAATAATTTTTAAAATAATTTTTAAAATAATTTTTTATTATATTTTTAATAAAGCCTTTCTAAATTATTGGTCTTCATATGCTCTTTCATCTAATAGCTATATTATAATATGTCATTAGATTAAATATGTCTTGAAAATCCACACTACTAATATTGATGCAAGTAAGGATTTTTTTTTAACAAACTCAATTAGATAGTACTAAGAATGTCATTCAACTTCTATGGAACAAGATTAAAATCAGTCATTTCATTATTTGCAATCAAGGAACTCATGCCAGCCATAGATATTGGCAATTGAAATTTATTTGTCTTATCTAAAGCTGCAACTTTGGAGATGCACTGAATTATTTCAAATATAGTACTTTGTGTAGAAAGTACTGGTCCATGTGCTCTTTGTTTAATCAATTATGGAAGTCTAAACTAAAGGCAAAGCTAGTACATGCTGTATATTAAAATAATATGCCATAAAAATTAATACTTTATATCTTATTGAAACATTCTCATATAACAATAATTTGAGATTTATTGTAATAATGTATAAACTTACAACAACACCATGTGGCATGTTATTTGGAGGTTTTACATTAACATTCTTTGATTACAAAGAAAGCTCAACAACTAGACATTTATCAATGAAGCATGTGGCCACCAAATTTATAAACATTTCTTTCATCCTCTTCACTACCTTTGCTTCTACTAATTATCAAATACAAAACCATCTTTTTAAAGATATAATGACTATATGGATGTGAACATACAATTGTAAAGAGATTCATTGTAATAATTCTAAAAATCCAAAAATATAAATTATATAAAAAAAATTATTATTAAAAAAATAAATAATTGAACATTGGCAAATCAAGCATAGTCACAAAAGATTGAATCTTTTACTAGTAAAATGAGAATTGATGCTCTTATTGCTATTGCAACCATTCTAATCAATAATTAACATAACATACACACAATTCATCATCAGAAGCAAGTTGTACCACTAACCTTGAATGCGCTTTAAAGTTATATATTGATTGTTTGGTGTTGACTAAACAACTTAAATGATAATATCTATAGAAAGGAGAATTGCACCAAAAATGCTTGATGTGATTTTAGTGACTTTGATATAAGAATATTTGAAAAATCAATAGCTTGATTAGATAGATTTCAAAGATTATAATTTTGTTAGTTCATTTATAAGGACCTGAATAATGTTGTCTAATAAATGTTTCTTAATTCTCTATTATGCCACATATTGGCACTCTGCCAATTCCACATATTGTCTCTAATTATTAAAAGAAGATATAAAAAACCATAAGAAAAATAAATAAATATCAAAAACTATTTTAAACATATAGGCCTAAGTATTACAAAGATTTTAAAAACTACTAAAGTTGATGGAAATAGTCAAGATTACAACAAAGTAGTAGATAATGATAGATTCACCATAATTCTAAGTAGATATAGAAGGAGGCAAAATAAAGGAGGGTGGGGCCTATAAGAAGGGAACTAAAAATGGTCATAAACAAATCCAACATCAAATTTTTTTTGTGAATTTAAAAATAACTCAAATAGAAATAAAAGATTTAAAATATGATGATTGAATTTATAGAGTTGATATTCCAATAAATCAATTAGGAAATAAAAAATGGATTTAAAAGATATTTTAATCAATCAATTGATAGTATAAAATAATTTTATTATTTTTCTTTTATATTAGATATAGTTTTATTGCAAAGAAAATAAAAAGTTTAGCATGTAAATAAGTCTTAGAAAAGTAATAATGGTTAATAATAAATAGCTCTATTTTTAATTTTTTAATATAAAAATTATCAAAAAAATAAAAATAGCTATAATATATTTTTAAAAAATTATTCTTTAATAACAGACCAGCAAGAAAATTTATAAATCTTTTTTCTTTTTTTTAAAAATTTTCTAAAATTTTGTATAAATTAAAATTTTGTTTTAAGTTGAAATAATTTATAAATAAAGAAAAAAAAGAAAAACTTTAAATTATGATTTATTACAAGTTTGTGATATTCTTGTAAGATAGGATTTAAAAACAAATTGAAGGAATTATTAAAATTAGGAAAAAATACAATAGGTATGATATACAATAATAATTCTAAAAAAATTGGAAAAAAAATTAAAACAAAAAAATTACCAATATTAATATAAAAAATAGTTACAAGAATAAGAACAAACAAATCTAATAAATAATATTGTTATAGTTGAGATGTATTTTAATCAAAAGCAACATTTTGGATAAAATATGGTTTCTTTTACATTTTTTTTGGTGCAATTTGGCTTTTGCAATACATCACTAATGTTAAAAACTTTTAAAATATAAATTTTTAAAAAATAAATTTATAATTATTAATAGATATATTTTAATTTATACTATAATTATAGATAATTATAGCAAATAATCTAATGGAGTGCTTAGAAAGTTAAAAGATAAAGAATTGTTTACAAAAAAAAAGTTGAATTAATCTATCATAAATGAACTTTGTAGGACATGCCGTTATAAATAATGTTATCAAATTAGATAGCAAGAAGATGAAGGCATCAATAAAATTGAAGATTACTAATACATATTTACTAAAATAATTTAATAGCCGAACATTTTTTTAGACCAACCAAAGATAATAAAAATTAAATTAAATTAAAAAATTAAATTTAAAACATTTATATATATATATATATATATATATATATATATATATATAATTTCTAATTCAAGTATTAAATAAATAAGTATCAAATTTTTTTATAAAACTAAAAATGATTAGTTGTAGGAAAAAAAAACTTTATGCCAATATTTATTTTTATATATATATATATATATATATATACATGTATAAGAACCTCTTCTTAATCTTTAAAAAATAATTTTTGTTAGATATATTTATTTATATGTTTTATACCTCCTTTTAAAAAAAATTATTTTATAAAGACTTGTATCAAGTATTAATTAATCAATGCTTTTTACCAAAATCAAATCAAATTATTATAATTTTTATTGATGTTTCCAAGTCTATTGTATATCTAAAGAATTTATCTTAAAATATTATCTAAAGAATTTATCTTAAAATATTTCTATACATATGAAAGTAGAATTTTGATAATATTCGATATACAAACATATTTTAAAACTATCTAATAAACAAAATTAGACACCAACTTATTTAATGCAATATTATGTCTTCCAATAATTAAAAAAATTAAAAAATTACATAGAATTTTTAAAATTTTATTTATAAGATTTTATTAGAATATATGAAAATAATTGGAATAACTATCTAGATTTGGATATATGTATATCTAATGTGGTAATATATTTAACTATCTATAAATATTATTTGCAATAGCTTATAGATTTAAGTAATTTTAATCCAACAAAAAAAATGCAATAAAAGAAGTCAATATGGCTCTTGTTAAAGAATAGATTGAGTAATAGTAAAATAAATAAAAAATAAAAATATTACATATATTAATAAAAAAATAAATTTATATTTAAAATAAATAAAGATACTTAGTATAGCTATCTAAAAATAAAATATTAATATTTTATTTTATAAAAGAAACAAAAGAAAACTTAAAGTTTATTAAGTGTATTGTAGAAGAATTATATATATATATATATATATATATATATATATATAAAGATTTAATATGTAAAAATATTTTAGATTTGGATTTCATAGGATAAAAATGAGGTGTTGAAGTAGACTTATAAGTTTTAAATCATATTAAAAAAAATATTTATTATAAATTTCATGATCCTATAATTTAAAATATTTAAACATGTAAAATGTAAAAATTGACAATAAAATATTTTGAAGAGATAGAATTTATTACCCACTTTAAAATAATAGACTTTAGCTGCATTAATAACAATTTGGTAGAATAATGAGATTTGATATGATTTATTTAATAATAATAATTAAGATTGTAGTTGATTGGCTTAGATTATAATAAGTATAAAACTGAAATTATAGATAAAACAATATTTTAAAAAATAAAATATTTTTATTTAAAATAAATTAATATACTACTAATAAAAACTTGTAGATTTAGCTAAATAACATTATTTACATAGTTTATGGATAATTATTAAAAAAAATTAAAATATAATATTTTATAAGAATAAAATTTGAGTATAAAAAAATAAAGAAACTAAAAGGTAAGTTTTCATGAAGATAGCAATTAAAATTATATATATATATATATATATATATATATATATTAAATAATTTTATAATCATTACAAAAATTTAAACTTAGAAGTAGAAATAAAAATTGGTGTACTTGATTAACATGAAGTGCTAAGATATATACTTTGTATTCTTTTGATTTTAGATTGAAAAATATTAATTTAGATAGATGGAATAGCTAAAAGTTATAAATTTGTAAAAAATTGATGATAATAAAATAGAATGATGGATAAGTGATGGAAATCTTTTATAAAAATAAAAATAGGATTTTATTATTTTATTAAGCATTGAAAGATAAAAATAAAAAAATAAAAAAAAATAATGTATGTCACTAATGATACTACAAAAAAATTACTTTTTCTAGTTTTGAAGTCTTTGTAGAAATTTTATAAGTTTTAAGATTCTTAGTATTATTAGGATGCTACTAAGATATTTTAGAAGAGCTGTAAAGTCATTTAGAGTCTTGGATAAGTTATGAATATTTTAATAGAATGTTTCAAGGTTATAGATTTTTTATTTAAGATAATTTCTAATTTAGGTATAAAGATTTTAAAATACAAGCCTAATTTTATATTTAAAGTAATGTAATAGTACAACCAAATGGGATTTATAATGTCATGAGCCAAAACATCTTAGAGATGATTTTTAATTTTTAATAGAATATATTAGAAACTTATAAAATGGCCATTGCATATTAATAATATATTTAAATTATAAAATATTAAAGATATTTGTAGTAAATATTTTTAAAAATTAAATAAAAAATTAAAATAAAAAATTAAAAAAATTAAAAACCCTTCTTTCTAGTGCTTTGGTAAAACACTTGCTTTGTTAAAAATGTTAATCCATGGATAATCATCTGCAAGTAACATTTGTGTCTAGAATTCCATCTCTACCTATTGTGCAAATGCATGTTAAATTTTTAAAGGACAAATTATAAGTTAGAAACTATGCATTGCAATGCATAAGGTCTTCCATTCAATTTCTTAATATCAATGCTAATCCTATCTTCTTGTGTTTTATATTAAATATTAAGTGTCCATTCTCATTTTAAAACAAAGTGTCTTCACCTTGGGATCATTACATATGGAATAGTGAACTAATAAAACAAGCAAGTTGAAGGATTTTAGACTTGTCCAAATTCAAATACATACATTCATCCATAACACATCCTCCCACTACACAAGGTTAAGGGCTGTTTGTCCTTCTTGGTCCTCTTGTTGGAGTGCAACCAATCCCATTCCACCCACTGTATAATAGCATCTTTATTTTGAAAAATTAGAATATCTCCACTTGTAAAGTGCCCGAGAAACTGCCCGCGGGCAGCGAGAAAAGGATGTGATCGCGAGCGCGGGCGTCGGCGCGAGGGTGAGCGAGTCCGCGGCGCCGCAGTTGGCGTCGCAGCGCAGCGGTACCAAGCTCGGGCAAATGACAATTCGACAATGCCATCACGCAGAAATGGGCGAGATTGTCACGGCAATGTGGTAGGAAGCTTGTCGCGGGGACCCTCCGATGGGTTTCAACGAAGCGTCGGATGTGGTCACGTAACCAGGACGAGACGGCGAAGCGCGGCCATGGCGCGTGTGGGGGCGGGGAGCGAGGGCTCCTCGCCACGGCGCCATGCCACCTGGATAGGAATTCGGTCCAGCTCATGCAGATGCCTCTGATCAATCTCCTTCCTGCTCCCTGCCGAAACTTGATTTGGGTTGATGGAAGATGAGCTCAGGACTTGAGTTTGCAAGAGCGTTGCGGTTTGTGTGAAGATTACTTAGTGGGGGGGAAAAGAATCGAGGAGCTAGAAGAAAGCGAGGTTGGGTGTGTTGGGGGCGTTGAGTTGAAGGAAGGAGGTGCAAGTTCAGCTGAGAGAGAGAGAGAGAGAGAGAGAGAGATGGGATTGCCTGTAGAGGAGGAAGGCGATTTGAGGAAGAAAGGGAAGAGTAGGGGCGACAACATTGGTTTTAACGATGGGGATGGCACGGGATTAGTGCGCACCGCGAGCGAAATCCAGGCGCGGAAAGTGTTGAGTGATGTGGATCCATGGACGGCGTGGTTGTATAAACCTCACACTATCATTACTACTCTCGTCGGAGCGGGCCTTCTTGTGTGCGTTGATTGTCTCCCTTCTTTCATTTAAAAATTTTCCTCCGTCTTGTACGGATGTTAGGTCTATGTGACTTCAAATTTTATGACTGAAGTTCTCGAGTTATACACTGCGGATGATCTTATATTCCGGTTCCTCATCAATTTGTATCTCCGTGGCCTTTGTACTGGTCGGTGTTGAATCTTTATTTGTTTGAAGAGTGCTTGTTAGATTGATTGCGTATTGATTACAGTGACATTTCAAGACGTTGCTTGTAATTTTGGACGTGCTTGTTAGCAATATTTTAGATAGGAACTGTACTGCTGGGATGATCTGGCATAAATCACCTCACTGCCTTGATAACAATCACATCAACTAAACTATAAACTACATCTTGGGTGATTGGCGTTAACACTTAACCGATTGATGGAGCTGTAGATGTCGAGGATCGTCCTGACTACCCAACTGAAACCCTACGTTAAATCATCCTTGCTTCGTACTTTTTAACGAAACATACCGACCCGGCGAGCTTTCCTTCTTTACGTAGAACCTGGAAAGTTTGCCGGGTCACTTGGGTCACTTGGGCTCTTTTCAGGTGATTGAAAGAATGATGTTGGATGATACTGACTTGATTCTTGTTTGAAAATTGCGCCATCCGTTGTACAGGTGGGCAAGCGGTGCTTTGCAAGGGGAGGAGCATGATCTGGACCCCGCCACGAGCACAAAACGGTGAGTTTATCGATGAGGGATTTATGATGAAGTTGATTTCAAATTTGTCGTGATAAGTATGAAATGATTTTCTATTGCCGATTTTCAAGGTGATAAGCAATTTGCAATCCTACTTTTACAACAGTACCGGAATCTAATTTTAATTATATGGGTCACTTATGCTCTAAATTGTTGTTCAGGGGTGTTTGGGCAGTGATCGCAGTTTTTATGGGATATTGTTTGCTACAAGCACCCCCAACGTAAGCGAAACACTCCATAGCTCAACCAACATACTCATTAATGCTCTTTAGTCTAGATGCAGTGTTGCCAGGACATCCTTCTGGGGCCTTATTTTTGTTATGGGCAAGTTTCTACTTCATAGCCTCAGTTTTCGAATGTGATGGGTAAATGAAAAATTTCTACCAAGTTGCAGTATCTTAATTTTTGTAGTTTTCTAGGTGGTGGAATCGTTTTGGTATATTGATGGGATGCTAGTGAGTATTCTGCAGGATTTTGGTACGACCTCATCCAGCATTTTGGCGCTTCATACATGGAATGGCAGTGGTTTATCTTGTGTTTCTCACGTTCCTCTTGTTCCAGGTCTGTCTACGCACCTATCGCTAGCAATTCACTAAGTCTTCTGTTTCTTTATCGTGTCAAATTTGTGCATACTAGCCACCATTTAGTTTTCTTTTTTCAATCGCGACGTCGAGTATTGCCTGGAATATATTTTCTTGTGTAGAACTCCAACGGACTTTGTCACTCTCCATGCTGTACAGCGTGAACACCCTGTTTGTGTCAATGTAGATTTATGTCAAAAGAAGCCCGGTTTTTCATGCTTTGTGGATGTCCCTATCGAGAGTTGGGAAGCGTAATATGTGTCTACTTTCATCAATCCCTTCGGTTACGGGTCGTTTTTTCTGTTTGAAACAGTGACCGTTTGATTGTTTTCTTCAATTCTGAGTTAACTTAACTTGGCTTTGTTTTGAGTTACACAGCTTGTTGAACTGTTTTTTCTTCGCTTGTGGCAGAATCGTGATGATGCTCGGCAATTTTTGAAGTATTTGCATCCGGATCTTGGCGTCGGTAAGGAACAACACTCACCTAAATTATTTTCATATCTTAATCAATGCATTTAAGTTTCGGAAGGTTTCATGGGTTTTTTATGGAAGATTTACACAGATGCTGGGCTTAGTCATTATTTCTTCTAGCATGTGCTACTTTCACGTTGCACAAAATGAGTTCATAAGCTAAATCATTTTAAAGATCCCCTCGACAGCCCTTATTCGGTTGGCAGAGTCAGTACCGTCCTACTTTGCGGTATCATCGATGTACCCTGCTTTGCAGTGTGCAAGTACGTGTCCGCCTTGTTGGCAAAAAAATCTCCGTGCTTATTCTTGCCAGTGTCGCGGCATGGTGATCATGTTGGGATTTGAATATGTGTAGCAATGACTGATCGGTGCATACTAAAGTATTTTCCTTTTTGTTTGTGTGGTGTAGTGCTGAAGGAGAGATCGTACGGAACTGACTGTCGAATTTATACTCCAGAAAAATCGAATAAATTTTCTAATGTTTATGTCAGTATGAAGCTCATCATTTTTTTGCATGTTTTTAATTTCACATTTACTCGAGTATTGTGTTTACCTTGAGCACTAAATGTGTACTTTTATCATGCTCGAGGAGTGTTCATGTTTATGCTCAATGTTTTAACTTGAGTTACATCATCCATGTTCAAGTGATTGGTGGGTGAATTGTGGATTTGACCCGTAGATTTCGTCTGTTGCAGGATACCTTGTTTGATGAGTATGTAGTAGCTCACACCATAGGATGGTGGTGCAAAGCCATAATGATCCGAAATCAGCCGTTTCTATGGGCGCTCTCTATTGCTTTTGAGTTTTGTGAGGTATAGTTTTTGGGTTTCTAGTGCACATATAATAAAGATAGATTCTTATGCTTATCACTGTATGTTTGGTAACTAAGTGTAAGAAGGTACATTTGATTTTAATTTGAGGGAAATATTGCACATCTATAACTAATTTTCTGCTCTGTTCATATGCAGAGAAGTCTCATTCATATGCTCCCAAATTTCAACGAATGCTGGTGGGATAGCTTTGTCCTAGACGTGTTAATTTGCAATTGGTTTGGTACGCTGTAGCTCTTCTCTTGTTTGTGTCGCACGGAAGATTCTTAATTTGCCTCAACATGTATTTCAAAATGTTAGCTTCTTTGATTCACTCATGCCATCATGTTTTGATTCAAATTGTGTAGGTTTCTAAATGTCAGTTTTTGTGATTCTTTGCAGTTGCTTCGCATTTTCTGTTCCTTTCTACACTTCAAACGATGTTTATTTGAACATAGCACCACTGTTGAGGAATATGGCTGTATTGGCTAGAGGAAATTTGATAGAAAAGCTCTGATGATTGGTAATCAAAGAAACTAACAGAACGTTTTCTACAATTGCTCAGGGATCTGGGCCGGGATGAAAACGGTCAAATATTTCGATGGAAAGGAGTACAACTGGGTTGGGGTGAGTCAGCAGAAGTCATTCTATGGTAAGGTATGCAGCCTATATCACTTTTCTTTTCTTCCTGCATCGTGCCTCATATAAACTCCATCACAGACGCACGTACTTTAATGTCATACCTCCATGTGGATCTGCACGGGCGTTACAGTCGCAGTACATGACTTGCAGATGTAGCTGTGAAGATGCGCTATTTCGAGTTCACTGAATGCAGATTCTTTTGGTTACTATGGCTGTATCTCAATTTGAAAGGATTTTCTGCTCTGTGTATGTGTTACTATTTCTTTGGAAGTTCTTGACAGATCAGGAGCAGAAACTGAAGGCATTAAAACTATTGAGTTTGGGTGTAGGTGCGGAGGACACTAGGGCAGTTCACACCATCCTACTGGGACAAGGATGAATGGAATGCACTACAAGGTCCATGGCGGTTCCTTGAAGTTCTTGCGCTGGGAGTAGTAATTCTGACAGTTGAGGTCATGGGATTTTTCCTTAAGTTCGTTCTGTGGATCCCACCATTGAACCCTCTCAATTCTTATCGCCTTGCAATATGGTGGCTTATCGCAAACCCTGCCATTCGAGAGTACAACATGTTCTTACAATCAAGGTGAGTAGTTGCAGTGTGAGTTCCTCGGGAAGTATTTCCCTGGTGAGTTTAAATTTTAGTTATAACTGTTCAGCATTTCATGTCGATTTACTTGAAGTTGTTAATTGTAGATGTTTGTTTTCTTTTTTTTTACCCGTCTTTTTTTTTTTTTTTTTTTTTTTTTTTTTAAATTTAAAAATTTTAATGTCTTTTTTGGGTTTTATTTTTCTTTTCTGTATTTTTGCCCCTAATTAGTATCGAAATTCGTCAGGACGTTTGTTAAAACGTCTTTCGGCATGTTTCAGTGATATGAATAAAAAGCTTGGTGCATTCTGTTGGATGGCTCTTTCCATAGCTATTATGGAAATTCTTATTTGCGTGAAATTCGGACGAGGTATGTTATCTTCAGGATGTCCCTGTGGTTACAAATATGCAATTCGTTAAGAGTTTCTTCGAACAGCTTTACTTTGACGAGACAAAATGACATGCCCACCAAAGTTTCGATGTTTTTTTGCACCTGACCAGGTTTTGAACATGCTTTCTTTCAGGTATCTTCCCTGCTCCTGTTCCAAAACACGTGATCGTGTTTTGGTCAGTTAACATCGTCGGCCTTGTCATATTTCTGTGCGGCTGGACGTACAAAAACTACAAGGAGAATAAACAGGCTGGAAATAAGAAATCAGAAATGAAACAGTCCACCAAGAAGTTGTCATAGATTGAAGCTGTACATTAGCATTAGTATTACCATGGAATGCATGAAACCTTCATATTGCCAAATCTCTAGATGTGCTATTCCGATGATAGCTATTTGCGTCTGCTTTAGATCTACTCAAACCGCCTGTTGTACAGTTTTTGTGGTGGATATCTCTTGTTTCGGTATGTGTAATGTACTCGTGCCTTTGTTTACGACATTTCAACAGAGGCGGTTTCATTGATGAGTTGCTGCCTTGTATGTACTGGAGTCAAAATATTTCAATAAGAATGTGTCGTACATTACCTGCAGTAAACAGTGTAGTTGCTTCTGCCTCAGTAGTCAAAGGGGGTCAAACTACGTAGGATAGAAGCATGGTTTTATTTGCTGTTGGAGGGTTGTGAGAGCTCAGGAGAGTTTGAAGTTTACGAGTGCATGGACTCGGCTCATCGTCTTCTTTCATCCTCGCAGAATGGTTGCTTCCCTGAGCACCTCCAAATAAATCGGCGAGGATAACCTTTGATACGCCATCCAATTAGTTTGCTGTTCCATCTCGTTCAGTACTGGAGCCGGAGCCCGCTCCGCCGCATTCTCTTCAGCTGCTGAAAATCTCCCAAAACACGTCGCCTGATTTCAGGAATTCGATTACTAAACCTCCTAAGATCCAGCCTGGTATCATTCCTTATACCCGAAGCAACGCACTGTCAGAAAATTGCTATTTAACAACATAGTGAAGTGGCAGCAGCTGGAGTTCAAACCTTTGGTGAAGCCACAACCTACAGTTCCAGGTGATCTGTGGGTCTGTCCAGATTTGTTCCACAAGTTTCAAGCCCTCCGTATTACTTTGGATTGGTTTATCTTATTGATTAATGTCTGTATTGTTCAAGCTCTTTACTATTCACACATCTCCACTCCAGGGAATGATGTTGAGAGTAAGAATGTTAAATAGGTTGTTCTTAAAAATTCAAACTAGATCCTGGTCATCCGTCGTCTGGTATATCGAATTTAGTTCGTGAGAGAGACACTTTTTTTCCTTTTCTAGATATCATAGTCAGTGTTCGAATTTGACTGTTGAGATCCAAATACTCTGGTGTCTCTCCGACGCATTGATCCATAAGTACAGGAACTTCTGTAGCCTGAATGAATCTACAAGAACGAAAAGATCAGAACCCGTCACCCCGAAGAGCATCACCATGTGATTCTATCAACCTGATCACTGTCTTCACGAGTCGATCAGTCTCATTTGCTCATAACACAGGCGATGTGGCGGCCCTACATTGACGACTTAGAGCGTTTGCCCACTTGGGGTCCAGCGTTTTTGGGGTAGTGGAGCACAAATTTATTAATCTCGAACTTCAGATCCTGTTATATGACTTCACCTACATGGGCAGGCAATCAATGAGAGGTAGATGGCTGCTGTGATTGGTGAATGAAACATTTCACAACTGATCCAAATCATCGAAACTCTCAATACGATGGTTGCAGTGGATTGACAAAAAATTTACTGCACATGTGTTGAAAAGACTTCAAAAATCATATTAAACTGAACAAAGTAAAACGTCGAACTCGTTTCGTTTCTAATGTACACTCATTTATCAAGGAATGCGGTCCCCGACATGAATGTGGAAGTGCTGTACCCATTTGCACATTCCAATATGTTAGCCAGTTCGTTACCTCTGGAGCCGACTGTCCTGTGGATTTCATATTCGGCAGCATGATCTCCCACTCAGATTTAGGGATTATGGCTATATGGTTTTCAGAACGTTGCCTTGATTCGGGTTCTTTTTGTCTTCAAATATCAATAGATTGAAAAGCGCTGAGATCCACCGCTGATTTGGGTCCTTGCTCCTTAGCCTCGTTTCTCATAGGCAACGTCTTTGGTGATGGACTGAAGGATGTCCAATCTGTATCAACCATGGATTGATCACGTCAACTTGATGCTGTTGCTAAAGAGTGATTTGTGATGAAATCTGTTTCAACATCGATGCTATCCACGGCTAAATTAGTTCGTGACAAGATTGCCAAACCTTCGGGTGAATCTGCTGGCTTCGAAGAGTCGAAGTTGCACAACCACTTCTGCATCCTTATGACCAAGACTTCCTGTTAACGCTGCAAGGCAGATGCTGAATTGAGTGCTTTGATTGAATGATCAGAACAAAACTATCAAGTTCGCACTGCTAACTCGAGAATACTTAGAAAATTAGAGGGATCGACTAAGGCCTTAAAATACCACCGACTCACATTTAACTGGCAGTATACCGTGGTTTGCATGGGATCCTGATAAGATAAAAACTTCGCAGTGTTTCTAAATTTTGGCCCAATCACTATCTGAATTCAGAGAAATGCAAGAATCCCTGCGCATTCGACGGTTTCAAATCTTTCCTAGCTCGTTTCAGTTCTCATGCGTGAAACCTTAAGCATTGTTTCAAGTCTCTTCGAACTGCTTCAGCCATTAATCTTCGATTGTACTCTTTTGTCTACAAGTAGAGGTGTCTGAATTGTAGGGAACGAGTGAGGCTCATTACACAAAGTGATGACTTTTTAGACGTTGTAAACGGATAAATGGCTTCCAAAGATGGAGTCCGGTCCGTCTGGTTCATATCATTCCATTCACGTCAACTATGACCAACACAGAAAAGAGTTAATCGCAGCCGTTTTCACTTCACAGTAAGCTTCGAAGTGTAGCGGTCAAGCACCAGATTGATTCATCAACAGCATTCCCCAGTAACAGAGATTCAGTAACAGAAGAAACTTTTTGCCTACAGATTGATTCAACAACTACAAGTTTCTCCCCAAGCTCCTTCACTGAACAGGATTGTCATGTCCGCCAGATTTGTGAGAATAATTTATATTCAACGTATTTCTGCCTTCAGATAGTGATTTTGTCTTCATATAGAACCAAGGAAGAAGATGTACAAAAAAAGTCACACCCACTTTGTGAACTGGTATTTATAACTCATGTATTACATTATTCTAACACTCCCATTAGTTGACAATTTTTTTTATCAATCATTGTTTTTTATTTGGTGTTAGATGAGTTGAAGGCAAATAGGTCGGAACAAAAGTTTAGTGTTTTGCCATGAAGGTTTGGTATGACTATTGTATGTTTGTTGGTGTAGAACTCTCTATTTGTTTTTGTGCATGCATTAAATTTGGCTTGTTTGTAGAGCTTTGCTACAAGTTCAATTGTTTTGTTTTATATTCCTATTTTTTAAATTTTTATTTTAAAAAATATATTTTTTTTTAAAATTTTATTTCATTTCATTATATATATATATATATATATATATATATATATAATAATAATAAATTATTTTTCTCTTCTATTATTCTATATTCCTTTGATATTTATGCAATTTACCATTTGTCAAAATAAAATTTGTTGTAACATACCTTTTGATCCTTTTAATAAGAAATTTTTCTTCTAGTGTAAAAGATATTAAAACCATCTTTAATGTAGTTAAAGCCTCAAGTAAATGTAATTAAAACCTCAAGTAGAAGTAGTTACTATAAAATTTTGAAGATTTTTGACATATTATTTTAAAAACATTCTTATTCTTTGTAGCTTGTTTTTCTCTTATATAGTAGAAGTTGCACAATATTAAATACCAAGATGGTACATATTGCATCTTTTTGTAATAATGGAAAGACTTTTAAGAAGTTCCATAGGTACTCCAAGAAGGATTGATTTAATTTTAAATTGAAATTAGTTAGAGAGTATGGCTTAGCAACAAGCGTAAGCTTTAGAAGGTACAATATGCTCTTAGTAATATCCATAATGATGCTTGTATATTGCTTTTGGTGGATGATAAGAAAATTCATCAATTCTTCAAGAATAAGGCTCTTTCATAATCCATGAAGCAATACAACCAAATCTATCCACCATATTTGTATTCTTATTTAATAATATTTTATTAGAGATGGCAAGCATATTATTAATATACCAAAATTCATAATATATATTATTAACTAGAAGTAGATTAATTTTTATCCTATTAAGTTGTTGTAAGTGTGACAAGAAGTTGTTGCATTAATGTAAACTACAACATAGTTTCTTCTATAAGGATTCTTTTGTCTATCCTTGCCATATAAACTCAAACCTCTTTAAACTTCATCAATAAGTTTTTTGCAATAGATTTTTATTTATAAGTGTTATTTTGTGATAATTAAAAATAGAAGATTTTAAAATTGTTGTTTTTTTGTATAGATAGCATCCATTAGGTTTAAGCCTTATAAATATAATCTTAATTTTTTTAACATATTATAATAGACAATCATATGATCTTAGAATCAAAATTTGTATAGACAACATTAAAGCCTATTAGAACACATTTTGTATATTAAGATGCATAGCTATTGATTAAACTTTATTTCTCTACTAGTAGATATAAAGTTATTGCTTCTATTATTTTGACCAAATTAGGAATGATTATTATATAAAAAAATATTGTTTGATATCTCTTACTTTGAATCTAATGAAGGAAGAGAACTAAAAAGCTCTTATAAAAGTGAAGTAAAGAAGAAAAAAATTTAAAAAAAACTTGGATTTTTTTTACTGTGAGATATACAATAAAAAAATAAAAAATTTCCACTAAATCAATGTCTAATATGTGTATATAATGGAGATGCTTTTTTTTAGATAAGACTTTGGTAAAAATATAAATTATCATGTTTATATTAAAAAAATATTGGTATTAAAAAAATTTAGCCAAAATTCTTTATCTTATAAAATAATATTATATTTCAACTTTATTTTTTATTTTTTATTATATTTTTGAAATAATATTTTGAGTTTGTTGTTAATGCTATAGCATTTTCACAATCAAAATAGATAGTTGTAGAATTGGTTTCTATAAATCTTAATTTGAATTAAAACATCTCATTTAGAAAATATTTCTTAAATTAATAAAAAAATCTTTTGATTAGGTAAGAATATTTTTTTAATGTGTTTCAGAAAAAAAAATTAAAAAAACTAATTTTAATTTAATTTTAAAGTTTCAAGTAATTTTAAATTATTTTGATTATTTATCTAACTCTTAATAAATTAATGGAAAGACTTTTTATAATTGAAAAGAAAAGAAAATAAATAAAAATAAATAAATATTTTTAATTATTTAAAAAGAATTAAAAATATATCTTAATTAATTCTTAAAATGTAGATGAATGGTTATTATTGTGATTGAGTAGAGAGTAATTATTTAGGATTAAAATTATATTTAATATAACCAAGAGATATTTCAGGTGGACATTAGAAGTTGGACTTAAATTAAAAGTATATATAAGAAGATTTTAGAAAGTCAAGAAGGTAATTACTATTATCTTTATTTTAAGTGTTATTTCTAATATTTAAAGAACTAATAAAAAATTTATTAAAAATAAAATTTCTTAAAATAATAAGTTGATATATAGAAGTATTATATAATTTGTAGATTTTATTTTTATCTTTTAATTTGTATATAATTTTTAGGTTTTATCTTTAAAAATAATTAAAATAGAGATAAAGATAAATTATTATTTTTTATTATATAAAATTTATTATTTAAATTTTTTGCCCAAATATTTATAATCAAGAAGATTTGGTTGAAATTTATGCAATTCTTTAAAAAGTATCTTATAATCTAAATTCAATTTTGTTGGACTTTAATTTAATAAGTTATTTGGTATGTAAAGGTTTTTGAAACTTAAATATAAGATAGCATTATAAGAATGATACCTACTAATAAGCAATTTTTTACTTAGCAAATCTATTTTCTTCAAAATTGTATACTATAAGTATTTCACATTTTATGCCTTGGTTGTAGCAAAAGTTAGCAAAAGTGTTAAATATATATATATATATATATATATATATATATATATATATATATTTATATTTTATTAAAACTTTAATTGTATAACTTGCTTGTTTATTTACAAAAAATTTATAATATATAAACTATTTTAATACCTTAGATTTTTTATATTAAATAAATATTTTAATATTTGAAATAATTATTATAAATTTTATACAATATAAACATCTAAAATATATTCCAACTTACATTAGATCATATGTATAATAATTGATTAATTCTAATGTATTAAAATTTCTTATTGTATATATTATTAGAAATTTTTGTTTATTTTTATTTTTTATTTTTTATGTAAAGAATATACAAACTAAATCAATTTAAATTTTAAAAAAATATTCATTTTTTTAATAAGATTTGAATTTGTTCCAATTATGTTTATTTAATGCAGTCAAGTTGTAGAATCTAAAAGTCTCTTTTATTTACTATTGAATGGCAAAATTATCTAATGTACTAATTGGTTTTAAATTAGTTGTATCTAATAGAAGTTTAGATTTATTTTTTTTATGTTTTTTCAATAAAAAAAAGAAATTCTAAATTTATTTTAGATTTTTTTTCTTGCTTTATTAAGTTGTTAAAAAATAAAAATAAAAATAAAAATCCCAAGATGTATAAAATATTAAGTATTGTCTATACTTCTTTAATGAGAAGTTTAATAGTAATATTGTTATTTTTTTTAATAAGATAGAAAGTAGAATCATTGCTAAGATAAAGATACTCTTATATATAATTCTTAGTATATAAAATAAAACATCTTTGTTCATAGCATATTTTTTTTATAGCTATTAAATATGTATGTTTTTATTTTTATTTTTATTTTTTTTTGTTAGTGACTAATTCAAAAAATAAGTAAATATTATTTTTTATTTTATTATTTAATTTTTGGATTATTCATATTAATTTTTTTTATAGCAAGTCTTATTTATAATCTTGTTTTGCAATAAAATTATTTTTTATTAAAATTAGAAAATTTAGAATTTTAAAAACTCTTCTTTTAAAAAAATTCAATATTTTTTATAATCATTGTTATAATAAAATTTTGAGTTATTAGTGTAAAAATCAAGTTTATTTTACTTTTAAAGAAACCATGAATATATAAAATAGAAACATAATTTAAATTTAAATTTCTACTTTTAATCAAAAAAAAATTTTTATTTAATATATTAATAGATATTAAAATATAATACTTATTTGACTTTTTAATAAATTAATAAATAATTTATAACTTTGTAGTAAGATTATTGTTAAGGTAATAAATGCTTTATTATTTAGAATAAGGCATCCAATAGCTAACAATTACTTGAAGTAAGATCTAAATTTATGAATGTATTTTTTAATATACTTATTTTTTATTTTTAATATATGTAACTTATACTTTAAATATATTTTAATAACAACATTATAAGATTCAAATAGTCTTGTTAATATTATCTATATTTTATTATTTATAATATAATTTTTTTATAAGAATTAAATAAAAGGCATCCTTGTCTTATTAGTGACTAATGTTTTTTTCTCTTATAGTAGGTAAAGTTTATAGTACTATACCAACTTTGGCTAAAATAGGTATATAACATAAGATTTATTATATTTATTATTCTATTTATTATATTCCATTTATTTTAAATTTTAAAAATTAATATTAATTTATACTTTAATTTATTAAAATAAAAACAATTAAACTTCAAGGGATAATTTATATATGCATTTAAATCATGTTTAGCCTGCTCTTGATTTAAAATATGATTCTTAATTTTTAAGATTATTATTTTTATTATTTAAAATTATTAGCTAGGCTAATTAATCAAACATTAGATCCAAATCAATAGGATTTGGATAATAGATAAATCTAGATTAGTAGGATTTAGATAGTAGATAAATTTAGACCAATAGAATTTAGACAATAGATAAATCTAGACTAGTAAGATCCAAATAATAGATAAATTTGGACCAATAGAATTTAGAAAATAGATAAATCTAGACTAATAAGATCTAAATAATAGATAAATTTAGACCAATAGAATTTTTAAAATAGATAAATTTGGACCAATAGGATCTAAATAGTAGATAAATTCAAACCAATATGATCTAAATAGTAGATAAATTCAAACCAATATGATCTAAATAGTAGATAACCTGGGTCTAGGTAAGAACTTAAGACATATTGGATATACTTGACCCACTTAAAGAGCCAAACTCTTAAGATAGAATAAATTTGATTATAATAAAATAATAAAGTAGCCACCTAAATAAAAGAGCTAGCCATTGTAATTAATTAGAAATAGTATAAGTGTACAACAAATCCAATGTGAAACCAACTCTTGTCTTTGGTATTTTGCCAACCTTATTGAAATCTCATGTTCCATTTGGAACAATTATTCTTAGACTCAACTTAATACTATTCATTTTTTCATACTTTTTGTACTAAATAAAGTGAATTTATCTTAGTTCACTTTGTAATTGTAATCATTATGGAATTTTTTCAAATTAAAACTTTGTTCAATTTTTGTATTTGGTAGAAGTCAATTACATTGGAACTATTTGAAGTTGGTGTTAAGTTCAAGTCCAAGTCATTTAGGAGCTTTTTGGAGTTGATTATTAGTCTTGATTTAATTGTTTAAAGTTTTTTTTGCTAACTTTGAATTACTAGATATTAGCTTGGTTGCAGCCTCTAATTCATTTAAAAAACTTTTTGGTATTGATTGCTAGTTTAATCAAACTATTTTAAAGATTTTCTTTGCTAAAATCTAAATTGCAGGACTTTAGATTGGCCAAAGCATCAAGTACCAAAGTCCAAATTGAAGACCATTAAGTAAGATACTTACAAGTGCCAAAATCCAAATTGAATACTTATAAGGTAGATATTATGACTCTAGACCAGAATATATATCTAATGCCATGATTTGGACTAAGAGTCCTTCAAGGATGACTAGTGAGTACTCATTTCTTTTGTCTTATTTTCTTTAACTTTCATCCTCTTAATTCTAGTCATTATTATTTAAAAAATATCTTTCCAACTAACTTAAAAACCTAGACTAACAAGAATGCATTCAAAATTCAAGTATATTATTAATTATATTTTAAGATTTACTACTACATGAAAATAATTGATATTTAATGAGTTTTTATATTCTAAATATTACAATGAATCCTACCTTTTATACAGGTGAAAGAAGTATTAAAGAGTCACATCCTTGGGTACTTCTATTTGTACTTACAACTAGTATATTACATTATCCTAGCAAGAATTCCTCTACCTACCAAAGCCGAGAGTTAGCTCTTTTTATATACACCAGATAGCTTCAGAGATGACAAACCTTGGATACCTTAGAACCGAATAGTAACAGTTTCTATTTAACATAGTGGTCAATTGTGCTAGAAGCAACTTCCTGTCACCGGTCGCAAAGAAACGAATAATATGTCATGCGTGCATTTTTAGTTGTGGATTTCTTCGGAATCAATCACCCAGGAATGTTGACGACGGAAGATCATGACATCTTGTGTGGAGATCTCCAGGCGTCAAATTCCTTTCAGATGGAGATCTAACAATGATGCCTAAGAGGCATAAGGCGTCATAGATTAAAAAATAAATAAAGAAATAAAAAATAAAATGAGGCCCAGATACATTTTCTTCAAAGTCGAGGTACATTTTCTTCTAAAGCAGATTACCCTGCGTTTTGAAGAACATATATTTATATTATCTTAGAACACCAAAGTGTAGATAAGGTGATCGCTTTCACACCCTGAGCCCACCGTTGCTTGTTGCTAGTGTGGTAGCTCCCTGCGGTGATTGACTCCAACCTGTGCACAGTTCACTTCATTGCTTTATGAGGTGGAATGCAGAATACATCCGATGGAGGAACACCTCACCAACTTGCGGTTGAGATCAACAGTTACTGTCTTGCATATCAGTTGGGTACAGAACAATCTCATTCGAATGATAATAATAATAATAACAATAACAACATCACCCAATGAACTGCTCAAGGCAAACGTTAAGGCTGTGTTCTCACAGACCCCAATGTCAACATATACTAAATCAGGACTCGGAACCAGAAATCAGCATCACTCGGGATTACACGAGGTTTTCCGCATCACGCTAACACTGCTTCACTCCAAGTGTTTTTCATGTCGCCGGTAATTCAGCAAACGTGCTTAAGCAACAACGCAAAGCCTAAATCGTGGTCGAAAGTCATCACGGATAGAGAGTAAGGGAGGCGAGCAAGTTGCGGGAACTTGCAGGCTTGCCGCATCGTCCAAGCATTGACCAGGTCCGAAGCACGTTGAGTCTGATTTCTGTGCTAGTCATGTGGACCTAAACCTGGGATGACAGAAAACGTGCAAATTTTCAATGCCAAGTATGGACTCTGACGATCCGGTGTGTATGCTTCGTCTCCAATAATATATCCTGATGAGGTGCTTATGCCACTGCTCCCGGACAGTCAGTGAGCTGGATGGTAGAGGCACGAGGCCTCGTGGGGATGGAGGTGGGGCAATCCACGTGAGAGAAGTGGAAGTGTGTCGAAGTGGCCCTTGGAATGCAGCCCCACCAGCAACCAGATTCCGCCGCTGTAACTGGGACTATCAAAGTTGATGTGGGGGTTAATATAATAAGATGTATAATAATAGAAGAAACGTCTGGATCAGATTGCGGATTCTGACTCCTCAGTTTCAGTATATATATACCTATGTAAAAACAAATATTGACTGGTTGAGGAAGTAATTGAGGCCCGGGAAGCCAAGAGAACGGCAGCCAATTGGGCATTTCTTTTGGCGGATTCATAACTCTTTTCCACTCTGCTTCCTCTGAATTGAGTAGATCTTACTTTTGGCGGATTTATAACTCTTTTCCACTCTGGTTCCTCTGAATTGAGTAGATCTTACTTTGTCTTTTTCCCATTGGAAAGATCTTCATTCATTAGTGTTGAAATCATTAAACGCAACCGCGCTTTCCGTATCATTCACTGTAGTAAACACTGAATGCTGCAAGTATAGTGTCGGAGTTTAGTGGGAAGCTACTGTTTATCTTCCCCCTTCTCTTATGTAATACACAACCACATCAATATAAACAGACTTGAAGCTCTCTCAACTCCTTCTCAACATGTTATCAACACGATGTAGTTCCGAACATCGAGAACATCGCCAATGGCCCGTTCCTCATTTCCTGCACCTTCAACTCCGCGAAGGTGTCGGGGTCTTCAGCCAAACCCAACGAGTCAAACGACCCTCCGGGGTAGATGGGATCCGTCCCCTCGCCAAGAGGTCCTCCCGCAACACGGTACCCCCCCACAGCTCCCATCAGCACCACCTGGCATGCCCAGATCGCCAAAATGCTCTGAGCATACACCAGGCTGGGATTGCCCAGGTAGTCCAACCCACCTTTGTTGAAAATATGAGCTCCGGCCTTGAACCACACCGCCTCGCCGAACTTCAAACCGCTCTTAGCCAACAGCTTTGGGGTTAGGCACTCCAAAGCCTCCAACATGGCCCAACGGGCGTGGATCACCTCCAGCTCCCTATTATGGGAGAACGTCTCGGGGTCGGACGACAGTCCGGCAGTGTCCCACCCGTAGTCTCCAGCGAACTTGTCGATTAGGTACGACGGGGTCTCGCGGGGGAAGGGGCCCAAGAACTTAGTTAGTCAGCTCCATACCAGATGTCGTTGCCAACGGACTTGCTCACGGTCCAACGCATCGTGACGCAGGTGTCGCCATTGCCAATCCTGCGGTACAGCTCATTGACGGGTTTAAGCAGACTCTGTCCAACCAAGGGCGGGAGTGCATTGCGGTAGCGGCTGCCATGAATGCTAATTGAACTCTAAACACAAATTTCTTACACTCAATTTTACATCTTCTTTTCTTTCTTGAAGTTTTCTTCATTTCTTTTTGGACCTATGCTCTTTTGTTTCTCGTTTAGATTAGCTTCCACTCTTCCACATCAACTTGGAGATATCATTTCTAATTTTTTTATTTTGTGATTTTGTTTTCAATATTTTTTTTATAGTATAAATTTGTTGCATCAATACTTTGATGCCTACTACTGCCTTATCTAAATTGTAATCTTGTAACCTCTAACATTGGCTCTCATTTTTCCTCTTTGATTTTATTTTTGTAATATATTTTCTAATTTTGGATATATTACTATTTTCTTCTAATTATCTATTAATAATTTCTTCTATTTTATTATTCATTCCTTAGTGTCTTGATCTTAAATAGTTTCTATCTTATCAATTTCTTTATTTTTCTATATTTTTTGAATTTCATCATAGTCTTTGTTTTATCTTTCTTTGATTTTAATTGTTACTATTTTTTTTATTATATATCCATAAAAAAATGAATACTTCTACATCATCTATTGCTTCTATTGTAGTTACTTCTATAAAGACTTCTTTGATTACTGCAACCAGTGAATCTCCATGCCTTCAAGTTTTTTTTTTTTTACTATTAGCTATTAATAGAAATAATTATCTTTTATAGGTGAGAATGGTAAAGGCTAATCTATTTGCTAAGTATCTTTTTGATGCAATTCCATTTAAAGGATTTTCTACTATAAGTGCTTCAACTCCTATTCTTATTTATTAAAAAACATTGCTTCTTCTTTGTTGTCACTTTGCTCCTGCTCTCTAACACCAATATTTGGAACTAGACGATCTTGCCAAACTTTGAGAAAAGCTTAGATCTAGATTTGACAATCAAAAGACTATTTTTCTTCCACAAGCCTATCATAATTGGATGTACTTGCAAGTATTGGATTTTCCAACTTTAAGTATTTTTAATAATCAGATGTATTACATTGTCACACAATTATAATTATGTCAACAAGCTATCTTAGAAGAGGAAATGATTGAAAAAATCCTTTCTATTTTTTTTTAGTATCTATTGTGTTTATACAATAATATCAAAACATGAAATTTCAAAGCCATTGTAAACTCATGTCTCATGTGCTTCTTGCAAAGAAATAGAATGAATTCTTCTTGAGCAATGTAGAGACTTGCCCTGTTAGAACTGTGGTTTTAAAATTCCATGTATTTAATACATTACAATCTAAAGATAGATTATAAAAGTATGGAAAAGATGTTTACAAGTACCAAGGCAATCATAGTCATGATCATTATTATGTATAAAGAAGAATAAGTATCCAACTACTCATTATGGTGATAGATGCCAATTAGAGATGCATTCTTGCCACAAATGTGGTACGATTGGATATCTAAAGCATGTATGTAGGACTTCTAAATATTTTGTCAAGATGTTCTAAAAAAATAAGAAATTTCGAGCTACAACCTGTGAAGTTTATACCATAGATGCGTCTATGGATGCATTTGGAAATAATGATATGAAAGCTTATATAATTGGAAAAATTTATATTAATAAGTCTTATGATGTGCTCATAGACTTTGCAACAAAAATATACTATTTTATGAGATAAGAGATTTTTTTTGCTACTGATGAATTTTTAACTTGGCAAACTAAAAATTTAATAATCATGGTTTGATTGAATGCATTTCAATTCCAAGAGAGACCAATGATGGTAATATTGCCTAGAGATTCTATCATTAAATGCAAACATATGATGTTTGCTCTCTTTGCACCTCAAAGTCTAATCAACTACCAAGATATGCATACCAATGGTTTTCATTTCTTAATTACTATTCTAAATAAGCAAGAAGCTTTGATTCTTGCAAAGAACAATAAAATTATTGAAAAAACCTTTGCTGCAATAAGTGGCTTATACTGAATTGTGATCCGATCTTGAACTATATTTTTTTTGGTATCATCTATCAACAAGAGTCACATTTCTCTTTGACATGGACAATTGGAACATCTAAGATCTATATTATTCATGAAAATAATTCTATGTTTAATTGGATATAATTTAAGACCTGCAAATATAAATTTTATAGAATTATGTCAAGCATATATACAAGGCAAAATGATTATTAGGCCTTTAATTTGAAAACTCTTGCAATAATTACTACCAATGCTTGAACACCTATATAGAAATATTTGTGGTCATATTAATCCATTCTTTGGCCCATTCCACTATTTTCTATTCTTTTGATGCATCAAGCAAACAATCACATGTTTCATTATTATTAATGCAAAACATAGTATTTGCTAATATTTTTTCTATGTTTATTCATTTTTGGATGCATTTCTCTAATTATCCTATCAAGACATTACATATAGACAATACTAAGGAATTTGGATCAAAATCCTTTGAAGATTATTGTATTGTAACAGAGATTGAGTTGATATATTGTATTTTGTATGAATATGAACAAAATAGACTTGTAGAGTCATTTATCAAGTGTATTCAATTAATTATTTAACCACTTCTCCTTTAAGAAGATTTACTTGCATTTATATCAAGCCATGGAATTTTATATACTATGGCATTAATCTACCTTCGTCCTTTTTTTCTTGAGATTGCTTCACTGCAAGAGTTATTTTCAGGCCATGTTTCTAATATCTCTCATCTATAGATATTTGGTTGTTGTGTATGGGTTCTAGTACCAAAACTCCAACATTATACTATTAGAGCTCATTGACAAGAAGGTATACATGTTGGATTTGACTCATCAAGTATTATTGGTTTTATTAATCTATTAACTAATATATTGTTGCATACACATTTTCCTAATTGTCATATTGAAGAGGATATTTTTCCATCTCTTTGAGGAAGAATTGTTAATCAATAAAGTACTATAGTACTTATATTTAAAGTGTCAAAAATATTCACAATAAATTTTGATTCTAAAATATCTCTAATTGAAATTGAGATTGCCAAGATTTTACATTTGAAGCGAATCGCGGACAAGGCACCTAATGGCTTTAATAATGTTCCATGAATTACCAAAGTTCCTATTAATGAGGCTCAAAATGTACTTACTTGTATTGTACTACCTTAGGTTGCTACATCAACAATGAAAAGAATTTGTAGGCTAGATAAAACACCACATAAGAAAAAGGCCATGATAATTATTAATCCTATTGAAAATAATATTATTTATATGAAAACCACTATGAATCTTACAAGACCATTAATTATTGATATTCTATTAATAGAAATTATTCCTTCTATTCTTGTAAGACAGATCCTTGAGATTAAAAAGAAGAAGATCAAGTTGAATATAAAATTATCTATTTTATATTGTAGTATAGATGATATTTCAAACATACAATCTATTGTGGTAGATGAAAATTTTGCCCGCATGATTATGAAAGCTTTTTCTTATGAGGAAAAGGATTCCAAATCTAGAACCATTGAAGAAGCAATGTATTGCCTTGATTGATTAAAATAAAAAATTGCCATTAAAGAAGAATATATCTTTTTATATAAGAAAAAAAATTTTAGTCCAATTGTAGACACTTTTAATTCTTGTCTTTTAGGATATAAGATGGTATTGATACATAAGCATGATGCTTAAGATCATGTAATCCACAATAAAATTTGCCTTGTTGCACAAGACTTTATTCAACAGTTTGAGGTTGATTATGAATCTACAAATTTTTCAGTTATAGATTCAATCACTTTTTGATATATTATTGGAATGGCAATAAATATTAATCTTGAGATATGTCTTATAGATATAATAATTACTTATCTATATGGTTCTTTTAATAGAGATATTTACAGGTATCATTTAGAATAGATTCAAGAAACTTGTATAACCTTGTTCCAAGATGACACTATAGTATCAAATTACAAAGGATCTTGTATAGTCTAAAATAATTTGGATGCATGTAGTATTAGTGCTTAAAAGACTACTCAATTGTAAATAATTTTGTAAGTGATCCACTGATCTATTATCTTTTTATCAAATAAGATAAAAATAGATTTATTATCATTACAGTATATGTTGATGACCTTAATCTTGTGGGTACTAAATCTGGATGTATTACAGCTAGTAACCTCCTTATTTATGAGTTTGAAATAAAAATGTTAGAAAAAATACAAATCTCAAATTAATTGGATATGTTGATATGGGCTTATCAAAGACACAAACTAAAAGAAGATATATAAATTAGTAAAATCTATATTAAAAAAATAATAATAAAATAGAAAATATATATATATATATATATATATATATATATATATATATATATATATTCAAGAAAAAATTTGAATGGCTATTTTCAAAGACTAAAAAAAAAAAAAAAAAAAAAAAAAAAAAAAATTGACAAGACTGAAGAAGACTTCATTCTTATCTCTATATATATTATTTACCTAAGAGTTATATGGCAATGTTCTATAAGACCTCCAACACATATCCAATTTGTAAGACATATGTCAAATTTGCAAGATAAGTTTCTTATAAGTATGCTACTTATTTAGCTTGTTCCACAAGCTACCAATATGTGCAACATGTGGCTAACTTATTAGCTAAGTTTTAAACTATCAATCACCTATAAACATATATAAAGGTGAAACCATATCTACAAAGCTTCTAAGAAGCTTCTCTATAAGATATTATTAAATTAATCTATTTTTATCTATTTCTATCTATTCATATTAATTACATAATTATTAGAATAAATCTTATGTCCATGACATTATTCCACCTTCTAAGGATTAGTTCTACGAGGAATGGTGATTATATGTTGAAGAAGTCTAAAATATGCTGAATTATATTTGCCACATACTCTGATTTTTATTTTCTTTGAAAGTAGTTGATAAGTCTTTTCAGCCATTGATAGTGTCCCATACTAAGGCGGAAGAACCACCCTAATATTTGATCATTGTTTAGGCCTTCATAACTTCCTTCAAAGAAAACATTTAGAACACCATCAAGAGTAGTTTTCACCTCTAAAAGTATTACCAAACACTGGGAGTCTCTTCCAAGGTTGTCATATCAAATATGTTGTATCTTCCTATCAATCCAAGGAAGAATATGTTATTCTTGAGGATCTTCATGTCTATTCCATCATCTTGAAAGTTGTAATAGTTATAATGTCTCATCTAGTAAGTCAACAAATGATAGCTCTTAAGATGAATTATTATAAGTAAATTCTAATGCACAAGATATTCCAACCGATTTTGATGCTGTCTTGAATTTAAGACCTCTTCTATTTCAAATTTTTTATTATTATCTACTTCTATAGAAGACGATGGCATTTGTCTTTTTCTTTCTATATCCAATATTTTATATGACTCAAATAGTAATATATAAAATATAGTATGGATTTTTATAGATTTTGGTAGGTGTAATTAATAAGCAACTAGATTAATCTATTCACAAATTGAAAATGGTTGAAGCCTATGATAATCTAACTTATTATAAAAATAAATAATATTTATACTATGACAAAGTAACAATATTTTAGCACTCATATAGAATTAAGGTTGTTTATTGCGATAGATATTTGTATTGATCTTTTCTCATTCTTAAGCTTCTTTTGATTGTGCCTTTATTATTGCATATAGCTTTGATAATTGATTTTTTAAATCTTTTGCCGCAAGATTATTAGCTTTTGAGAAGTCAAAAATATCAAGTTGTGGACGATAACCATAATTATTAAAGAATAGAATTTGTTGAGTAGAAAAATTTATTGAATTATTATAAGTAAATTCTGCCAATAGCAAAAGAATTATCCAATCATCTTGATGATAATTGAAGGTATACCTCAAATATTATTCTAAAATTTGATTTATCCATTCCATTTGTCTATCGATTTGAGGGTGAAAAGTTGAAGATAGTTTTATGTCTACTTTTAATATTTTGAAAAGGGTTCTTTAAAATCTTGATATAAATTACATTCATCTATTTGATATAATATCTTTTGATAATCTATGATATTATCAAAGAAGAATTTAGTTATTTCTTCACTTATAATAGATTTTATATATAATACAATATGTGCCATTTTGGTGAAATAATCTACAATCATAAATATAGAATCATATGAATTTGAATTTGAAAGATCCATGATAAAATCCATAGAAATACAAGATCAAGGTTGTTTTGGTATAGGTAATGATTGAAAAAGTCTATTAGGTTGATAACAAGGAATTTTTTATCTTAAACAAATGTCACATGACTGTATAAATTTTTTAACAACCTTCTATATTTGAAGCCACTAAAAATCTTTTGATATTAGTTCCAAATTTTTATTATAGCTAAAATATCTTGCTATAGGGAAGTTGTAACAAGTTATAAGAGCATGTAATTATGCTTCATCTTTTAGAATATATAAACATCTTTCATAATAAAATAGATTTTTTTTTAACTCAAACTTGAAAGTATCACAAGACTTAGATGAATTATTCTTAATATCATGAACAAGAAGGTCCAAAGATATACTTGATTGGACTTGCTTGAGAGAAGTTGAATCAACAATTAATGTTAATTTCATTGCTTGAAGATGAAATTACTCCAGCTTCAAGAAGATCGTTCTTTATTAATCAAAAGCTGAATTTCTTTCTTTTGGTATAAGACAAGAATGTTTAGAAAGGATGTTAAATAAACCTTATTATTTTCTTAACCAATAAGTAATAATGAACTTGAATCTTGATAAAAACATGGTCCAATGAGCTTGATGACAATTCAACATGCATGCTGATATAAAATACTTAAGATTCTTGTAATTTGTATACATGGTGATTGAACTAGAAGTGCCTTCTAGATAATGATGTCATTCTTGAAAAGAATCCACAATTGAAAAAAATCCTTTATCATGGATTTTGTAGTTAACCTCTATTGTTGAAAATTTCTTAGAATAAAAAGCTATTAAATAGAATTTGTCATCTGCTCCCATTTGTATTAATACTACATCCAAAGTAAAGTTTAATACATTTTTTTTCATAAAAAATATCTTTAAAATATTGATGTGATACAAGATTGATGCAGAAGTAAAAATTATCTTCAAAGCTTCAAACAATATTTCTACTTCTTTACTCTATTTGAATTTGTCCTTATAAGTTATGTGTATAAGTAGAGTTGCAACTCAAAAAAAGTTCTTAATGAAGATTTAATAATAATTCATAAAAAATATTATACATATCTTATTATTTTTAGAATCTTCTAATCTATGATTGCCTAGACTTTTTTAGAATCTATCTTGAGACCATCATTTAAAATGATATATCCTAAATCAACTTAGATAGTATGAAATACATATTTTTTTATCTTAGCATATAATCTTGTACCTCTAAATTTTTGTAATACACGATGAACATGTAATTCATATTTTTTTGTATTCTTAGAATAGATTAAAATATTATTTAGATAATATATAATAAAATTATTTAAAAACTTATAAAAAAATATTATTCATGAGATGTTGAAAAGCAACTAGTGTGTTTGTAAATCCAAAAGGTATAACATTGTATTAAAAGTGTCCATACCATATTTGAAATGTGGTCTTTCATTCATCTCCTTCTTTAATGCAGACCATGTTGTATGCTCATCATAGATCTATTTTTATATAGATCTTAGCTTGATTCAGTTGATCAAGAAGTCTAAATATCAAAGATAGAAAATATATATTATTAATAATAATCTTCTTGAATCCTTGATAATCTATACACATCTATAATAATCTATCTTTTTTTTCACAAATAAAATAAGAGCTCCTATTGGAAACTTTAAATAGCATATGAAGTTCTTAGCCAAGTTCTTATCAATATGTTCTTTTAATATAGCTAACTCATTTTATAATAAATTATAGATTGGTCCAAATGATGGTTGAGCTCATTCTTAAAGATCAATTGAACAATCATAAGGTTGATACTCTAGAAGAGTATCTATATTTTTTTTTTCAAAAATATCTTGAAAATCTTGATATTTATTAAGAATATCACTTGTAGTCTTTTCAACATCAAAAATGGATGCGACATATATATCAAAAGATGATCTTTCTTTTGTTGCATATATAAAAATTTTTGTACTTATCAGTAAGGATTTGGATGTATTAAAATTATGTATATCTACTTGACTAACAGATTTTTGGATTAAATTATGAAAAAAATCAAAATTACAAGAAATCTAATCTATTTAAAGATTATACTTTTTTAATCATAATAATCCTAAAATAACTAGACTGAAAGAAGATCTAATTATATTAAATATTATTACACTATTATGTCTCTTAGTTATTATATCTAAAGGAACAGTCTCATAGATAATATTTCCAAAAGACAATAAATAATTATCTATGATTTTTACATGCACGGATTTAGTTTTTATGATTAAAAATATTTTTTTATTTTTTTTTATAAAGTCTTCATTTATGAAACAAATTGAGGCTCTTAAATTTAATAAGACAAAGACTTTGTGATTTTTAAATCCTAAAAATACATCTATTGTAAAATAAGGTGAGGCATCTGAGGAGAGAATAAGACCTTTATAAGATGTTGCACATGATTCTAGCCACATAGTTTCTATTGTAGTTGAAAAAATTTATTTTTCAACATATTATCTTCTTTATCAACTATACTTCTTATTTTGTAATTGCGTTGATTCTTTAGACAATATTGAGTAGTTTGATTAGATTTTCTATAATATAAGTATAAACTCTCTTAATGACATCGAGTCTTTTCTTATTTGGTGAAAGGTTTAAAATATACCGTATCAATTTGTATTGGTTCTAGTTTAGTTAAATAAAATTCTAAAAACTTAGAAGTTGCTATTATTAATTGACTCATTCTTCTGCAATTGAATCTATATTCTTGATGCCTTTTGAATAATTAATTATTGCATGTAATGGCTTGAGCAATAAATTGTTCCAAAAAAATTTGCTTTTGACATTATTAGTAACAAATCTTTGATATTATTCTTCAATCTATAATGAAATTGATTGATAACAGATTTATTATTCCACTCCACATCGCAAGCAAGGTTTTGAAATTCTACAATATATGTTGTGGCTAACCGTGATCATTGTCGTAAAGATAAGAACTTAGTCTTTGCTATCTTCTTTTGATCATTTTTTTCAAATATGGTGGTAAACACTTCAAAGAATAAATTCAAATCATAAAAAAGTTTTGAATCTTTTTCCATCAAAGGTACAAATTAAAAAAGAGTACTTTCAAATAAAAAAGTGTCTATGAATCTAACTTGAATAAATCCATTAAGATATTGGAAAAGCATGTAACCTTAGATAAAGCTTGATTTGTTGCAAAAATCCTCAAAATTTTGATCTTGTTCCATCAAACTTCTTAGGCATATTAATCTTTGCTTCCTTTATACTTATAGAAGCAAGATTTTTTGGATTTGATTGTGAGGCCAATTTACTTGCTTCCCTCAATTATACAACTTCTTGATATAGGCTCTAGATTTCTTCCATAGATGTAGGAATAGTACTTCCATGATTGGTATTAGTAATTTTTGAAATTTCCATCCTAAAAATATTGACAAGCTCTTGCAGATTTGCAATAGTTATAAATCTATTCTTACTTCTACTAAGTATAGCATCCATGATCTTTCCTTCCATCTTAGATAACTTAATAAATCTACAATTCAAATTAAAGGAGGGTAATCCACAATTTCTAATATCAAATAAAAATTTCTACAAAGAGGGGTGATCCACTCTCTTTCAAAGAAAAAATTAAGATTAAAAAACAAAAAATATTAGTTTAAAGATAAATAATCTGCAACCCTCAAATACAACAATAAAAGTAGGATAATCTATTCATTTTTTAAATACAAAACAAAAATAATAAATCTTCACTCTTATCAAACTATCAAGGACACACACTAAAAGAAGATATATAAAACAATAAAATTTATGTTTAAAAAAAATAAAAAAATAAAAAAAGAAAGTATACATATTCAAGGAGAAATTGGAATAGCTATTACCAAAGACTAAAAAATACAAGGACTCTTAAACTAGATTAGAAGCAAGAAAGAAATTGATAAGAATGAAGAAGATTTCACTTTTGTCTCTATATATACTATTTATCTAACAGCTACATAGCAGTATTCTATAGGACCTCCAACACGTGTCTAATTTATAAGATACATGTCAAACTTGCAAGAGAAATTTCTTATAAGTGCACCACGTATTTAGCTTGTTCCACAAGCTACCAACATGTGCAATATATGGTTAACTTTTTGGCCAAGTTTGTAATCTACAAATCACCTATAGATATGTATAAAGGTGAAATTATATCTATGAAGCTTCTTTGAAGCTTATCTATAAGATATTATCAAATTAATCTTTTTTTACTTATTTTTACCTATTCATATTAATTAGATAATTATTGGAATAAATCTTATGTTTGTGATAAGGCTATAAATTTGATTTTGCAACAGTTATATTTCAATTGGAATATATTTTCTTATAGTATAGAGTTGCAATCTCTTGGAAGTCAATAAAATAGACTATAATTGCAACATAATGCAACCATGTAGAAACTATTACCTTATATGAAGCATCTCAAAAATGCATCTAGTTGTGATTAGTTGATAAGCTCATTTGGACAACCTGTAAGCTTTTATATGATGATTCTCCAACTATCTTATATGAAGACAATAGCGCTTGTATTATATAGATGCAAGTTGGCTTCATCAAAGGCAATATAATAAAGCATATAGATTCAAAATATTTTAATTATAGCCATTATTTGGTGACCAAATAAATGCTTGAAATCAAGAAAATAGCATCTACGAATAACCTTGTTAATCTCTTCACCAAGATTCTTCCATTATATATCCATTACCGCCTTGTCTATGGCATTGGTATGTAATAACTTGCTTTTCTTAAGCAAAAGAGCCAATGAATGCATTAATGAAGAGACTGCTCAAAATAATTGAACAAATCTTTTTCATCCACTTGATGGATTTTTTATTTGTTGGATTTTTACCATGAATATGGATGAAAAAGGACATTGTACTCTTTTTCCTTCATTTGTGATTTTGTCCTCAACTATGGTTAGGTTTATTCAAATAAGATTTTAATGAGGCAGTAAGTGTAGATCTTATAATATTACAAAAAAATATAAATCACAATTCTATTCAAATTTTATATTATGTCAAGCAAGGAGAAGTATTGAAAGCATTTAATACAATCATACTGTTGATACCATTTACTATAATAAACACTGAATATTGTAGCTATAATATCAAATTTATCTTCTTCTTTTTCTATATATGTAATACACAACCACATTAATATAAACAGGCTTGAAGCTCTCTTAACTCCTTCTCAACATCTCTCTCAACTCTTTCTTAACAATTAAAATATTTTTTTTTTTTGCTTTGCAAACATTTCTATGCAAATTCCAAATAAAATGCATATAATCTCAAATTGAACTCCATACAGATTTTACAAAAGGACATGTAACATTATTATCAATAGGATAATCTTGTTTATGCCCTTTATTTGTCTTGCTCTAGTTTGTCTTTCATGTTAATCCTATCTTGTCAAGAATGTCTATGTAATTGTGAGAGTTGTGATAATTATTGTTGATTAAATAACTTTGATAAGAAAAATTCAAATTTAGGATCCTAAGACTTCATGAAGATTATCAACTTTGTACTCAATTTTGTTCTTGACTATAATTATAATAATAATAAAAATAGATATACTTAAAATATATGATTTATGATAGGCATTTCAAATTGAAACCTAAAAGAATAGATGGATTTGCATACCAAACATGAGTCAAAGTAGAAATCAATCAAATTTAATTAATTAATAATCATAAATTAATATAATCTTTCATACTCCAAGTTCTTTGATAATCAATCTGTTTATGTTTATTTAAAAAAACCATGTTTAAACTCTTGTTTTAACTATGATTGAGGTTTTTAATGATGATCTCAATCAATTTTGAATTAACTTTAAGCTTTGTGTAGATAAAGTACAAATCTACATCTAGATGACAACAAATCAATTAATTAAATTCATCCTAACTAAGCTTTCTACATCTTTGATTTTAAAAGAATTTGCTCAAGAAAGATGGCATTAATTAAAAGAGAATGGATCATTTTACAAATTCGACGAGTGATGATTAGAATTTTTTGTTTGTCCATCAGTCTGCACATTGGCTTTCCAACAAAAGGCGTTATTTTAAGAAAACTTTGACCCGTCCGTGAATGGGTTTTCTAATCTTATCATGTCAGATTCGTATAATGCTGACATAGAATCCGACGTGGAGACATCGAAGACTTCTAACGATGACGACGCCGGAGCAGCGGTCGCGCCGTCTCTACTGATTTCATGGAGGTCGCTGCGCACGAGCCAAGGCGACGAAGCAACGAATCATTGCATTGCATCACCCACCAGAAAAGGCGCTTTCGCTCTTTTGCCCCGCTTGAACGGTAGCTCATCGCGAGCGGATTGTTTTCCTTTCGCCGCCGCCTGACGGCATTCACTTTGCCAAAAGTCCCACCTCATGCATGAAGTCGCTAGATCGGTGTAGGCGAGTCGTGAGGGGCAACCTGGGTCGGGTATCTAGAAGACGGGAAACGATCTCGATTGCGTCGTAACTGGACAGATTTGCTAGCTAAGTGGGTGAAGCGCTGGTGCTGTATACGTTTGTATAGACAAGCTCGAGTGTGGAGCAACGCAGAGTGAGTTGCAGGCGATCGATAGTGATTGATTGCAGGTTGAGTTGGTCTCAGTGGGTTTGATCAACATGGGGCAGGTCTTCGGAGCTCTGACTTCGTGGATGGTGCTCCCGGATCTTCGACCGGCGTACAGACAGATGAGCTTCTTTCACGAAACCATTTTTCTCGTGAGTACTCGCCACCTTCGCCGATGCCCCTTGCATGTGATTGGATTGTTCACACCAAGGAATGTGATATCATCGGACTGCATATTCAAAGAGGAGGTTTTTTCGTAAGACAGGATTGTGTACATGCCACGAACAGAGGCCTGTTTGGGTTGAGTGAAGGTGGTATGATGTTTGGGCCGTGATTTGAGATCACAATTGGTGTCGTCACGGTCGAAATGCCCATGTTTTTAACTCCATGCTTCATATCCCCTGTTTTTGGTATTAAGTACCGGTCGATTGGCAGATCATAATAAGTTTCGGGATTCAAGGTTTCGAGACCCGCTCTGTAAATATTCGACAACCAAATACTTGTATACGACGTTGAACACACTTCGATTGTAGTGATCCTTTCAAATCACATCCATTGAAATTTTAGATACTCCACCAGGTAGATGCCAACAAGTTAGTATACTTGCTGAACGTCTGGTAAGCCATCGAATTGTTGCTCTTTTTCAAGAACAGAACCGCAGAATAGTTTGAAAGGTTACTGCTCACTATAACGGTGCTGTTGTCGACGGATTGGGTGTTGGGCTTTCTTGGCGAAGTTTTCTTGGGGGCTGACTGTCTACGGGCTGTCATCAGTGTTCTCGTGCTTCATTATGCTTCTTCATTCAGGATGCCTGATTTGGATAAATCCACTACTAACAAGCTCTTGGTCAATCTGCATTGAACCACATCACTGTGTTCTGCATTGCCTTTGGAGTCGAGCGATTTGTAGATTGCTAATATTGTCTGCAGCCAATCATCTGACACCTAAATCTCCGACTAAAAAATTGAACCATCTCGTCCCCCGACAGGTGGTGCACTTCTCCGACCGCTTCTGGAGATGGTACAACACTCCTGTTGTGTTCGGTCTGTTGTACCTGGAACTTCGACGAACTATTAATCAGAACTACAACCTCATAGCTGTCGGAAGTGCGGAGGATCGCAATCTCCAGGTCTCGACTCCACGTCGAATGGAGGTTGTCAATTATATTGATCAACCAGGAAGCAGTACCCACACCACATTTGTTGAGGAAGATAATGCTGGCTTCTTTGGGCGCAACATGGGGCCTCAAAAGAGCGAGGTGCACCTCTCTGACACACTTAATATTGATCGATATGGTACAGCTTGCTACATGTGAGCTAGGCAAGGGGCGTAAAAGTATTCAGCAAGTACAAGAGTTAAGAGACTTCAAACTGATCTCTGTTCGTCGTTGTGTGCAGCTGCTCAACCCCCATCCATCTGTTGTAGCTGCGAAGTTGCTATCTAGGACGGAATTGAAAGATTACGGAAAACAATTTAACATGATAGCTGCTTCATGGATCAACTTCATGATTCACGACTGGGTTGATCACCTAGAAGAATTGAGCAAGGTGCAATTCATCATTAGTAACCTTAGCCAGAAACTCATGTGCTCACTGATCAAACATGGAACTCGAACTGAATAGAATCTAACAGTGCCAATTCTGGTGCTCAGGAAGTCGAGATTTCGGCTCTACCGTCTGTTGCGGCGCAGTGTCCATTGAAGAGTTTCAAGTTTTACCCAACGAGGGAGGTTCCTGCAGGCAACAACGTAACCGGTCACATCAACATTCGAACACCTTGGTGGTACGGTTTCTCTCGGAGCAAGGCTTAATTTCTAATTAAAAATGCCACTGAGCTCTGTTTTTCGTGAGACAAGCCAACTGAGAAGAATCTTGTGTATGTGGTAACGAGCAGGGATGCAAGTGTAATTTACGGAAGCACCAAAGAAGCCGAGCGTAAGGTTCGAACATTCCGAGACGGCAAGCTCAAGATCCGACCGGATGGTTGGCTAATGACCGACGAGGACAACCTCCCGGTCAGTGGCGACATCCGCAACCTCTGGGTTGGAGTGGCGACGCTCCAATCTCTGTTTATTGCAGAGCACAACATGGTCTGCGATACAATCAAGGTCAGTCATATATGAAGTGCAATTCGTCCTCCACACCTTGTTAGCCACGACTAGTTGAGGTTTAATGCTGCAGACTTGCTGCGCGGTGCTGGGACTTACCAATGAATTCCTACAAACGTCTCCCGCTTTGAACAGAAAGCGCATCCGGAGTTCAATGACGAGGAGCTCTTCCAGCACGCCAGGCTTGTGACTGCTGCGGTGCTCGCGAAGATCCACACAATTGACTGGACGACGCAGCTGCTGAAGAACAATGTCTTGCTCGCAGGAATGCGTGCCAACTGGTAAGCTCATGTGCCCACAATCATCTCTGGAAACGTCGATCGCAACGTGCACATAAACATTCGAATCTTATGAATGTTGTCTCACGTCCATCATGTTATACTCACTTCCTGCATGAGGCTCTGTCTGTCATAGGTATGGATTGTTGGGAAAGAGATTCAAGGATACGTTCGGCTCTACGCCTATCTCGCTCTTGAGTGGGTTGGTCGGCATGAAGAAACCAGTGGATCATGGTGTGCCCTACTCACTCACGGAGGAGTTTACAGCAGTGTACCGGTTACATCCTTTGCTGCCCGAGAAGATAGACATTAAGAACATTCGGGCAACCGCGAGCAGTAGCCCACACACACCACCAACCATGGAAGAGTAAGTCCATTCCTCCGTAGTCAGCTTCTTGAACATCTAACCACATTGACAACAAGCTCCCAAACAAGAGAAAGGAGTTCAATGATTTGACATGTAAACATTGGCAGGATTGAGGTGCCTGAGCTGCTTGGAAACAAAGGGAACGACAAGGCGCTGAAGCTTGGGTTGAAGACGCTCCTCACATCTCTAGGACATCAATCCGCAGGAGCATTACAGTTGTTCAATTACCCTCAATGGATGCGGGATGTGACCACTCAGAACAGGGACGGTACTGACCGGCCGGACAAGGTGGACATGGCCAGCCTTGAGAGTAAGTGATTCTTTGCAAGGATATTCAGCAGACTTCAGTCTACGGTGATATAATTGTGCATACGAATATTGCTATCAAGTGTTGAGTGCATTCGCGACGTTGATCTTGCAGTTTACCGAGACCGGGAGCGCTCTGTGGCTCGCTACAACCAGTTCCGAAGGAACTTGATGATGCCCACCATTAGGAAGTGGGAAGATTTGACAAACGACAAGGAAACGCTGGCAATTCTTCGCGAGCTTTACGGCAACAATGTGGAGAGCCTTGATTTGCTAGTAGGGCTGCTGGTGGAGAAGAAACCCCCAGGGTTTGCCATCAGCGAGACTGCCTTCGTCATTTTTCTTCTCATGGCCTCCAGGTGACCTTTGTGTACACGACGCTCAAATTTTCTTTCAGGAGTCCATTGAAGTGATGCTGACCCAAATTAACATTCTGATTCCAAGCGCTGGCCAATTTGTGTTTCTATGTGCAGGCGTTTGGAAGCGGATCCGCTTTTCACTTCAAACTTCAATGAAAAAGTGTATACCAAGGAGGGATTGAAGTGGGTGAACACCACGGAGGGCCTCAAGGATGTGCTGCGTCGCCACCATCCCGAGTTGGTAGGAGACTGGATGACGGCAACTTCGGCATTCTCGCTATGGAATCAGACACCAGAGAAGCAGAGCTGGATCCCTCTGTACCTCCGCTGGGGCGCGAACTCGCCTGCGGCGAGCTCCTGAAGACCTACAGCAGACTGCCACAACGAATGTGTCGTTGATCTCAAGCCTGTAGAGATATAGAGGAAACATAGTTTTGGTTGTAGTCTCAAATTTGTATATCGTCTTTTGCGCATAATGAAAACCCAGTTCTGATTCTCCATCCTGAATTTCATATCCTTTCTTGGCAATACTTTCAAGAGCTGTGCCCATTGACTCATTTCTTGACCTTAGCCACAGTGAAAGATGTGAAGAGCTTCTCAAATTTCAATGCAGGTTTCGTAACAAGGTTATTGGGGTACAAAGTTTTAGGCAAGTTTGCAGACCATGAGGAATACTATGTCAATACAATGCGAAGAGGACGTTTTCAAGACTGTGGTTTTCTGGTGCCTGCAGGAATTTGAAGCTGTGGGGAATTGCTCTGAGGTAGCTGCGTGTACACGTGATAATTGACAGTCTAATTCTCTACTCTGGACTGTTGAAATACTTTTAATTTGGTTTTGGAGTGCACGTCAATTTGAATATACACAGCACTACACTCTCCACATATTCATTATTTTCTCATAATGAGACGGGGCCATGGGGTGCGGTTCTCGCTGATTCCGGATGCACAATCCGATGTTTCCTAATCAACTGGTTGCTGTCCAAAACAAAGCTGAAACAGCAATGCTTCAATGCTGTAAGGTTTACTCCAGTGAATACTAAATGAGAAGCAGACTGTTCACAGTTAGAAGCGGACAAGGACTCGAATGCAAGTTAGAACACCACGGAAGAGACTGAATTGTGCACTACCCATGAACAAAACAAATGGAAGATGGACTTGCTAATATTCTCATCGAAAGTATTAGCTCCCGGTTTCGTGGAAACGGTTGAGGTAGCCAGTTCTCCACTTAAGAAATTCTCTATCCATCGATCAAAAATTTAGTAAAATTTACAAAACTAAGGCTATCAAAGAAGAGAAGAATGGTCCGCCTAGCTTTGCTACGGCGGTTGCAGCTGCTTTCCTTGAGACCTCTCCAATTGTCCAACAGAGAACGATTTCTCACAGTTGGAAGCAAGACGAAATTGAACCCTCGACAGAACTGGTGAAATTGGCTACCTTACTTGGAAGCTGGCCACAGTTGATACCATCCCGCCCAAGCAGACGCCAGCCCGCTGAGACCCAGCGTGATGGTGTGCGACACGAAGGGGTTAGGATCCACAACGGCAAGCGCAATGAAGAGGTCCGCCGTTTTGGCTATGATGGAACTGACCGCCATTACCCTCTGCAACCTGATGGCGGAAAGTTTTGCCTTCAAGCTCTTGATCTGCTCCGCCGTTGCTGAATCCTCCATCAACGGGGCACGCGTCTGGTCCTCGGACTTCACCAGCTTAGCCAACTGTTTTTTGAGCTCTACCTCAGCCTTCAAGCCCCGCTTGATAACGATCACGTCCATGGTGATAAAAAAGATGTACCACACGCTCTCACCAAACGCTGAGATGTACGCTGTCCTGACCCCAACGCTGGGGTCGAGCACGCCCACCTTGGACAGCCACGTGAAGTGATCGAAGAACCAGTACACCATCTCCCCTCCATACCCAAAGATGGTGAGCAGTTGAATAGTGAGATCGGTGTGCGAGGCAGTGCGGAGCGTGTTGAATGCACCCAACGACCGTCCCGTTCGAAACGCCTTGCGGCTCAGCCCGGCCGCGACCTCAAGGTTCTTGAACCGAGCGGCGAGAACCGGGTTGTTCCGCTCTAACCCATAGTGCGCCAATTTGCCCACATACTGCAGCGTCTTCACCACCTTGTCAATCCCGTCTCGCTTCGCCAGGAAGACCACGAGCTTATCGAGCGTGTCTTTCGGTTCTCCCATCCTGCGCACCCTGCAACCAAAATTCCCCTCTACTCTACAACCCTACTCAATTACGGTTAAATTCGCCCCTAACAAAAAAAAACACACACACAATTCAACCCAATTGTAACCCGACCACGAGCGCCGAGAAGTGTGCGAATGCAGACTTGAATTACGCTAGAGCTTGTGTAAATCCCGTGCCGCTCTCAATTCCAACCTGCAGCTGAATCTAACAGTCTACCGCAGCTGATTTCCCCGCATTGCGACCTCTCCCCTAGCGTCGCCCACACCTCCATACCCCAAAATCCGATTCCTGGTTCTAATCTCTCAAAATTGCGAATGCTTGAAGATAATTCTCGCCCTAGTCTAGCAACGAAATGGCTGCGAAATCCGGCGCCGGGGCTGAATCGCTGCGTCGAGCGGAGCAGAAAGGTCCGCTCGCGCTGGGCCAAGAGACACGGTGATCCGGGCTACCTTTCCTGCGGTGGAGAGGGGCCCTTCCGCCGTGCCACATAAGCAGTGTGGATATGGGTGCCGGACATTGGACGGCAGGCCAAGCGAGTCTACGTGGCGGAGGTTTTGTGGCTGTCGAGGCACCGGCCTACCCATGTGGCTCCTCCCCTTCAATGGTTATCACCTTTGGTATTGGGTTACAATATTAACTTGTGAGTTTGCTTTTTGGATGTAGTTATTGATTATTTTTTTGACTAGATAGACATTTAATAATATTTGGTTGTTAGATTTTCTGTTTAGGGGTTGTTGAAGCATATTGATTATATTTGAGTACCAAATTATATTGTTGGGAATTTGAATCTAACATACTTGCAATTGTAGGAAACTATGATATTTATATCTAGTATCATGTGAATATACGAGTTTGTACTCAATTTAAAGAGTAGAAATTAAAATAATCATCATTTTTTTAATTTCATTGATTTTTATAAAATAAAAAAGAAGTTGAAATTTAATCTTTTTAATTTTTTTTAATTTTTTAAATTTTTTGTTTAGATACAAACTCTTAATACATTCTAAAACCAAGAAACAAAAACCAACATTAAAACTCTAAAAAATTCGAGATTTTTTATAATTTATATTTGTTTTTAAACTAATCTATAAATATAAGTTAATCTATATAATCTAAAAATAAAATTCCATACTTATAACCATTATATAAGTAAAAATATATATTAAATAAATTATAAATTTAAGAATATACTATTTATTTAAAATTTAAATAATTAAAATCTAAATTTAAATTGGATATTAAAATAGAAACTTATTTAATAATATTATATAATAGTATTATTATTTTATTATTTTATTATATCTTTAAAATAAAAATAATTACTTTATATATAAAAGTAGTTTAAATAAATGATAATATAGTTGAATATTTAATATATAAAATTTCCCTTTTAATAACATGCATAATTTTGAATATTTTAAAAAGATAAAATAATAGCTATATATTAATGCTTATTTCAAGAAAATAACATATGGTCGATAAATTTAAAAAAGATCACATTTATAATTTTTTAATTTTTATTTAAAAAATATCAAGCATAAATTATGTATATATCTACTAAAATATAACTTATTAAGTAACATGAAATTATGTAGAAAAAATTAATTGTTAAAATTTTAAATGCATCAAAACTTTATGATAGTCTTTTTTATAATAAACATATATTTTACACCAACTTACATTCTATTATTTTTGGATTAGTGTTTTATTTTTGTAATTTATGTATAGAATATTTTATTGACTTACTTTTTATATAAATTACATGTATTACTATATCTTGGTTGCAAATATAACTTTGCCATTAATTTTGAAAGTAAAAATGATAATTATAATAAAAGTTTTATGAACATACAAATAATTGGTGCTATAATTAAAATTTAACATCTGTCATAAATCAAGTAATTTAAATTTGTTACACATTGTACCAACTTCTTTATTTTGTTATAGTCTTATGAAACAAATGAAACATTCCATTTCAAAACCCATTAACAAACTTTTCATTAAATTTTGATAAAATGATGTTCAAATTACAAGATTTGTTAACCAATTTTGACTTATCATTAAGTTTCAATTATAAAGCCTCATAACATGCAACTTTTAAAGCAATAAGACTTATACAAGAGCTTTTTATGCCATCCTTAATAATATATGATAAACATTTGTAAGATTAATAAGACATGAAAATTATCAAAATCTGACAAAATCAGCAACAAACCACCCATCTTGAACCCTCTAATGAACCACCTCCTACAACTTCAACAACACCAAGCACTAACCTAATTACTCACGTGGCTTCAAAGCAATATGATCTAAAATAAACATACAAGTGATAAAAATACCTCAAAACTAAACAAGTGGAAGCAAACACCGACTTACCGACTCATTAGACATCAGTAGACTTCTCATCACAGAAATCATGTGATTCTGTGGGTTCATTCAGAGCCATTGCTGTTGGGATCAGTGCTTGCGCAGTGAACTCGGAGTTGATGATCGAAAACTTGATCTCCTCATGGAAGCATCAAAACAACAATCTAGACATATAGTGTTGCATGCCCCTGCAAACACCAGGTCTGGATTCTAGTGAGCTTCGAATCTAGATCGGGTTGCAGTTCGACGCAAGAGCTTGGATCCTTTTGCACTTCTGTAAAGTATAGATAGTCTTGCTGGATCATCAGACTGCTTCTGCAGCAGAGGCAAGGAGGAGAGTACAAGCTGTGGGATCCGGGACAACACTTGGTGGAAGCAAAAACTGAGCATCTGACTGAGACTGAAGGTCATTGACAATGGGACAGATAGACGTCTGCAGCGTGTGCAGATACGTGTGCGCGTGAAGCATGTGATCATAGAGCGCTTCTTTGCTCTCCACCTGGCTAGATCCAGGAATTACAGCGAATGCGAGTGGAGTTTAGCTCATGTTCTCTGACCACTCGTAAGGTCCAGCACAGGTGCGGCAGTTCCTGGCAGGTGAGAATTTGTCCATGTCTGTTTGTTTCCAGAGCAGAATAATCCTCGTTTCAATTGCACTGGTATGCTCTTCGGCACGCAGGTGGTAGTCGTCATCAGCATATATCCCGAGTTACAGAGCTTCCATGTCCAGTTTTAGCGTGTGTGATCACAGAAGCCTGAAGCCATAATTGATCCTGGGAAACCTGAAGTTCTAAGCTTACATTCGTCTAGCAAGTTCTTACCACCATTATGGAATGCCAGGAGCTTGTATATGTATAGTACGAAGGCATGACCCTCGCTCTCCTCACGCCTGCAGACACCATCCTTGATCCAGGAACACGAAATGTCCAGCTTTGCTTTGTAAGCCAGAAATCTTGTGGAGTGCCTACAAGACCTTGTGGGCAGGCGCATATAAAGGTGCCGTCGTCAGCTGAATGGAAATACTGGTTCAATGTCTCTCACCTGTTTCCTTCTCCTCAACTGCTGATTGGAATAGGATTTCTACAGTTCGAGCGAGCATGGATTATCTGCAGTTTAGCCTGCTAGGGGAGGAGGACTTCTCATGGTAAAGAGTAGGGTTTATGCTTTGACCGGCAAGTGTTTGGGGAAAACATGAATTGATGATCACGTATTGCCGTTTGAAGAAGGCAAGAATAGACTTGAAATGTAGTATGGATTCCTGAGTAGCAGATTGTGCATTAAAATTTAACAACAGTAGTTTTTAATGTTAATTTTAATGCACAAGCTGCATTAAAAACTACTGTTGTTAAATTCCTGAGTAGCAGATTGTGCATTAAAATTAAACTATATGTTGTCCATATAACAAGTCCGTTGGGTTTCCATCAAAATCTCATTCATGCTCCGAGACAAATTTAATTTGGTGAAACTCGGTCGAGATTTGATTTATCAAAGAATGTTGCCGTTTAGCGTATGCGTTAAGCAGTGGATCGTTCCAGTTATGGTGTGTACGTATTCCATAACCATGTCAGACAATGTTTCACGAAGCCATCCACGCGTTTCACAATTTTCCTGAGTATACAACCTTCCTCTCTGAAGTGCCAACTTCTTTACTTTACATTTCAAAACAAGCTACATCATTGGTTCATGTAGACTGTATTCTGACTTATTCGTGGGTATACATATTTGTGCTATGTGGACGTTGAAGAGAAGGAAAAAGGCACTGGGTGATTCGGCTGCCCATTAATACAAGTGATAAGTTGATTGCGATGAGTACTTAGCCTTTTGGAACTAGGATAAAATTACATTGAATTTTTCTTAGATGCTCTGGCACAAGAGATCACTCCCAGTTAGTACGCCAACTTACTCGATGAGAACTCAAGTGTGTTGGCTGCTGTAACAGAACGCTCGATATTGTCAGGAAGTGTACTGCTGCTTGTATTTGAATATCTGTACGCCCAGTCATTGGCCACAGCTTTTGCGGTTTCCAGGACTTTCAAACTTATGCACAGCATTCATTGGAAGGAAGGTGGCAGCTTTGTTCTGGTCGATAGCCTTAAACAGATTTTACCTTGTGTTTCATCAAGAAACTGGGATCCCTTAAAAATGGAGGAAGTTACAGTTTGGTGATTGATGTGCGTTATTGCAATGCCTGGAGCGTTGTAGCAACTGATGATTCCTGTTGGCGTAATGAGTTAAAATCTCATGGGTACCCCCAAGCTCCGGTTCAAATAATGATAATGGATAGGGTAAAGCGAAGTTATGAAAATTGCAGTTGGATGCTGCGGCAAGGGTTCCATCCTTGCCCAAAAAGAGGTCGATGGAGTCTAGCTGCAGGGAATTGCGTCAGAGATATATTGAAACTCGAGCGTTCTTGTCGAACCTTGTAATGCCCCATTTGCATGTTGTTCATCACAATCGTTCATGTCGAATAGACCGTATTGTCCAGTTTACAAAGAAGAAAACGTGATTTAGTAGACTCTTCTTGGAAACTTTGTCAAGGGTAGATGTGCCGCAAAGAATAAGTTCTCTGCTTATGCACCCACCACTGCCAATGCCCATCAGCGATGTATGCTTTTAGGATTTCGTGAGAACTTTCTGTGAGGATTGATTTGGGGAAAGGTATTTGATATGGTGCTCTTCAAAACATCAAGGAACAGGTTGTTTCGCCGTAAATGATTCAATGCTTGGAAGAAGTGCACATGCATATTTTTAACTTGGACGTGAACATGATGATGCTCCTATGACTTGCCACTGAGGTTGTGAGTTACGTGGTGACCAAGACCACGGCAACCGCTTCAGAGCCTGGCAGCAGTGATTCAGATGAAGACGTCAACGATGACTCCAGCATAAGGCACCAATCGCATAAATACCGCTAGCTTTCAAGTTCAATAGGCTTGAATGTCGAGGTTACGTAACATATTTAAGCACTCAGCACCGTATGACTGTCAGGTTGTTGTAGATGCTCCAAGGGATGACTATTTTAGGAAAATGATGGGCTACAGGACCGGATGAGGATACCCATTCTTTTTATTTGAATCAACCAAAACAATCAAAATAATGAAAAACTCCTTGTGCCATGGACAATTCTTTGGCCACAAGAGCTATCTACTGTACACAGTTGCAATTAGCACAGGACATAAGAAGCATTTCTGGGGGAATTTGATCGGCGGATTAGACGCAGGTAACTTGTTGGAGTTTTTTTTTTAGTGAAGTTTGGATTCTTAGCGTGCTTTTAAAGTTGACATATTTCCGGTAGAACCCTGTGAGAAGCGTAAATACCCACCATATTCTCACAACATTCGTTGATTGCTAAGACTGTTGAACAACCGTTGAGGACCAGGACCCTAGAACTGCAACAGACATTGAATGTGAAAGCTATCGAATGATGCCGTCCCGCATTGGCCGCGGGACTGCCCCCCACCACTGCAGCGATTAGAAACGATTGTTAATCGACAGGCACGGTGTAGAAAGGAACTGGCGAATTACATTCCGAGCTCTTGTTGACTAAGCGGACAAATTGCATGTACAACTCGGTGATGTTGGGGCTTCTGTAGAGCTTATCTTGACGTATATCATTAAGGGGACGACTATGGCCTGCAGCAAGCAGATAAGTAAATTGTTTGTACTTGTCGGTGACACCTACATGCCCACTTACATCTGACAGGGAATAGAGAATTACGGATACTGTGGCGACAAGCGCTGTCTTGCACGACGGCAGGGCAAGCGACGATGCTTGAAGGCTGCAGTAGAACTGGGGGAGAATGTCGGGTCTCCTGGATAAAATAACAGGGAGCGTTTGTTGTTAAGTCACGAGAGTTCCAAGACACGGAGAATCGTTACCGACAGGGACAAGCATTTTAAAGTACGAGCGACACAAGGGGTCTTTTCCTTTCTGACGATGCCACTAGTTATTTGCACTCTGGCTATTTAAAACATACACAAAAAAATGGGACAAGGAATTGCTACATAAGACAACAAAGGCAGAAAAACTGACAACATGTGCGAGGACATGGCACCCCGTTTTGTGAAAAAGATCCCAATCTTGTATTCTTCACATTTTGAAACTGGTAGGTGGTAAAGACATGCAACCATAAGCATTCAACTTGCACCAGTTTACACAGTCCTATTGACCTGTTTCAACCAACCAAAATAACCTAGACATCATCTCTTTTGCACACGACGACACCCTCTTTCAAGCGAAGAAACCTACAATAAACATGGACAAGGAATCGTAGAGTAAAGACACAGCTTAGACCGTCTCATTCTTTACGTCTAGCAACTACTACTGTCGTGTCTGCTCATCTGCGCTTGGAGCTTCCGACGTATTCTTCACACAATGGAAATCTATACGAGCAAGGAGCATTCCTTTATCTCCGAGCAACTATGGGCAAGTGACTCCTCTGCAGACGCATCTGTGCAAGCGATGCGGACCTTGACAAAGCTCCAATATCGGAGCTACACACATCCACCGACATCGCCATACGTCGAGCTATGACGCGTGAGAGTGAAGGACGAGTATCTACGTCCTCTGTTTCTTGGTCTTAGGCGCACCCTCGTCTTCTTCCTCATCTTCGTCGTCGTCGTCGTCGTCGACTTCCTCGCCTTCGTCATCATCGTCGAGCTCTATGACATCGTCTTCACCTTCCTCATCATCCTCTTCCTCCTCCCCTTCTACTTCTTCCACGCCCTCTTCGCCCTCATCAACTTCCTCCTCAACCTCTTCCTCATCGCCTTCTTCTTCGTCACCCTCTTCTTCCTCGTCGTCCTCCACGTCTTCAGACTCATCAGGATTATCGAGGTCCTTCAAGAAAACGCTCTCCTGGAATGGCTGCACTGGAGCCAATAGAAACTCCAATACTTCAAATTTCACCACAGGAGCTTCCGGGTCCTCGTGGGCTTCAGCCGCGACGTCAACTACCTTGTGGATGCTCTTCAAACGCTCCTTCAAAGATAAGTTCGTCTGCGCAGCCACCTTTCGGCCGTTGTGTGTCCCATTCTCGTCAAGCTCCAGAATCTGCTCCCGGATGGCAACCGCGTATGCTTGCTTCTCATCCAAGTAAGCGAAGTCCAGGTGTGAAATCTCGGGCTCATAAGGCTGATCATCGGTGTTAGGATTTATGTGTGAGTTTAACTCCCTAAACTCTGCACGCCGTACCACAATATACACTCTTTGTTGCACAGCGGCCTTCTGCCCGTTAGCTGAAGGCGCCATCGTGGAAGCGCAACTTAACCAACCTGACAACAATTGATCTCCCTATGTCACTCAGAGGTATGATCAGCAAAACCCATAAAGACGAGCCTCAAGAATTACACTGCTCAACTCAGCTCACAAACTACGACACATTACTACTTGCGCAGGTGGGAAAACATCGTCAACAAACCACTGATTTCTTTCTATTCCCTACTAATGAGCAAAGTAGTAAATTCCAACCAGCCTCTCTTCCCTCACTTCCTCAATAAAACCTGCGAGTGCACTAATCGCTCCTCATACACACAACCTCATCATCTAACCAAAACCCAACCCTCTAGGTGACTTCGGCTCCTCTCACGGCTACCCAGAATTGATCAGCAACACCAAGCAGAGCATCAATAACCTAAACGCCTCAGAGTCGCTCAGGAAAACCAAAATAACCCTAAAACTGCTGCACAGTCAAGAGGTCTCAGCACACATTAAAAAAATAAATTAACCTAAAGGCAACAGCACTCAACATGCCACCTCAACAACACAAAAGATGTTCACAGAGACTCCGCACAGAGCGCCAAAGGCAGCTCCGCGGGCTGGGTCAGAGAGCCCACCAAGAATTCCCAGTCAACGCCGCGCGGCTCGGATGATAGCAGTCGCGACGAGGAAGTATAACGTAAACGATGGTGGACGTCGCAGGGGGGTCATTCAAGTCGCGCTTCTGCCCTGGTTCACCCACGTACAGTTGCCAAGAGGATATGGAGATGGTGCGCTTCATGTGCGAAACTCTGACGGGGAAACCAGAGGGGGCAAGCAAGTCCACCGGTTCAGGGCACTCTGGCCTGAACCGGGGAGGCGCACGACGAACAGAATGCTATCCTCCACAGCCGAGGAGCATCCATCAGCGACTTGGGTATCACGCCATCGTCGATTTCTTCGTGTGAAAAGAGCTGAGGAGACCTATCGGTTGTGAAACAAACACATCTATTGTCCATCTGTGAAAGAATTATAAATATATTTATATTAAAAAATAGGACGAATGTGGTCTTCGGAATCTTCCAGGACCCTGGAAATTCATACACCAAACCCTCATCGTGCGGTTTTGAGGAAGCGTTTCCAAAACAGGCGCGACGACGAGATCGGTTGCCGAGATCCGAAGTCGATTTTGGATGGTGAATTCTGTGCGTCTTGTGCGGGTGGGAAGGCTCAGGAAACTCCGGCACTGCGAAATGTTTTAAGTAGGTTTTCTTCGTTTCTGCGAAGCAATCGTGGACTATGATTCAGAGGAAACCCAATCGTTACGGTGGGTTGGCAAGGAAATTATCTCTCTACCGGACTCTGATACTCGACGTAGTGATTTATCGTGACGTTCCTGAGAATTTTTAAACTGTTGGGACCGCGCTCCAACAACTTTGCCATTACTTCGTCCGTTGATTTATTACAGCAGCTCTTTGATAGTTTTGTGACCTTAACCAACTGGTGAATGCTCTTCAACTACTTCGACATGATGATTTCGAGTTCTATTTCGAAGTTTGTGTACCACCTACTGGACCCATGAGCATGTGGGGCCTAAGACATCGACAAACATGTTTGCTAGTTGTGCGAAAGGAGTTGATGCACCTGCGAGATTGGATTAGGTGATGGTGGAAGAAGAGTAGGATGAGAAGCACTACCCACAATGGGTTTCACAAGGATACACATTCATGTGTAACTTGAACAGCAAGTCTAAACAGAGTTCACTTCTACGAGCCCAGCAGGTCTGCTGTTGCTCCGGAATTAGGACAGGATGTGGAAATAGGTTTTCGAGGAGAAAGAGCCGTGGAAGCGCGTCTTCACTCTCGTCTCATTACGAATTCTCACTCCTCGTCGCGAATTGCAACTTGTGTGCCGTGACGTGCCCTCCCAGAGCGGTGCGCGATGTGAACCTGCCATGAGCAAGAAGCGTGAGGTCCAGGAAGCGTGAGGTGTCGGTATACAAGCGAGGATGCATGAGAAATTATCGGTCGCGTGTTCTACAGGATCACGCGCTTCGTGTGAGCAGCACGATGATACACTGCTGTGGCCGCACATATGCCTCACGGATATTCGCCACGAATAGGTCGGAATTGTGGAAGCGCACAAATACAATCACGATATCTTTGTAGGTATCTCCTGGTCGTCTGTCATGCTCTTCTGTCTATCGCAAGTTTCCGACACACGCACCGTAGCTCAACAATGCACATGATCTTTCATAACAAACGAATTCTCTAGCAGGGGTTTCATAACTTCGGGCCCGTCTTTGAAGCTCTTCCACGTATGTAGCTCTGAATAGGAGATCTTGCTTTCATGCCTTTGGCCAGCAGCCCCCTCATCCCAAGCAGCTACAGTCGTAGACAGTCATGGAAGCAGAAACTGGCTTACGAAGTGCGCGATAAGAGCAAGACAATGTAGAGCAAATCTATCTTCCATTGCCATAGCAACGAGATCTAGGGAATCACACAACGCTCGCATCTTTGTGAAAACTTGTTCATTTCATGCTTGCAATGTTTTTTTCACCTACATACATTCTAATATTGGGCTTACCTTCTGGGAGAACCCTTCCTTACATGTGAGTATTGAATCTGAACTCCAAATGTAGGGTAGTAAGGTGGACGTTTCAATGGAAGAAGAAAATTAATGTCAGAAGATTTGGGTCCTTGTTGCTGAGTGATGAGAGGGTAATTTATCATGCACCCCTTATTGCTCTCGTTGCTGGCTTCAAGTGTTGATAGCCCAATCATGTGAAATTTACGGTTCAGCCTATTGCGGGGTTTAGTGCAGCTTGCCCCTGTGGCGCAATTATGAAGTAAATTTATGGCTATGGGAATGATCCTTCCGTTATCATCTCTAGTCTTTCTCCGCTCATGGAGGATGGTTGCAAGCTGCCCGGGGCATCTGAAGCAGCGAGCGCTAGTGACCGATGATTGGATTGCGAAGCCATCTCTAACAAGGTGTCGCGCATTTGCTCCACACCCACAAGCTCCTTGTCTCTTACCTGCATACGCACGTTAAAGAGAGGTTAGAAGGTGAGATCAATCACTCCTGCCATGTATAAATGGCTAAAATTTCCCGAATTGAAATTTTGGTTTATGAGAATTACCTCGGCATTGAAAACATTGAGGACTAAGCCACGGAATGTGGTGATGTTAGCGTGGACAACGTTGAGGCCAAGGACATCCAGCGCTTGCATCAACTTCACGAACACTCCAGGTCGTTTCTCACAAAAGATTCGGAGGCTGAACAAACGCCCATCCATCTTGTTCACCTCCACCTGAATCACCATCAACAGACAATCTAATCATGAAATACACCTCCATTTGCCGGAATCAGTCCACCCCAAGTAAAACTTTGATGATATTCTGAAAAGTCAGCGAAATCGAGGAGGACAAGTGGATCGCTAACCTGCATAGGCTGTGTGAGCTCATGGTCACCTTTCCTGTCAATAACCTCAATTGTGACAGCCTGGGAGTCGACCTTCCCAGAGCATCGCCCGATGTCAATGGCGCCTCCAAGGTTTGCCTTGTCAGCAGCTACTGCTGCCTCTTCAAACCCTAACCCAGCAGTGCCCATGTCATTTTCTTTGCTGTCCAGAAGCTCTTCTTGCAACTCCTTCACCTGTTGTTGCAGCTCCTTCACGTACTCTATGGCATCCCCCAAGATGGACGCGCGGTCCATCTGCAACATCGTGATATCCCAAAAAAATTCAACCAAGCAATTTGAAATCTAAATTTGGAGTAGTTGAGGATCATAAAGCTGACATCTAGTCAAAACGGGTGGGCTCATCACCTTGGTGATTTTTGGAACAAGAGCTCGCAGCGAGTAGAGACGTTCGTTAAGCTTCTTCCGGCGCTTACGCTCGGCGACCAAATTCTTCGACAAGTGGCGGCGAGCAGATCTGGGACCGCCCTTCTCTTCGTCGTCTTCCATGGGATCGCTGCAATCGGAGGAATCTCCACGAATCTCCTGCTTCACTAGTGATTCCCGGAATACGATCATCACAAAAATGCATCATTTAGGTACAAACCTGCTAAGCACAGAATTGACAGAATCTAAACGCAAACCAGCATCTTGCACCAAAACTTGTTACGTGACATGGTTGGTGTCTTGGGTGCTGACCTTCCCCGTCATCTTTCGACAACCCACTTCCTCGTGGGGACGAGTCTGCCATTGTCCCTGTAGTACTTGCACAATAACAATCAAAATCCATCACGGTAACAAGCCTTTTATCTGAAACCATTTGCAACAGACTAAAGGGTATGATTATGAGCAATTGAACAGAAATAACCACTGCTAGGAATCAGAACAGGCGACGTAGAGACCAATTCCAAAATTAACCTGCATGGTGAGGAAAGTGCACAGTTGTCCCTAGTAATTGAATCAATTCTTGGTCCATACCTGCAGAGAGGCAAGCAAAAAGTTGGCAACCATCAGTGTTACTGCCTCTTGAATTCTACACAGTTGTTGACTTGTGAATTCAACGACATGTACATGAGACATCTAAATGCAATTCGTCATGGCAGGAGAAAATGCGATGGATTGCGATGGAAACGTACCCCCAAGGAGCTGGGACTCCAACATGGGGTCTTCTTGTTCCCATGGGTGTGAGCTTGGCCAGGAGTTCTCCAAGTTGGTAGGAAAATGGCGTGAGTAGTACATCTTCACTGCCTGCTGGTCCATCATTCCATGTCCACCTGACGCTGCATCAAGCGCAGTGTTACTACTGCTCCCTTGCTTTGATTGCCACGGTTCTCCGCATCGACCCCTTACGTATTGCACCAAGGCTGCGTTCTCAGTCACCTAGAGATATGACCATTTCCCCATGTCATGCGATCAATCAGCACATAATGAACCCCTCAAGGATAGGGTTCTCAGGTCTGTCAGACTTACTACTAAGTCCGGTGTACATGAAGAATTTAGTGTCTGATATTTGGAAGAAGAAAATAGTACCATGTCATAGTTTTTGGATCACATTCATATAGATACAGTTGCTAAAAATATCTTTGACATTTTAAACATTAGAACTTTGAGATTTATTTGTAAGAAGACAGACAGCTACAATCATGCGAAGTCCAATATTAATTATTTAAAAACTTGAGTTTTGTAAAGCAACGATAATTCTCTTAAGTGGTTTTTAATGATATGAGTGTTCCTTCTAAGGTGAAGTTAAACATGCTTGTACATACAATATGCTCGTATACTCGACTCAAAAAGAAAAACAGCAAAACATTAAGTCACTCCGAACTAAGGAGAGTTCAGGAAAACCAAACGACCGAGAACGAATCAATTGGTCCCACCAAGGTTCAATTGATCATAGTCATCAAGCTGAAAGTAAGTTATTCTCCAAGTGGTCTCAATTGAATTAATAAATCTTGCTTTCAATTGATTTTAAGTTTATTCACTCTGCATAAGGTTTAGATTGAAAGGACGGAAATTCATGGAAATGATCCATTAGAGAGGAAGTTGGACATGTACATGATTCGCAACCCCGAGCTCCACAAGACCACTTTGGACAGGTATGCACACTTTGGTTTGTACTGTCATGTCCTGCACCAAACTCAGAAATCCATAGAATGTCAAACTCAGGAATCCAAGTTCTCCACCAACGGTAAAGACGAAACCAGTGGTCTGCTTCCAGGACAGTCAATTACACAGTCGATTAAGCGGAAAGACCTATTTCATTTCATCTACTGTGGCAAAGGTAAACAGTCATTCGCTTTCACCCAATTGCTGGACAACATGAGCAGAAGGCAATCAACTTAGCTTGAGTGAATTAAAATAACCTGTCCCTCCATGGATGGATCCATGTGTACCCACTTAGGTTGGCCTCCAAGAAAAATCCTTCCTTGAATCCTGCTTCCCCCATCATTTTTGGATTAATTACCTTTTTAAGGATACAATTACTGCTTCCTACATGATGAAGTAATGACAATGTACATGTAGCACTTACCTCGAGTTAAACACCTGTAAGTATGGACACTTTTAATTGAATTGGGAGCATCAGACATGAAATTTCAGGACATACCCTGAGTCTAACGATACCGAAGACGGCATGCTTGCAAGAAGCGAGCAGATGTGTGTGGCAGGGTGAAAACCCTTCACATCTGGGCAGCCTGTTGAGGACTCAAGAAAACGACTACTAGAAGATGCCACCAAGTTGTCGTTGCCTGCAGCTTCGGCACCGCTACAACAACATCCAGTCCAATCAAGTGAACTACAACCCACACACCAATAGGAAGGGTCAATTCGACATTTCGAATTTAAACACTTCCCTGATTAATCCATGTATACTTCTTGCGAACTACTTACATGCTAAGATTATAATGAATACCAGTGACTTCAGCTTCTGGAGGACTATCCCTTTTTCACTTTAGTCATACTGATAGAAGATTGATTCACTAAGTTGTGGATATGAAAGTAGTGAGTGCAGTCCATGTAAGAACCCTAAAAAACTCGATGAATTTAGATTGTCCACCAATCTGGAATTTATGACCATTGACCCTTGTTCTTGTGGTTTTTCTGAGGCTTGATCCACCCGCAAGAGATACAATCGATTCAGACTCATTCCAGACGAGGCTACCAGAAAATTTAGAGAAACTTTCATGAGTTGGTACATTATTGAACGGATCCCAGTGTCTCACAACTAAGAAGATGGTGACTTTGTCAATGGCCAATCGTTACCGTGTCTCGTCATAGAGTTGCCAAAAGACAGCGTAGTCCCACCCTTTGGGTCCAACAATTGACCGAAGACGTTCTTGCACTCCCCCTGCTGGTTTGCTCATGATTACCAAACGTAATTCCCTGCATCAAATCACATCACATAAAATTTCAGCACAGCCACTTGGAACATTTTTTATGGATACTGATCAATCATCGTCATCAATTTGTATACTCACAGGTCTTAGTCGAATGCCTCACAGAAAGTTACATCATAATCTAACATTGCCCACAATTGGCTCTGCCAATGACCCGCAATTGAGATCCATACCTGACCAAAAACCGCAATGCTGGCACTAGTGTAACACATGAACAGAAACGATACAGAAAGGCATATCCATCATCATGAATCGTTCGGGGATAAGCAGCTTATAAGATTCTTGCTTCAACAACCTTGTGTAAAATGGCGACGATAAGAGACGAATCATGACCACATTCAGGACATAGTCTACATGTGCGGTGCCTCACATGGTTGTTGTCGTGACCGTCGACCCCTCATCACAAGAAACCCTGAAATCCTATAACTCCGCTTTATTTTAGCGTACAGGGACACACTCATGAGAGTGACAGACTGGTATTTCTGTTCAAAAGTTTGTGACGCACTTCGCCTGTCATGGCGTCATACTTCGAAATATTTATTGGGGTTTTCTAGGATCCATGATTACGGCTTCATGACTCTTTTCAACCACACTTGCAGTGTCGACATTGAGGGAATTAGGGGACTATCTGGACGAAGCTGCACGAGAGATCTACTCACGAAATGTTCCAGAGGATTTGATATCTTGTCATCTACGGTTTCACTTGGCTTCAGGACCTGATATAAACTTCCGTTAATCAGTAGTTTTGAACTGCACGATATTCGTCATAATAGCAAATCCATATCACCGTTAGTTTTCACTCTGAAGGAACGCTTTCTAGCAAACGTCTCAGTTGCTAAAAATACCACAGACTGGAAGCAACAAGAATCGATCATAATTCGTCATTAAAGCCTTTCACAGAGAGCAATTTTCCAGTCTCATACTGTCTCTCATCCTTTTGAGGTTGTCCTTAAAATGCGACACGTCGTGAATTGAATTGTTGATAAAGTCCATCGATGTGATATCTTTAGGAGAGTTCGGCAAATACCTACCAGAACATATGAAATTATGACTACGAGTAGAAATAGGAATTCAACATCATGACCTCCCTTACAATCAACTTCGTTGGAAGACTAAGAACTGGGAGCCGTGATCTCCTAATCTAAAACTCAGAAAACATGACCACTAAGCAACAGGAAGGCTGTCTCGCTTCTCAACCTCGGAGCACTGCCAAAAAACCTCACAAGAACATCGAAAATGAAAGCACTCAATTACAGCTGATTCCCAACACAACTTTATGAGTCTTTCTCTATCACCATAGCCACATCACACATACCGGAACCAGCAAACACCAGATCTGCACCCGAGTTTGTAAGAATCCTATATTCCTCTCGCTGACCAATCTGCGTGAAGCAGTTACTGGTACCTGTCACACAAGTCAGACTTCTTCTTCACCCAAAAGCAAACTAGGAATACGGCATCACTTGCTTTGAAGCCATCCTTTTCCATCTTCTAACATACAAACAACGCCATCACATCATGATGGCGAAATTCCTGGGCTGCACACCCCCCTTCTGGACGTCCCGGTGCCCAGAGGTCCATCTCAACTAGTGCTTTGGTGCTGCAACCAAACCTGAAATAAAAAGGCATCTGCAGCACCTCCCCACCGCTGACTCCACCATGACAATCTCCTGGCAAGGTCAAATATGATGCCACTGCTGCATCAAATCGAAGATCGATACGTCAACTCCCGCATGATCATCACACACTTGGCACCGGCCCTGTTTGACTCCCGCAATGACGCAGTAAAAGGGGGGTTGAGAAGAGGAGGAGAAGGAGAGGAGCAGGGCCGAACAGGGGTTGCAATCGAGTATGTACAGAGCAAGAAGGAAGCCCGTGGGTGAATGAGGGTTGATGGAGTAGTGTACCAACTAGGCGAATGTACTCTCGTGAGCGAGACGCCTGGACCACCACCTTCCCACTCATCGTGACAACGATGGCTCAAAGCTCCTGGACCACCTCATCACTCCCACCTTTACCTTCACCTCTCCGACCCCCCACCCCCGCCCAACTCCTGAGCTCGCTGCACCAAAAATATCACAACCTCCACCACCACCACAAGTTCACAACCTCTGCACATATCTCGTTTTTTTCTTTTATAAATTGTGTTCTTCGTTTGCCAGGTTCTGGCATGAAATTTGCTGCTCTATTTACTGCAGACGCGCCTTAGACTACGATCTTGACCCTGCCGTCCTCTCCAACTCTGCTTGCAACGCTGATCGGATTCTGGTCATAGCAACAAGACGTCTAACAGTTTGATCTGTATCTCCAGTTATTAATCCGCAATAACAATCCTCATTTATGGGTATGTCTCAGTTAGTATTGTGAGTATGTATACGATGTGAGAATATTTGTTTGTACACGATGGAACAGATAGTGTGTTCTGTAATACACCTGTGTTGAGTTGAGATTCGTTGGGTAGGTTCACGGCAGTCAATGGGTCAATCAGCCCTGGAAAGTGAGGCTAATTCCCCACTGGTACAAGTTTTGTGTTGTGTCTGGTCTCACAAATGAACTAAAAACCAATTAATAGTGGAGCTTTGAAACGGCAATGAAGAGGCCAAGATTTCAGGTCAGTTAGCTGGCATGAGATCTGATGATAGCAAGCTTTGCAAGCAACTGATGAGCTGAAGAAATGCTTTTCCCATCATGAGATTGCATGTTCCAACCTCAATGACCTCGAGCTTACAGGTTGCAGCTTTTATTAATAAAAATCCATGTGAGTACAAAACATATGCCGAAAAGGTGCAACAAATGTATCTTTACATAGATGTAAAGCTTACTTATCAAAACTTTGCAATCAACTTGCCCTCAAGTGCATAAAATATGATATCCCAATATTGCATTGTGCCAACAAAAAGTTGATATACATATGCAAATCTTTCAAAATCCATACATTACGAACCGTTGGTCTGTACAGGATGGCATTGACAAATACAATCAATGATGCGCAGTTCAAAATCACACATTACAGAACTTCCTCAAGGCAATATATGTGACCGCACTTAAACCATCTATTTTCTTGCAGATCTATGAAGTATTCCAACTCTATACAATTTACTTTGCAGCTGGGTGTACCATGCCCCACTACCATACACCTTACTTCGTAGTCGGAGTAGCCACAGATGCCAGCATTAGCCCTTATTCCAAAATGACCTGCTCCTACTGACTAGTTTTGGACCTGATTTTCTGCCCCAATACGTAGTTCAGGGGTTTTAGTGAGGTGAGAGTTAGGGGAAACAGCAAGGTAGCTTGTCGGTGACCCTGCTGGGACCGAACCAGCACCAAGGCGATCAGAAGCATGGTCAGGTGGATGATGAGGGTTGCCAGAAGGTTGTCCATGAGGAGAGTTGGACCCATAAGGCCGATCTGTTCCTGGCTCTACGGACATCCGTTCTAAGGCTCGTGCTACTCCAGCACTCATCTCTCGTGCTCGTGCACCAAGATCTTGCATGATTCCACCACGTATTCGTAACCTTTCACGAAACCCTTTAGTGCTCTTGGTCAAAGATTCCTTGCATCTGTCATGCATAGGCACATCAGAAACCTTCGGTGTGAACACCGACAATTTGTGAGGTTACAATAGGTTCTAGAAGAATCAGAACTAGAAATATGCAAAAGCATGGTGTTTTCGTAGCCTGGCTACGAATACAAAACTGATTGGGAAGAATATGTTAGCTAACAAAATTAATAGTTGATCTAAAACACAAGGACATCCAGATAACTTTGTTAATAATAGTAAATCATAACAATAATAGCGCTTTGCCACTTCAGACAATCAACACTTCCATGTTCTACGAGAAATATACCTAGAAGATGCTGCAACCACACGAGACTTGAAGGTATCGAGGGTCTCTGAAGCTGTTCCATTCTCCTCTAACTCAGGATTCTGCGATCTGATTGTAGAGGCAAAAAGGTACAGGAGTAATTTCAGATCAGCACAAGTCAGTTCAAAAGAAATTATCAATCAGAGATCAACAACCAGCTTACAGACCTTTGAGCAGATTTTGAACATATCAGAGATGAAAATTTGATGTGCACTTTCAACAATAAAAGTACAGAATACTAATATCCTCCGCTTTATAGATTTGATTACAAAATTGGCGAGACACAAAACAAGCCACAATCCTGCAATATTAACAATTAACCAGCAATGATGGACCTGCAAAACCAAACCTACCTAATAGTTGAAGAATTGGCTGAGCTGTGGTCTCTATTGGGAGCAGGGTAATGAGGAAATCCAAAGACAGTTGCAAGTGATGCCTCGCTATTAGTAGACTGCGGAGGAGATGCAGCCGGAGAACTGGATGCAGGGGAAGATGCTGCACCTGCAGGTGCACCGGACACGAGGACAAAATGTGGATGACCCTGAGCAGTGGTAGTAGGCCGAAAACGAATATGTTCCCTCCGGCCAATGTGATGAGCTCGTCCCATAGCCGCGGCCGCCAAATGCTGCATAATGCAATCCTCGGCCCCATAGGATGCAAACTGCATTAACATGTGAAGATACAATTAAAGAAAAACAGGGCACCCCCTCAACATGAAGCTGAGAGGTAAACATCGTTGATGAGGGATGCCACAAAGCCTATCAAAGATGAGAGCTTGGTGAAAAACGAGCGATGAGGATACTCAGGTAGATAATTATTGAAATATGAGTAAAGGTATTGTCGAGGTCATACTTACACACCGTCTGGATACTGATAACAAAAAGGAAACACTAGAACTGTCCATGCGGATACATTCATAATCCTTAAGAAAATAGTACGTAAGGTGTAACATGCTTTCATATTCTGGTTCATTAAATTAGTGAAGATTTTTTCAAAAGATGGCTTTGGCTACTTCAGCTTTTGACGATGGAATGCAAAAGACTTACTCGATCGAACTCATAATCTTCAACCGCAGATTGATGATAAATTTGAGCAGCCTGTATCTTGTGACGACGCAATGTCCGCTCCTGCCCTACCGCATTCAGCAAATCTTGACTGCAACAACCGTAATCACTGGCATAAACAACAAAGGAACGACAACTTCCCTCCGCCGCAGGTAAAGCAAATAACAGTTGCAAACGGCATGCGGATTATAATCACAAAAGCGATACCTCTCAGGGTCCTTCAGGCTGAGTGGCTGCCAGCACATTGGACACTCCTTGCTTCGTTGTGACCTGCAAGACCCACAGGACGGTAGAGTCAAAATGTGGAAGATTGGCAGGTGAATCAGCAATCCAATTTCATCTCACAAACTTGCGACGGTCAGTCAATCATGAACAGACTTGAGACGTTACAAATAGGCAAACACGCAACATTATCAACTCTGGGATGATTAAACAAATATTCTAAAACAACGTTGTCGAGTTCTTAAGACCCAGAACCGTGATAAGGTGCTGACATAAATGTAGAATTTGTATCCACAATAACGGCCATTCCCAATGAAGAAACCAAAATCAAACTCCAAAACTAGCCAGTACAAGTTCTGGAATTCGTGGAAAAAATCGATAAAACTGCAAATGCACGGATATCTACAAAATCACAGCACTTACCATTCAATAATGCATTGCAGATGGTAATCGTGCGAGCAACTAGTAACCTGCAACAATCCAAAAACAAAGGCCAATTAATTACACAATGAATTTGGTCGAGTTTAGAAAATATCACAGGAGAAAAACCGCGTATCGACAGGGCAAGAACCGGCGTCTTTCAAACGCCGAACTATGAATTCAAGCTCGTCAAAAATTTCTGTCTGTAAATAAGATCCCCGACCGTGAAACACAAATGCATGCCACTAATACTCTAACCAAAACCCTTTGCATCCGAATTCACCAAGGTCAAATCCAGAATACCAAAAATTCAAAATTCAAAATTCAAAAAGGGCTAAATCTTGACAATTGGCCGCTTACAGTAGCAGGGTCATCTTCACCAAAGGACTCAAGACAGATGCTACACGCATCGTCGCAAGGATCCTGAGTACCGCCCTTCACAAACTCGGCCGCAGATGACATTTGAACCTTCAGCCTTATACCCACCAGCAACCAATATCCCTACAAGCTGCTTAAAACCACGCCCTAGCACGCCTCTCCACCCTCACGCACGCAAACACCAAAACCTAATCACAGGCCTCCCGCGCACAATCCGCACGACCTACATCACCTCCCTTCTCAAAATCTTCGCAACCTGCATCCGCCAACACAGACAACCTGCGACGCGAATGGCCACCAGTCCACAGTAGCGGCATCGCCAGCGCAACCACGCCGAGACAACTCCCTGAAATGTGTGTGTGTGAATATATATATATATATATATATATATATGTATGTATGTATATATATATATAGAACAAATTTTAGAAAAATCAGAAGAAATAGTCCCACTCCGCCAGAAGTAACATAATCAGCTCCGCTATGTGATGAAGACTCACGACTGAAAACAATTAGCGCCGTAAACGGTAACGACTACAGCCTTGACCTTCGCATCGCAGGAGCAGCTTCGAAATGAGAGCCTCGGAACTAAGACGAAAGCCTCGCAACCAAAAACACCAAATCCACAGCGCAGACGCGAAGAGAGACCGAGAGAGACGACGCCCTAACATGAAAGTGAATGAATGAAATTCGAGTGCGATTCGTGGATGATGCGCCGTTTAGATGGATGTCACGGCGCGTCCTACCTGGCAGTGGGTGGGGTTGGTGATAAGGTTGGAATATCTGGTATGGTGGTCCACCTGTACATGGGTCCACTTGGTGGTGTTATAATAGCAGGAATAGTGTTGGTGGTAGCGATAATAGTGCAGTGTTATTGATTAGTGTGAATCGATGGGTCTTGGGTCTGGATACATCCTGTCAAGGAGTGGAGCCCTCCCTTTATTATAATAATAATAATTAATATTTAACAGTTAATAATAAAAGACAAAGAGCTTAAAACTACTTTTGGGGTGTACTCCCTAACATGCTCTTGGTATTTAGTCTCACCTCAATTGATATTCAAATTAGCTGAAGAAAACCAAAATCAAAGCTCCGACCCTCCATCTTATTTCTTTTTACCTTTGCAACAAACAAACAAAAACACTCTAAACTACTTAGGGTGGAGTCCAAAATCACTTAAGGGCTGGCTCCACTCTCTAACATGATACATTCTAACCAAGCTGAGTCATTGGAGCTTGAAGGTTGAATGCAAGGGTCATGTTATGGAAAGTGTTCATACATGGAAAGTGTTATACATGACAATCTTTTGTAGATGTTTGTCCATGTGAAAGTTTGGATAGAGCCCAAATCCATGTTATCTGCTCGTCCTAGTGCAAATCAAATCAGTTGTAATTTCTCCAAATTTTCTAATTTCTGTACATATTATTTTTCATTTTTTCAAATAGCATTTCTTTAGTATGTATGTATATTGTTGCACTTTTTAGAAGTGCCATAATTTTGTTCCTGTTAAGTTATAGATGGTATGATCTTTTAGATGTCTTTATGTTGTGTTATTTTACTCTGCATTTTTTTGTTGTGTTTTGCAGATGTAATAGGCTATTTTTGTCATAATATGTGAAAATTTATATAATTTATTTTGTTTTGTTCTAAAATTACAAGTGTTTCAGCTGTATACTTTCAGCATTGGTTGATGAAGACATGAAAACTTTTTAATTGTAGTTGTTTATATCTGGACAATAAATAATAAAAAGAAAAGACTAAACACACTTTAAAATGTAAAATTAACAAAATCTAGCACAGTTAATATTTTTAATAAATATTGACTTATTGGCAGAAAAAAACAAGTTTTGAGTATGGTTCATTGAATAATGCTCTTGTAAAATTCTATGTCACTTTCCACAAACATTGAAGTGGATATATTTATTGCAACTGAATTTTTTTAAACTATAATCTTAATATCTTTGCTACTGAAACATGGTACAATCCCTATTGAAAGAAAACCCAACTGTACCTTTTAAAATGAAAAAGAAAAAAGAAAAAAAAGAAGAAGATGAATTAACATGTACATGAAACCTTGGCTATCTTGTAGCTTCAAAAATCAACATTTTGGGATCCAAAATTTGAAAACCAAAAGCATCTAATGGCACATAAATTCATAGAACTTCCTCTGGTAGAAAAAGATGCTACAACTGATAATAAAAAACAAAAGTTGTACACAATATATTTTATCAATATTGTGCATAATAGAAATAGAAAGAACAAACTTCTAGTTTAGAGTCATTGTAATTTAATTTGTAATTTTTCTTCTTCTGAGATTCTACACACAATAAAAATAAACCAAATAGAACTTCTTTTTCTTATATTTGACATTTAAGAAAACATAGAGCCAATTATTGAAGGGAACTACTAGGTGGACACCTCCCTTTTTTTTGCATGGACACCCATCTGTGCCTTACCAACAATACATCACTGCTACTAGTTTTTCAACAGGTTGGATACTAATAAGACTAAAAAGGTATTAAAAAAAAAACAAAAAAAAACAAAAAAAAACAATAGCAACCCATGACACATGAACATCAGTAAAATATAAGCTAAACAAAATAAATAAATAAATAAAAGAAAGTATCCATGTAGTGGTTCTACTAGGTAGACACTGCTCTTTTATTATTTGTTTTGTTTGATTTGATTAACTTATGTGTCATTAATGTTTACATATTGTGGGTTGTTGTTGTTCTTATGTCTTCTAGCCTCATTAATATCCAGCTTGTTAAAAAACTTATAACAATGGTGTATTGCTGACAATGGTGTATTGTTGACAATGGTGTATTGTTGACAATGGTGTATTGTTGACAATGGTGTATTGTTGATGTCACATGAGGGGTGTCCATATAATAAAAGAGAGGTGTCCACACAATAAAAAAACAAGAAAAGGGATGTCCACCTAGCAGTTCCCTTATTGAATTGCTTGTATTGTGTGGTTTTGTTTTCATTGTCCATCCAATTATATATATATATATATATATATATCTGTATATTAATAAATTTTAAATTAATGATAAAATTGTAATCATCTTAATATTATGTATCATCGTTTCAGTAAACCAATGTAATGAATTATAATCATTGTCAAAGTATGTTTTTTTAAATAAAAGTAATAACATTTTAATTTTAATTTTAATTTTTTCATATATTCATGTTGATAGGATTTGTTTTAAAAAATAAAGCATATCCATCATACATGAACAGTATTTTAACTACATCTGTTTTTTACATAATCAAACAGTAATTTAAAAAAAAAATTAGAATAAAATACTAAAATAAAAATTTTATATTTTATATTAATGATATGTCTAAATTAAGTTATCATCCTAGTATAAAATATTTTGTTTAATGCAAAATAATTGAAAGTGAAAAAAATAGAGTTATTCTTACTGCAAAATTTAAATACATTATTAGTAATTATAAACACTAAAGTTTATTTTACACTACCTTTAAATTATTCAAATTATTATGTATTCATTTTAGTTTTTAAATAAATCTGTTTGTCTGAGTTTACAAAGCATCTAAAATAGTTTTAGTAAAAAATATGTTATTTTTTAAAATGATCTACATGTCCAGGGTCACCTTAAAAAGTTGTTTTTTAGTTGAATTTATTGTAAGCGCATTTTATTTCTTATATATACACATACAGACATACAAATACGTTTTTTTTGTGAATTAGTATATCTTTTTGAGATACTATCTCACATGTGTTCTAATGACTATTCATGTTTCTAGGCAACCATGAGCAAATCCACTTTCGTACTACATTTCATAACAACCTCTAGAATTTTATTGTTTGACTGAATTTCCCTCTAAATTCTATGAAATCAAATCCACGAAACTTGAGCGGGAGAAAAAACAGTACCCACCAAGATGAACATTTTTATTACCACATGTTTCTTTTTTCCCGCGTTGATGCTGGTCAACAATGCGGTGAAAAAGTTGTGCGAACAGAGACGTTTGGGTCTGGTCAGACTCATGACCGAGGACGCGGCGACAGGAGAGCCAATGAAGGGAGAGATGAGAGGCACGATCATGGGAGGGGGAGGGGGATGGGGCCATGCAGGGCGCATGAGCGAGAGATGCGGGGGCGCAGCAGCAGCGGAGGAGGGGAAGCGGCGCCGACGACGACGACGACAGCCCGGACGCAAGGCGAGATTGGCTTGCGAGGAATTTCTGCCGAGGGCGGGGAATTTTGCAGTGCGGGATCGGTCAGAAGGGGCTGCGGTGGGAGGGGAACCAGGGTCAGGCTCAGCGACGGAATCATCTGCACCATCCAACAATGGCCGCCCAGCATCCTCACATCCCGCCTTCCTCCGCACCCCAGATGTCGCATCCTGGCGCCGTCATGCCTTTACAGATGCACTACCCGCAAGCCCAGCAACAGGTACGTCGTGCTTTTTCCTCCAGCGCACTTCAGTTCCTACGCCCTTTGCTCACTTCTCTCTCTTCCCCTCTCTCGCGCGCCCAATTTCAACCCTGATTCGCGTTGCTTTCGTCTTTCCGGGCGCCATGATCGTACCAACAGAGTCTCTGTGTTATCGCCTCGTCACGGCTGTCGTGTCGGGGATTCCTTGCCCTGGAACGCCAGCTGCTCCTCCTGGAGCGGACACGAGTAGGGTTTCGTTTTGGGTTGGTTCGATCTGGCAGGATCGCTTGTGGGTTCCGTGATCGTCTCTGTCTCCGACCTGGGGTTTGCGGATGGCTTACGAGGAGGAGGCTAAGGTATGCTTTTGGCGTCTTGGGTTGTTGAATCGCCTGCCGTTGGATGATCACTTTTGCTATAACTACGGCTGTGGCTTTTGCGGGGGTGTTAGTTCCTGTGGTGTGCTTCGTGGAAAGAAATGGGCTGAAATAGATGTGAGCTTAGTTATCGATTTCGTGACGTCCAATGTATGGAGTCGGTTTTGATTTTGCATGTCGGTAGGCCGACGCGTGTTTCTGGAGGAGTCTGGATGGATACCTTGTGCTTGGGTTCGCCTGAAATTGAACAATAGGACTGTGGGGCTTTTTTTGGATTAGGGTTCGAGATTGCGTGTGCTCTGAATTTGAAAGACGAGCTCTTTGGTCACGAGTTTAGAAAAACTTGAAAAATTTGAGCCTTTAGACCGAAGGTTTGTTGAAAGATGGGTTTGGATGCGTGTTGTTTGTTGTAAATTATCGTTTTCGAATCGTAGACTTTCACTTCAAATAGGTATAGTAGCACATGCTGGGAGTAGGGGTTTGTCGTCCTAGAAAGGTGGATCTACCAGCCGAATCATCTGTTCGCTACGATTGATTCTATTCCACTTGCATTGGGTACCAAACGTGGCTAATTAAGTGGTTGATAACTTTTCAGATGATGCCGCAGCTTGGTGATCAGCAGGTAGCACTCCTGCAAGGCGTTACTTCGTTGTTGCTTAACACGCTCGTAGTCAGATAGAGATACTTCCCCTGGCATGTCTGCGGTCGGTGCTGAACTCTTACATTATTCGTCTATCTTCAGGGGAAGTACTGGTTGAATTGCTCTAATACTACAATGATGAGTGCAGATGCAGCCGCAGCTCCATTATCAGCAAATTCAGAAACAGCAGCTGTCCCAGTTCTGGCAGCAGCAAATGCAGGAAATGGAGCAAGTCAATGGTACATTTTCACTCATGCATGAAGCAGACTAGTCGTCTTTTGAATATCTAATTTTCAAAGAGCACTAGCACTCGGGTGTCTCTAAATAATAAGAGCAGTTAAATAGTTTTTAGAAGTTGATGAAATCAACCATGAGACACAGGAGTTCATTGACGTGAAATTTCTATAGCTTCGACTACCAGTAGATGTTTATAATTGTATATTAGTTTAATTGGAGGATATACTGGCATGTCCAAATCATGTAGGGTTGTGACATAGGCTTGTCTTAGGTTAGTCATGTCGTGCATTTTTTTGGCCGTGTGTATCTGTGTTACAGATTTGTCAATCCTTTGTCATTCGGGTTTGATTTGTGCGTAAGATCCCGCACATCTGGGCTTGGAGTTTGGCGAAGACTTGTCTTTCCTTGTCTTACCATTCTATCGAATGTCAGAGTTCGAGTCTTACATTTTCTTTCACCTGTTCTTTAGATTTTAAGACCCATCAGCTACCACTGGCACGCATCAAAAAAATCATGAAATCGGATGAAGATGTGAAGGTCGGCGTTTTTCTGTTCTATTGCTTTTACATTTGTATTTGAAAACCTTTCCAACACGCGGTTGAACTTTAAGTAGTGAATTTAGCTTGTGTTACAGAAATTCCACTTATTGGTGCAGTTAACATTCTTAAGTGATGAATTTCGTGTGACTTTTTCTTGAAGTTTCAATTTGACTTGAAGACATTTCTGAGCTGTGATTTCACATACTCTGAACTTTGTTATCATGTTTTACAACAGATGATCGCAGCCGAAGCTCCAGTGCTATTTTCAAAAGCTTGTGAGATGTTTATTTTAGAATTGACACTTCGCTCTTGGATTCATACGGAGGAAAATAAGCGAAGGACACTACAAAGAAATGATATTGCAGGCGCTATCACCAGGGGAGATATTTTCGACTTTCTTGTTGACATCGTTCCACGTGACGAGTTGAAGGTGCTTTTGCAAAACCATCAAATAGTTGAATAGTAAATGTGCTGTCTACTAAGCCTCTCTGTTATGTTGCAGAATGGCAGTCTGCCATGGCTTCCCCTGCTTTTTGCATAGTCCAATCAATTTTCGGCATTCGTTTGCTGCTTACAGTTTTTTCTTTGTTGCAAGTGTCATAATGGTTCCAAAACATTTGCAAATCGTAACATCCAGAAAATTCTTTTGAAACTTTCTTCATACAATCTCATCTACATATAATGTGTTCCAGGAAGAAGATTTGGGTGTGCCGTGGACTGGTGTTCCAGGGGATGGTTCTGTACCATATGGAGGAATATTCTATCCACCCATGGCTGGACAGCAAATGCATCATGCTATGGGGGCTCCTGTAATTTCCCTCACAACATCTCTCTAATCTCAGTATTTGTGTTAGTTTTGAATTGCGTATATGTCCTGTGAGATAAGTAAGGAATTGGCGCACATCACAGGTGCATCATATTTGCCTGCTCGAATGCAATCCCTACATTGCTCATTGGATATGTTTTGTGGTTCAAATTGATGGTTTTGTGAGGTGAGAAGGGAATTTTCAGGATTGCTTATCTTAGATGTTATGATGTAGGAGATGATGGTTGGACAGCCACCAAACCCACAAATGATGTATCAGCCTCCACAGGTACTGCAGGCTTCGGATTATTTTCTCACCGAGTCGTAATCGTTTGAATTTATTTTCATTTCTGGCTATGATGTTTAGCAGTAAAGCTGCGAAATGGATATCACATGTCAGACTGAGATGCCTCCATAGGTTTTACATCTGTTAAATTTCTTCCCGTTTTGTATTGATTTTATTGTATTGCTGTAATCCCAGGCTGCCTTTGTCCCCGAGCAGCAACAACAGTAAATGCATTACCACCTAGAGAACGCTGAGCTTCGAAGATGGGACAACTCAATGAAAGGGCTATCGCATCGAGATTCTTTCGTCATGAGGGAATGGTATTTAACCATCTGTCATTACAATGGCAAAAGGAGTCACAGGATCAGGATTTCACCTTTCATTACAGCGCTATTGTGTTGTCTTTTAAGGAAATCGTAGCTATAGACGGTGATGCGACGGTTCTTAGCACTGCTAATCCTAGCAGAGGTTATGTTTGGTTTAGAGGACTCGACCCCTCCATGGATCTGGTAGAAATTTGTGAATACTGATACTAGTGCAGGCAGAATATTAGCATGTGTAGGAGTTGCTCTTAATGTTAGGTTGAAGGAACGCGTATCCATTTTCTTAGCACCATTGTTTCTTTTTGTCACTCTGGTTTTATCTTTCAGACTCTACCGGGTGACTCTGGGACTCCCAATCTGCAGTTTGACGTGATCTAGTCATACAGCAGAATTCTGTTTTTGAAGACTCCTTTACAACAGTGCCGCTATATTCATGCCAGTGTATGTCGACACGTTAGCATCTCAAGTGCCAATATTTAATAGACTTCATTTCACATGTATGAAAAGTAAATTTTGCATAAGTTGTAGATATATCTATCAGCCTAGCTTTATGGGTCTTATTTGAGATTTATGTCACTTTCTGCATGCCCCTAAATGCTCATCTTGATTTCTTGGAAGCTAATATTCTTAACGACAATAATGATCACTAGTGCTTAAGTCAAACGCGAATGTGGGAAACAATCGAGAAATAACCCGCTAATGAGAAACGAAATTGATGACAATAAGAACACGTTTTTAATTTGTTCAACAAGTTTCTTTCTGAAATTATTAAATTTTTCATGTAATTGAATGGTAATTTTTACCATTGCATGGTAGATGAAACCAGAACTTAGTGACCAGATAATTAATTTGGCACAATTTTAAAAAATAAGAGCACACTTTATGAAGTTGCTAAGCTTCATCAACTGTAATAATAACTTTCATCAATAATTTTGAAGCTACCGTATAATGTTTGAATTGGAGGCTCTGATTGGGATGGTGTTCAACATTAAAAAAATTATTATGTTTATTAATTAATAAACTCATGCACTGTTCAGAAAGGTTATGAAAGCAAATAAATTTAACAATGATAGTCTATTAATTCTATCAAATTTATGTAATTTAAGGAAAAAAAAAATGCGCATATCTCAAAGTATCAACCGTAACATTTTAGATTCTTCTAGCAATTTTTTATTTTTGTTACATATGACTCATAAGTCCTAGTCAAAAAAAAATCGTTATCAGTCTATTAACCTACATGCTTTAAAATAAAAAAACTTTGCCCATGGAATTTAATTTATTTTATAAAATCCATGTGTGAAATCAAACAAACAATTTTATGTTTGTTTACTATTACTATAAATTTTTAAAAAGATTGTGGAATTCCAAATTTCCATAATAAAATGGAATCTTAAAATAATTAGTTATAGAATCTATTGCAATACCAATCACAACCATAGTGAGCTACATAATGCAATGTCTTCAAAATATTCATTTTGGGTAAAACATACTGCGATAAGTTACTAAATGTATTTGGCTTAGTGTAATAGACTAATCCAACCTCCAAAAGACCAAACTATTAATTCCTGCTCAAGCAAATATGTTGTATGGTTTGCTACAGAAACTCCCAGATTATAATTCTCCACTTATTTGCCTATAATATCGTTTGCATATAAAAATCGCATTCTTTATAGCATACTGAATGTGTAATTGATTTTATATGCTCAATAATTCCCTATATTCTACTTAAATATGATAAACTCAAAATTTGAAAATCATTGACTCATTACATCACTTGCACAAGACACATGCTACACAACATTCTGTTAATAAATGATTAATTTTATTTGTTCAACATTATGTTGTGTAGCATAATTTTATTTGTTCAACAAATAAAATTAATCATTTATTAATTTTATTTGTTCAACAAATATGTTGACGACGCTGCGAATAAAATTAATCATTTATTCCGTATTTTTTAATGTATACATTAAATACATCAATTGTAATAATAAATACACAGTGCTTTTGTGCATTATAATTATCATTTTACAATATTTTTTTCCTATTCCATACACAAAAAAATGCATTTATTTCTCTTTATTTATCCATTTTCATGAAAGTCACATGAGACTCAAAATGTAGTAAGTATATTCTCTATGGACATATAATTCTTAGAAAAAAAAACACTATTTACTCATATAAAATCTTGTTCAGTTGTCAAGCGAATTCATTTTAAAACAGTTCCAAGGGTATTTGAAAATTTATTTACATATTTCTAAAAATACACAAACTAATAAATGAGTGAATGAGGACAGTACAAGCCAAATCCTACGTGGAGGGCCCATCCAATCAGAGCATGCCATGAGGTCAACTTCGACGTGAGAGGTACCACTCAAGAGAATATCCTTCAAGTCAAACGGCATCCACAGCCACTGGACGAATGATAAATCGACAGATGAATGAACGATATCTGTCCATGGTCTCTTCTATAGAAAGCCCTGCTCGGCAAATCTCAGGTTTTCTTCTTCCGCTTCGCAGCGTCGTCAACATATTTGTTGGGCACCGAACCCATCTTCTTCCATCAATTACGAGCTCGCATCGAGGCCAGAAGCATCAATCCTCACGCGCAAGTGCTCAATTGGGTTTGGTAAGTTTTTCCGCTGTGCTCGAAACCCACGTAGACAGACCGGGAGGGTTAGGGTTTTCAGGTCAGGTTTTGGGTTGTGTTTTTGGAGTTATTCAACGGTGGTGTGATTGGTGAGAGTACGTGCGTGGGGTTCGTGTGGCAGGAATCGTTTGAGCGTTGGCAGGAAGAAGGGAGCCTTACGGTCGAAACCCAGACGGTGTGTTGTGTGGGGAGGAGGAGGTTGTTTTGAAGCAGAGCAAGCTTTTGACAGAGGCAGAGTAGTAGGAAGGGAAGGTAGAGGAGGGCGTGAAGGGGGCCAACTGAGACGGCGCAGCCGCTGCTGCTTCTGCTCGGCTGGGAGGGATGGAGGGAGGGGGCGACGAGGAGAGATTGCAAGAAGTGGCGCCCAACTTAAACGGGACTCTCGAGGACAACGACGTGGATGACGAGGAGCAGCACCAGCAGGACGCAGTTGAGGACGACGAGCCCCACCCCGACGACAAAGAGGAACGAAACAACGGGTTTCAGAACGGAGGGTCGGCAAGAGACTCCATGATAGAGAGTGGTTTCAAGGATTCGCCTCGCGATTCGCAAGGGAAAGCGTCCGGTTCAGGGTTAGTTGCCAGTGGCCCTAGCTCTAGCTCTAGTGGTAGTCTCACCATTAGTCTGGCCTCCCAGATGTAGGTGTCCTCGCTCGAGTGTGTTGTGATTGGGGTTTGCATGTAGGAGGTTAGTTTGGTCACTGGCCATGACATGTATGATAGCTAACGCACTACCCGTTCGCTTGATAGAGGGAAAATTTTCATCGGCGGCTTGTCATGGGATACTTCTACAGGTGTGTGCGCTTCTCTTGGTTGTGCATCATAACATTTGCATTGTACTTTGGGCGTCAGTGAAGTTACTTCATTTTTTTTTGTTTTCTTTGTTTTGCATCAGTAGTCACGTGCACAGTGTGGTCGTAGGTGGGGTATTTGGGTACAGCTGTCAAACTTGATCGTTTTAATTGGCAACCACTTTTCTGTGATTTAAATTGAACCGATCTTTTGTGGTTGACGACGTATGTGTGCATATACGGTAGTTTGATGGAGTAATTTTTTTTCAGCCTGTCTGAAGTATAGAAGTGTATGCATTTAGCTTTGACCCGTAATCAGAGAGATAGTCTTTACCTACAGATGAGTTGTGCGGTGCACTGCATGTGGTAATGTGGTCGAATAGTTGTTACCATTCGTGTGCTGGGATACAGACCGTCAAGTCTGCTATTGTTCAGGGAGTCTAATGAGATTATAGTCGGTGTAGCTGGCTGTGCGTGTTATCGTCTCTTATCTTGTTGGGTTTTTACAGACAATTTGCAGAGTCACTTCAAAAAGTATGGTGAGATCATCGATGCGGTCATCATGAAAGACCGGTCTACAGGACACCCGCGCGGATTTGGATTTGTGACATTCGCTGATCCAGCCGTGTGCGACAACGTTGTGCTGGACAAGCATGTGATTGATGGGAGAACGGTAAGTTTCGGGTCGAGTCTGTGGGGTCTATGTATCTTTACCTGTCGACTACTGATAGCTCGTTCCTTGTAGTGGGTAGTTCCCAACGTAAGCTTTGATAGTTCGTACTGATGTAGAGTGGATTAGGGTGATTAGTAGCACTAGAGGTATATGGGGATCTCACTAGATGTAGCTGCAGGTGGAGGCCAAAAAGTCAGTTCCTCGTGAAAACATGGCAGCAAGTAAAGGACCGAAGACTAAGAAGATTTTTGTCGGAGGCATTCCTCCTTCTATTACAGATGGTATGCAGAAGTGCTTGCGAGCATTAGCCTTCCCTACCTTTGACTATGCAGTTCAGAAACTAGTTGGTGTGAGCCCGACTGCTAGGTGTTAGGTGGTCGCTTGTTAGGGGCAGGTCGAATAAAAATAAAAGGAGAGGGTTTGGGGAGCTGACGGTGATGTCGGGGTGCTGAGTGAGGGCGTTGTGGTTGTTGTTGAACAGAGGAGTTCAAAAGCTACTTTGCTGGTTTCGGAAGCGTAGTGGAGCACCAAATAATGCAAGACCACAGTACCGGTAGATCGCGTGGTTTTGGCTTCGTGTCGTTCGACAGCGAGCAGGTGGTGGAAGAAATTCTTGCTCACGGAAAGATGCACGAGCTTGGAGGAAAGCAGGTGAATGATCGTGATTGCTTACCTGTCCAACCTTATCATAGCAACTTGAAACTTAGTGGCAGATTTCAACAATGGTTGACAATGTTAGAGGATCCTTTAATGCGATGTTTCTATGGATCGTGGTTGTGCTGAATGTGCTTTGGTGTGGGTCGTGCAGGTGGAGATCAAGAAAGCAGAGCCAAAACGACCTATTCAAGACAGTCCCGGTGGCGAGTACCCAGGCGGCAGGGGTGGGGGTTACGGTGCAGGCGTAGCAGGAGGCTATGCAGGATACGATGGTTATGGAGGATCCGGCAGTGCTGGGTATGGAGCTTCATACAGGTCGGGTGGGTATGGAGGAAGAGGCGGAGGTTATGGTGGGGGCTATGGAGGAGGCTACAGTGGAGGATATGGATATGGTGGAGGCTATGGAGGTGGGTTGGGGGTCGGAAGCTACGGTTCAGGTGTGGGAGGTGGATACGGGGGCAGTTTAGGGTATGGCTCTGGTGGTGGCTACGGGGCAGGGATGATGAGTGGGTATGGCGATGGAGCTGACGGATATGGGTCAATGGGATACGGTGGATACAGCGGCTCAGGAGGTTACGGTGGAGGATATAGCTCAAGTGGCGGCTATGGTGGAAGTTACGGTAGCAGTCGTGGTTACAGCAGCAGCGGCGGCGGTGGCAGCAGCCGCGGACGCTACCACCCATATGGGAGGAGCTAGCGTCGCTGTAGATTCGGGACGTTAGGGACAGTGTCATATATTGCAGAGTGGAGCACACGCAGTTTGTGAAGTTATTAGTGAAGAGGCAGGCACTGTCGAAGGAACAAGGTCTACTGATGGGGGCTCCTTGCGCTGGATAGTCGTTTTTTTTAACTTGTAATTTTGGGTGAAGACACGGTGCGTTCATATTTATCAGAGGAGGACAAGTTAGTTGGAAGTTACTAAAATTTTGTTTCTGTACTTCTGAAGCATGAAAGAGATCAATTACTGTTGCATTCTTTGCTTTGTCGCACTGGTTTGATGGAAAAAGGCTCGAGTCTGCCTGCTGGTATTGTCTTGTGCTTGCTCTTACCAAGTAGCCTCTTATCTTAGTTCTGTTTTGTTTTTATAATATGTTTATTGTAACTGTTAAATAGATCATTTCTTTGAAATTGTATCTTTTGTGTGGTATTTTCAAGAGTAATTGATAGATCTTTTAAATAGATATTAAAGAAGCAAAAAGTTTTAATCCACGGCAAATAATGAACCACCAAAACAGAAGATCTTAATGAGTGTGGGTTGGTGGATAGCGTCTTTGTACTTCTGGGAAGAGTTATGTACACAAAGATGGTTTTTTTCAGGTGTAGTGTATGGAAGCCATGAGGATTTTTATTTGAAAACCATAACAATTCAAAAATAATTCTAAAGCCAAGTTATTGGGGGAGAATTTAGAACTAACATGAAATTGGATGTGCATGAGTTTAAAGAAGGATTAGTTGCATTTTAATTAGAGTTTGTAAATGAAAAAACTAAACAAATGCAGCTTAAGGAAGAGGTGTTATGTCATACCACTTATGTTATCATCTAATTTTTTAATCTATTATATATAAAGTTAATCTATTTTTTTGTTCTAAAAATATTTAAGAAGTAATTTTGTCACATATAAGGTTATTGCAAACTATGTTATGTTGTTAAAGTTTGAAATGTTTTAATTCGCTATAGTTCAAAACTATTGGTGTAATTATGCATTTAATATATATTTGCATATTTTCCTATTGTACAAATATATATATATTTTTCTTAAGTCTTACTATTTTCCTTTAAAAAAATATATTATTATAATAATCATGAAATTCAAGGAATAGTGGTTGCTACAAAGACTATTTCAACATTATAAAAAATTAGCCTTAATAATGGCCTATGACAATATCTTAATACAAAAGTAATTTTGTTTTTGAGTTAAACTTTTAAGAGATGCAAATTAGTTTTTAGTAATTCTAGAAGTGGTCAAAAGGCCTCTATAATTTTATTTAAGGTTGATTTCTTAAATTTCTATATTCTATTATTCTAGGAGTATCAAGAAAGATTAGACAGTTGTTTTGTAAAATATACTATGACCACTCATATTGTCACCATGGACATATATGAGAATGAAGTTGCAAATACACCTTATCTATACAACTTCAACTTGTATGTAAATGTTTTCTATTCCAACAATAACATAAGGTCTTTGCAAAATCTATCACAACCAAAAGTAGGAGATACTATATACAACTTTTAATAGTTAAAAAGAAAGTAGTGATTGAAACTCTTGGAGGAAAAATACTATATAAAAATCATTAATCAAAATTATAATTATTGGTTTTTATTAGCAATTAATTTCTAGCTCTATAATTTTACTATAAAAAATTAAAGATAAAATTTCTCAATTTGTAACAAATTTTGGAAACAAAAAAATAAATGAGAATCTAAACACCAATAATTTTGTACAAACCCTATTAAAACATCTATAAATATTGCTACTTCATCTTTAAATCTAGATGTAGTTGGTTATTCCTAGAGCTTCTAATAAAACACATGTGCAACTATAATTTTTTAATTTTAAGACTTTTTATTAATAATAATCATATCTTTCTTTAATGAAGGTACTTTATCAATTAGTCAAAAAATAAACTAATAAATTTTAAAGACTTCTAGTGCAATTGACCTAATCTAATAATTAATACCAACCTAGTTATAACATTTTTTCTTATAACATTAATCTTTCTAAAAAATCAATAATATGATTTAGAAGAAGAACTATATGCTACATAAAGTATTGTCTTGATGTCTATCTATTGTACATTTGTCTATCTTACTAAGAAAAATATCTATATCCTTGTTATTAGAAATCATAGATGCAAATGTAGAAAGAATTTATGTTAAACAAAAAATCTTTGATAAATAGAACAATGTGGGTGCAATCTAAATTCAAGTTGGTGATTGGAATGATAATAGAATTAAATGTGTGGACATTCAACTTATTAATGTGCCTCATTTTTTTTCTTATCTAAAAAATAAAAATTAATAGAGTAGTTTTTAGCTACTAATATACTTTTCAAAATTCTTTATCTTATGAGTTAAGTTTCTAGAAATTTATTTATTCAATTTAGTGGCTCTCTTTAGGTTTCTAATAAAAGATAAATTTGGGCCATTGATCCACATAAGCATCATATTAATTACTTGTCTTTTACTTCACTTTCTTCCAATTATAAACAAAGTTGGTATTTTAATGTAATAGATATTATTTGAAGAATCAACAACATACAAAGATCCAAAGAGAAGAAATTGTTCTCTAAGTTGACTTCTGAAAGCAACTCTCTTGCTTATAGAATGTAAAAATTAGATTTTTGGCTCCTATAAGCCTCTTCAATTGAAAAAAAGTCATCTATATATGCTTCATTATATTATTTCTTTGAAAATGTTGAATACATAAGAATATGTGGATTGAACAAAAAGAAGTCATGTTAGAAGCAATCAAGAAATATATAATAAAATGGTTTTTAATTGTAAATTTAGTCTACAAGGGCAATATATAAAGGATTTTTTTGCAATAGAAAAAAAGACCAAACAATAAACTTAGAACAAAAATTAACCTAATGCTTGTCATTTTTAAATTGAAACTTGCCATTTTGTCATTTCAAAGCTTTTAGCTTTATAGATTAAATCCTTCTGTTACGTTTAAACTATTGTTATTTATATCCAAAAGATCTTGTGTGTTTGGTTGTCTCAAGCATTGTGTATACTAAGTCTTTAGAAATAGATAGTTTTAATATGGTGACTTTCTTTACTAATTAAAACATCATAACTTTAAACAAAAATTATCAATATTGTCATCAACTTGATGCCAATAATTACCATAACACTAATACATTATTCTTGTATAAAGACACAATATGACAAAGAACTAGTAAGAATGGTCAAGCTTTTGAAAAGAATAAAACTAGCTCTTTGCTAATCTTAATTCAACCTTTGTTATTCAATAATATCAAGAAGCATGAATAGTACTTACAAGATATTTTTTTAGAATACAAATCTAATTTGAGTATAATATCATTTTATTATTAGATTATAAATGCTATGCAAAAAGATTTGAAAAAAATGTGTTTTAATCTACAACACATGTTAATATTAATAAGACAAAATGAAATCAAACTAGCATTTGTACTTCAATGTGAAGAAAATTAATTGATAGGATTCTTTCATGTTGTAGAAATAGAATTATTAAATTATAAACAAGACGCTAGAATTAATAAATTATAAGGTACTATCTCAAAAAATATAGCAAAACTAATTGCCAAAAAATATGCAAGTTAATACACAATAATAATATTTTCTACTATGTGGTTTTTTTCAATTTATTTCTAAGTTTAATTTTTGTACATTTTTTATACTATCCATTTTCTACCTATAAAAGTGGTATGTCTAATTGTGTAGTTCTTAAGGAATAAAAATTAACTTTTCATATATTTAATTCACAAGATTAATTGTACCAAGTTTTAAGGACAAATAAAAAGTGTATTATAAATCAAGTTTAAAATTTTGTAATTATATTTTTTGCTTAGGAATAATCAAATAAGTATGTTCATTTATGCCAATAATATATATTTTTAAATATTTTAATTTAATATAAAAAATATTTTATTTATTTAATGTTTACTAGTCATTGCTCTATTTTAGGTAGTATTGCAGTTTGAGAATTATGTTAGGTCTATAATTTCTTAATTGCCTTCACAATAAGAATTATTGTTGTCAAAGAATTTTTTTATAAGTGCACTGCTTGTTGCATGACTTTTACTAGATTATAAATTATAATCATGTATATATATATATATATATATATATATATAGTTTCAACTCTAATTCTAAAAATAATTACCAAATTGATTTTTTTAATATTAGGATTTTTTGTTGCAACTCTTATTTCAAATTGTGTTTGTTTGCAAAGAAATCAAATAGGGTAGAACAAGCAACAATGTAAAATATAGTGAGCATCTAAATTAAATATGGTATCACACATTTGAATTCATTATGATATCACAACTAATGCATGTAATTTATTCACTCAAATATTATTTAATAATTAGATTATAAAGTTCTACAAAAAATTAGTCTTAAATTCTTAGAATTACTTTTAATTATTATTATAAAAAAATTAATAAATGATGTTTAAATATATAAATTATAAAGTATTAATAAATCACAAATTTTAAAATTGTATTAAATAAAATATAATTATGAAGTTGCTAGTAGTATTGCTAATAAAATTATTTTTATTAACTAAGATTCTTCTTAGAATTATTAGTGTGATACATGACTCTTGCTAAAATTTAAATTTTTTAAACAATTTAAAAGTATTTGCTAACATACTTTGTTTGAGGCACAATATTTAATCAAAACTTGCATGCATGAATCTTGGAAAATATTAATAAGAATTTGACAAATTTTTTTCAATTTTGTCAGATATAAATAATTTTTTTTTAGAACACAAATTATTGATTATTAGAATATATAATACTAATTGTCAAGGATGCAAGTTAGCAGGTTAGCAAGAACTAAGGAAAAGAAATCAGAACTACAATAATTTTAAGAACAAAAAATTGGATGGACAAGAACAAGAACTAGATCAAGAATAAGAAATTGGATTAATATCAAGAACAAGGCAATACTCTGGATTACTCCAAGACTTGTGTTGGCAAGATTGAGGTGCTCCTTAGTCTTGCCTCTTATTTATACTATGAGGCCTTATGTCCTATTGGACCTTCTAAGAATATCTTAGAATAGTTTAAAAGCTTCACGAAGATTTTGGAAGACTCTAAAAAGTCTATGGGGGATCTTGGAAGGTTGAAGAAGATTCTAGAGGGTCCTAAGAGTAACTTAGAATATTTTAGAGGGTCCTAAGAATATCTTAGAATATTCTAGAAGTTTGAAGAAGATTTTGAAAGACTCTAAAAAGTCTACGAGAGATCTTGGAAGGTTGAGGAAGATTCTAGAAGATTCTAGAAGATTTAAAAAGATTCTAAAAAGCTATAGAAGGTTCTAGAAGACTATAAAAAGTTCTAATAGTGGCTTAAAGTATATCTGTGACATCATCTTTTCTTCTAGCGACGAGTTTCACGAGGAGCCGAAACAATTTGATAATCAAATCATATGCATAAAAATTTTAGAATTCATCGGAGTAGAGAAGCAATATATTCCATCTTTTGTGCATTGGTTATTGGTTCAACAAGAACCTTGAGATGGTATCGATGACCTCCACATATAATCTCTGTTAGACCAACATCCCATCTAAGAATTTGTTCTTCATTGTAACCTTCAAAACATCCTCCAAATATAATTTTTGGTCCACCTGGGATCACCCTTCTAACTTCGAGGAGTATTACCAAAGTTCGAGCATTTGAATCAAGATTTTTGTGATGAGGCCGTATCTCCAAAGATTCCAAGCGTGGCCTTACTTGACATTGAGATACTCCTTCTTCATCTTATCCATGTTCTTCAAACCTAACATATTGTGAAAGTTGTAATGATTCCCTAGCCGCTTCTATACCACAAGAGTCTTCTGACTCTTGTTCCTGCAATTCTTTTGAAATACAAAGATTTGACATGATAACTAATAAGCTTTTAGCAAGATCTATTCTATCCTAGGAAAATACAAGTGCAGGTCTTGGCGTGGCTCTTCTTTTTTTATAGTGGTCTTTTGTTGTTGATAGGAAGCATCATTTAGAAGCCAAGAGATATTATTGTCCACGAAATCTTCAATGACCATAGAATCTAGGTTTTTTTAGGATATTGTTGATGGAATTGGTGAACCTTCTTAGGTGCATTCTTAAGGTTATCTGAGGGTTTCCATGTTCTTTCGCTAACTCCATAGCCCTTCTAATGGATGAAATATTCCAATCGTCTATATTTTATACGTGAATCCAATGTTTTATCTACCTCGTATTCAATCTCTTGATTGACTTCAACTGGAGTTGGTGGTGGAATAGTTCTTTCAGCAATATTTGATTTATAATAGGTTTCTAAAAGCGAGACATGAAAGACTGGATGAATGTGCATGCTACTTGGTAGTTCGAGACAAAAACTTACTGGATTTACTTGGTGTAGAATTGTAAAAGGTCCAAGTCTTTGATAGTCTAATTTTCATGATGGTCGATTTGTTTATATATTTTGTCGAAGTAACCAGACACGATCTCCTATTTTGAAATTTGGTTGGTTTTTGCGATGAATGTCTGCATAGTCTTTATATCAATCTTGGGCTATTTATAATTGGAATTTCAATTCTTTATGGATGGTTTTAAAATAAGTAGCTTGATTCTCTGCAGCATGGCTTCTCACATCTTCAATTTGAAATGGATCTGCTCGAAGGTGGTATCCATAGTTTGAGAAGAATGGAATTTGCTTTGTTGAAGAATGTTCGGAATTATTGTATGCAATCTCAACCAATGGTAGAAAATCCGTGCAATCATCTTGTTAGTAATTTATACTGCAACAAAGATATTGTTCTAAGATCTGATTCACTCGTTCTATTTGACTGTCAATTTGAGGATGATAAGCGGATGAGAGGTTGATCTTGACCTTTAAAAGCCGAAATAATCCTCTCCAAAAGTTTGATACAAATTGTGGTCCTCAATCTAAAATAATATCAATTGAAAGGCCATATATTCGATAAATATTATCAATAAAAAGCTTGGCTGTTTCCTCCCCGAAAATAATCTTGTTGCATGGGATAAAGTGTGCCATCTTGGTAAGACAATCTACCACCACAAAAATTGAATCTTTTCCATTCAAAATTGGGAGGTCTGTAATGACGTCTATTGATAATGATTGCCATGGGCCCTTAAAAATTGGAAGGGGTTGCAGAAGTCCATATGGTTGGTATCTTGGAATCTTTATTCGCGCACAAATTTTACATGATTGGATGAACTCTTTCACCAATTTCCACATTTGAGGCCAATAATAGTTTCTTGATATCAATTCCAAGGTCTTATTGAAGCCAAAGTGTCCAGTTACTAGAAGGTCATGTCGAGCTTGAAGGATTTGAAGTCTTGTAGGTCCTAGAAGAATATATAGGAGATTCTTGAAGTATAACAATCCATCTTTGAATTTGAAATTATTGTCTTCTTCCACATGTGCATTTTTTGAACGTTATTGGATGTTCTTTATAAATGGATCTGTCTTCATTGCTTTTGGGATTTCCATCTTGAGAGTTGTATATGTATAGATAGATATCGTCGATGTCTTTAACTACAAATTGGACGGCTTCAACATGATTGATTTTTGTTGATCCAATATAATGTCTCCTATTCTTGGTGCAAGATATGATCGTTGAAGAAGGGCATCTGATTTTCCTTGAAGTTTTCCTACATGATATGTAATTATAAAATCAAATCGAGATAATGATATGCTCCATTGTGCTTGTCGACGATTTAGAACTCAAGCACTCATAAAATATTCCAAGTTTTTGTGGTTGATATATATTATGATCTTGTATTGAGCTCCTTCCAACAAATGGCGCCATTCTTCAAAAGTATCAATAATTGCCAATAATTCTTTGTCATGGATCTTGTAATTAATCTCTGCAGCTGAAAATTTTTGAGAGCGGAATGCTACTAGATGTAGTTGACCATCATCACCAGTTTGAGAGAGTATAGATCCAAATACAAAATCTGAAGCATCCGTTTCCAGAATAAATGGTTTTGTTGGATCTGCATGGACAAGTATAGGAGCAGAGGTGAAAGAATTCTTTTAGCTTCTTAAATGCTTCTTCAACCTTATCATCCCAAATAAATTTGTCTTTGCTTGTAAGTCGCGTTAATGGAGCCGCAATCTTGGAATAATCTTTAATGAAGATTCTGTAGAAATTTACAAATCCCAAGAAACATTGTACATCTCTAATTGATGACGATTGTTTCCACTCTATAACAGTTTGAATCTTCTTTGGATCCATGGAAATCCCATTTTTTGAAGCAATATATCCCAAAAATTTGACTGATAGTTGGTGGAAAGAGTATTTCTCCAATTTGGCATATAATCCACTTTCTCGTAGTTTTTTTAATACCTTCCGTACATGATATTCATGCTCTTCTTCATTCTTAGAAAAGATCAAGATATCATCCAAGTAGATGACTACAAAGTCATCTAAGTATTCTCGTAAGATATCATTCATCATATGTTGGAAGACTGCAGGTGCATTTGTAAGTCCAAAAGGCATAACATTGTATTTCCAAATGTCCATACCTTAAGCGGAATGCTGTCTTCCATTGATCTCCTTCCTTAATCTTGACTAGGTTGTAGGCGCCTCTCAAATCAATCTTTGTAAAAATCTTTGCTTGTCTTAATTGTTCCAATAATCTATCACGGATATAAGATTTATTCCAATAAATTATCTAAGTAATAATAGACCAATAGAAGTAGGTAAAATAAGTTGATTTGATAATATGTGATAGAAAAGCTTCCTAGAAGCTTCATAGACGCGAAATCACCTTTATACATGTCTATAGGTAATTGGTAGGTTAAAAACTTAGTTAACAAGGTAGCCACATGGTGCACATGTTGGTAGCTTATAGAACAAGCTAGCCATGTGTCACACATTTTGGTAGCTTGTGGAACAAGCCAAGTACGTGGCACACATGTGAGAAACTTGTCGTGCAAGTTTGACATGTGTCTTACAAATTAGACATGTATATGAGGTCTTATAGAATACCGCCATGTAGCTCTTAGTTAGATAGTATTTATAGAGGCAAGAGTGAAGCCCTCTTCACTCTTGTCAACTCCTTTCTTGATCTTAGTCTAGTTTCAAGAGTCCTCATGTTTCTAGTCTTTGGCAATAGCCATTCCAATTTTCTTTTGAATATACATACTTTCTTATTTTATTTTGTGATTTTACTTTGACACAATTTTTATTAGATTATACATTTTTTTCTAGTTCATATCCTTGACTGATTGACAAGAGTACACTTATAATATCATAGCTTTGTCTCGTCTTGATTTTAAGAGTGGATTATCCCTTTTTTCTTAATACGACACAAGTATTTTAGAAGTTGCGAATTACCTTCTTCTAAACTGATATTATTCCTAGTGTTTTCTTTGTTCTCCCTGTTACTTATCTCAAGTAGTGTTATATATTTTTTGAAGTGTTATCATGGCCGAGCTTGCCAAAATGAATAGTGCAATGGCACAAATGCAAGAGCAAATGAGGGAATTGATGCTTGCAATGCATCAACTCAGTGTACCCCACAAGGAGCAACAAGGTTACCAAATAATGAAGATATAGATATGGTTGGAGCTGCTTCAACATCTATACCAAGCCATATAATTCTTCCTACATTGGAACATCGTCCAAGCATCAGAGAACCAAAAATTGGTCTACCTGAGAAGTTTGATGGCACAAGATCCAAGTTTCGAGGATTCATCAACCAAGTCCAACTGGTGATTGAATTGCAACTACAAAGTTTTCCAACTCCAGGATCACAAGTCAGATTTATTGGTACACTACTTTCAGGTTCTGCCTTATCTTGATTTTCATCTTTTCTAGAACGATGTGATTCAATATTGGATAATTTAGAAGCTTTTTTAGCAGAATTTTGATCTATGTATAGAGAACATGATGCAACTTGTGTTGCAACCAACAAGCTTCGTATCCTACGACAAGGCAATTGATCAGTGACATTATATGCTTCATAATTTTGACAACTAGCAATCGATATCAAGTGGGACAATGCTGCACTCATCAGTCAATTTTTCTACGGATTACAATATGAAGTGAAGAAATTGATGTTGAACTTACCCGATCCTCAAACAATGAGTCAAGCAATAGACTTTGCGGTGAAGTGTGATAATCGGCTTTTCGAATTTAGATCTGAAAGTCGTACAAGAGAACCTCAACGACATTATAATTCAGTGGCAGCACCAATGACTTCTCAATATGTACCTTCAGAAATCGAGGACATGCAAATTGATGCTATACATTTCAAGCCGCTTACTGAACAAGAAAAGACTCGACGTCGTTAAGAAAGATTATGCTTGTATTGTGGAGAATCTAAACACACTGCTCAAAATTGTCCAAAGAAACGACGCAACCACAAAATGAGGAGTACAACTGTCAAAGAAGACAATATGTCGGAAAACGAGTTTGTCCAGCCACAATAAGGACCGTGCGGCTGGGATCTTGTACAATTTCTAATGAAGGTCCTATCCTCTCCTCACAACTATCTCTTTGTTTTATAATAGATGTGTATTTAGGACCTAATAATTACAAAGCCTCTGCTCTAATAGATTCGGGAGCCTCGGCTTGTTTTTTAAATGAAGAATTTGCTAAAAACCATAGAATATATATAGTACAAAAATCTAAACCCGTACACGTAGAAGTCATAGATGGTCGTCCTTTATATTCTGGAGATGTTACTTATGAAACACTTCCTCTAGATGTAGTAATAAATGGGTATAATGGTTACGTAATTTATAATATAATTAGATCTCCTTCTATTCTAGTTATTCTTAGTCTATCATGGTTAGAAAAATACAACCCTCGAATATATTGGATTTCTCGTACTTTGAACTATTTTAAAAGTGTAGCTATCAATATAGTTAATCAAGTAAGAAATCACAAGTCTTGTAGAATTAAACCTGCATTTGTAGGTGCAAGAGCTTTCTTGTATGCTGCAGAAGAAGGATCACCTTTTGTTATTTATGCTACACCTATTTTCAATGATAGAAAGACTTCAAGTAGCATTCCAAGTCAATATCAAGATTATCAAGACGTTTTTGAGAAAAAGAATGTAGATATTCTTCCAGAGCATCGTCCATACGATTGTTCAATCGACCTTAAAGAAGGAACTCAGCCACCATTTGGACCAATCTACAATTTATCACAAGATGAATTGGCTGAACTCAAGGCGTATATTGACGAGAATTTGGCCAAGAATTTCATACGTCATTTTAAATCTCCAGCAGGAGCTCCAATTCTATTTGTGAAGAAAAAAGATGGATCATTGCGGATGTGTGTTGACTATTGAGGACTCAACAAGAGCACAATCAAGAATAGATATCCATTACCTCTAATATCAGGACTCCTCGACTAATTGAATCAAGCTAGGATCTATACAAAAATAGATCTAAGAGGAGCATACAATCTAATACGCATCAAAGAAGGAGATGAATGGAAAACTTCTTTTCGAACCAAGTACGGACATTTTGAATATAATGTCATGCCTTTTGGACTTACGAATGCACCAGCTGCTTTTCAACATCTCATAAATGATATTTTTTGCGAGTTCTTAGATAATTTTGTCATCTGTTACTTAGATGATATTTTGATCTATTCTAAGAATATAGAAGAACATGAAATACATGTTCAACAAGTATTACAAAAATTTAGAGATGCGGGATTGTACGCCAAGATGAAAAAGTGTGTATTTTACACTACTCAAGTTGATTTCTTAGGATACATCATTTCAAATGATGACCTCATGATGGATCCTAAGAAAGTCGAAACAATCATGAATTGGAAGATTCCAAAGACGATAAGAGATGTCCAATGCTTTTTGGGATTCGCCAATTATTATCGGATCTTCATCAAAGACTTCTCTCGTGTTGCGGCTCCACTTACACGTTTGACTTGTAAAGACAAATTCCAATGGAATCAAGAAGTAGAAGCAGCATTTGAAGGTTTGAAGACATTTTTTGTTTCTATACCAATCCTGTATCGTGTAGATTTTTCCAAGGCGTTTTTATGGAAACAAACGCATCAGACTTTGCCTTGGATGCGGTTTTGTCACAAATGGGAACAGATGACAAACTTCATCCAGTAGCTTTTCATTCAAGAAAATTCTCAACAGCCGAGATCAATTATGAGATCCTCGACAAAGAACTTCTTGCAATCGTGGATTCTTTTCAAGAATGGCATCATTATTTAGAAGGCGCTTTGAGTCCAATCACCGTGTATACGGATCACAAGAACCTCGAGTATTTCATGTCGCCACGTGTGTTGAATTGTCGTCAAGCTCGTTGGAGCATGTCTTTGTCAAGATTCGAATTCATTATCACTTATCGGCCAGGAAAACAACAAGGTTTGTCCGGTGCCCTTTCTAGACGTTCTTATTTTGTACCAAAAGAAGGAGATGCAGCTTTTGAGCAACAAAGAACAGTTCTCTTGAAACCAGAGTAGTTTTATCTTTGAGCAATGAAATCAACATTGACTGTTGATTCAACTTTTTTCAAGCAAATTCAGTCAAGTATGTCCTCAAACCCTCTTGTTCATGATATCAAAAATAATTCTTCCAAGTCTCATGATGCTTCTAAATTCGAGTTCAAGAACAATCTACTATATTTTGAAGGACGTCTATATGTTCCAGAAGGACAAGCACATTTACGTGTTCTTCAAGCACGTCATGATTTTCCAGCGGCAAGACATTTTGGATACAACAAGACTTTGGAACTTATATCAAGAGATTTTTGGTGGCCTCCAATGTGGAAAGCAATCAAAGGCTTTGTACAATCATGTGATATTTGCTTAAGATCAAAGACTCCTCGTCATCGGCCTTTTGGGCTTCTTCAGCCATTACCTATTCCAAAACAACCATGGTCTTCTGTTTCTATGGATTTCATCACAGATCTTCCAAGCTCAAGATCTTATGATTCTATATTTGTGATAGTAGATCGGTTCACCAAGATGGCACATTTTGTGCCATACACAAAATCTATCAGAGGTGAAAAAATAGCTAAGCTTTTCATTGATAATATCTATTACTATCATGGGTTACCTAAGGATATTATATCGGATAGGGGAACTCAATTTGTATCAAGATTTTGGAGAATCTTTTTTAAGATCTTAAAAGTGGACATAAAGTTATCTTCAACTTTTCATCCTCAAACTGATGGATAAACAGAGCGCGTGAACCAAGTCTTGGAGCAATATTTAAGGTGTACCATCAACTACCAACAAGATGATTGGATAGCTCTTCTGCCATTGGCAGAATTTGCTTATAATAATACAATACATTCTTCTACGCAACAAACACCTTTTCTTTGCCAATTATGATTATCACCCACGACTTGATGCTTTTGACTTTTCAAAAGTTGATAATCCAACAGGAGAAGATTTGGAAAATCGTTTGTCAGAGCTACATGCAATAATAAAGGTGCAATTAAAAGAAGCTCAAGAACGACAAAAAACAAATGCAGATGCGTATCGCAAGGAACAACCACAATTCAACGTGGGGGATAAGGTATGGTTACTTCGTCGTAATATCAAGACTACTCGTTCTTGTGATAAGTTGGACTATTGTAGGCTTGGACCTTTTCCTATTTTTGAACAAATCAATCCAGTTGCATATCGATTACATCTACCGGAGTCCATGAAGATCCATCATGTATTCCACGTGTCACTACTCGAGCCATATAAGATAGTGGACATACAAGGAAGAAGACAAATACCACCGCCTCCTGTAGAAGTGGACAACAATGAAGAATTCGAGGTTGAAGAGATTTTAGATTCAAGGCGGCGCCGAAATTAATTAGAATATCTTGTGCTTTGGCGCGGATACGATATTAGTGAACGCACATGGGAGCCATCAAAGAATCTAACAAATGCATCAATAAAAGTTAATGCATTTCATCGACGACATCCATCAAAACCAAGATAAATACTCAAGAAAATCTTCGTTATAAAGCAAGGCAGGTTCTATAGAGGTTTCATCCTACCTTGTATCATTGTTTGTCATTAGATTTTGTTTGTGCTAAAGAGATGGAGGATCAACAACCAGCGAATTTAGCTCAAGAGCTATCATTTGTTGATTTATCGGTTGAGACATTACGACTATCACAACCTTCAAGACGATGGAATAGAGATGAAGACCCTCAAGAACGACATGTCCTTCCTTGGATTGATGGCGAAATACAACAAGTTTGGTATCAGGACCTTGGAAGAGACTCTCGATGTTTGGTGATACTTTTAGAGGTAGGAACTACTCCTGATGGTGTTTCTAATGTTTTCTTTGAAGGAAGTTATGAAGGCCTCAACAATGATCAAATAATAGGGTGGTCCTTTTGCCTTGGTATGGGACATTATTGATGGCTGAAAGGACCTATCAACTACCTTCAAAGGGAACAAAGATCTGAGTATGTGGCAAGCACAATTCGACGTATTTTGGACTTTCTCAACATGTAATCACCGCTCTTCGTGGAACTCGTCCCTAGAAGGGGGGATAATGTCATGGACATAAGATTTATTCCAATAAATTATCTAAGTAATAATAGACCAATAAAAGTAGGTAAAATAAGTTGATTTGATAATATGTGATAGAAAAGCTTCCTAGAAGCTTCATAGACGCGAAATCACCTTTATACATGTCTATAGGTGATTGGTAGGTTAGAAACTTGGTCAACAAGGTAGCCACATGGTGCACATGTTGGTAGCTTGTAGAACAAGCTAGCCATGTGTCACACATTTTGGTAGCTTGTGGAACAAGCCAAGTACGTGGCGCACATGTGAGAAACTTGTCGTGCAAGTTTGACACGTGTCTTGCAAATTAGACACGTGTATGAGGTCTTATAGAATACCGCCACGTAGCTCTTAGTTAGATAGTATTTATAGAGGCAAGAGTGAAGCCCTCTTCACTCTTGTCAACTCCTTTCTTGATCTTAGTCTAGTTTCAAGAGTCCTCAGGTTTCCAGTCTTTGGTAATAGCCATTCCAGTTTTCTTTTGAATATACATATTTTCTTATTTTATTTTGTGACTTTACTTTGACACAGTTTTTATTAGATTATACATCTTTTTCTAATTCATGTCCTTGACATAATCCTGAGATTAATGGTAATGGATAGCGATTTTTTATAGTTACATTGTTCAGACCTCGATAGTCAACACACATACGTAAGGAACCATCTTTCTTTTTCACAAATAATATATGAGCTCCAGTAGGTGATTTTGAATGTCGAATAAAATTCTTAGCTAAATTTTCATCAATATATTCTCGTAAGGGTGTAAGCTCCGTTTGTGATAGATTGTAAATGGGACCAAATGGAGGTTGAGCTCCATCTTGTAATTCGATTGCACAATCATAAGGACAATGTTTCAGTAATATGTCTGCTTTTTTCTTTTCAAATACGTCTTCCAGGTCGCAATATTGATTAGGAATTTCTTGCTTTAGTTGTTCCATTTGAACCTTGATTGGGATAGCATACAATGCAAATGCATCTCTTTTTTTTGCTGCTTGCATAAATGCTTTAGCTTTAAAGAATAGAACAGTACCTCGTTTCTTCTTTTCATGTGTGGATCTTGAGGAAATCTTCCACGCATTCCAATCAATATCAGGATTATGTAGCTCAAATCAAGGAAGTCCAATGATAATAGGATTTGTCGGACATCTAATAATGTTGAAAACAATTTGTGATACTTGATCTCCTAATATCACTTCCAACGGTTGGGTTTCTTTGACAACATCTACTGATACAAGGTTTCGTCCATAAATGACTTCAACTGGTGTAGGATGGGTCTTCTTTTCAAGTAGTAGATTGTGCTTGGTTGCAAAATCCTTATCCATGAAGCATGCTGAGGCTCCAGTAACTAAAAAGGCTTTAGCAGAAATTTCTTGTTTCAAGGTTCTTATATATACAGGAAGTATAAAACAAGATGTTGGATCCGGAGGTAAAAAGAGACCTTTTTCTAGTACTTTAGATTAGGGGGTGTCCAACCGCAAGGTCCCTACTATGGCTGGACGTCTTTGTTTTTTGACCTTTCTAATTCGGATATTATACCTTGTGCCTTGAATTCTCTAGACTTATTTGGACAATTTGCTGCTTTATGATTGGGTCTTCCATAATATAGGCATAAATTCTCTTATCAACGTCTAGTCTTTTCCGCTAGTATTAATGGCTTGAATTAAGTCGTATCAATCTACATAGGTTCAGGATATATTAATGGCTTTTCCAATACTCTTGAAGATGTAGCAATCGTACCTTGATAGGTATCGCTGAAAATTGATCACCTTTCTTGTCGTAGTTCAAATAAGCAACTGTCACAAGTAATAGCTTGAGCTATGAATTCCTCTAAGCTTTCAATTCTTGGCATCGTAATCAATAAATCCTTTACATCATCTTTTAGGCCATAACGAAATCGAGTCATAAAAGCCTTATCATTCCAATCAAGATCACAAGTTAGTTGTTGAAATTCTGCAACATAAATTGCAGCTGAACGTTGCTCTTGTCGTAGATTTTGGATCTTCCTCTCTGCCACTCTTTCTCGATCACTGTCTCCAAATACAATAGTAAATCTTTCCATAAAAGCTTCTAAGTTGTACAAGATTGGAGAATTCTTTTTCAATAGTGGTGCAAACCATTATCGAGCACTTCCTGATAAAAGAATGCCTACAAAAGCGACGTGAGTGAATCCATCTAGGTAACGAGATGGATTTAGTTGTAAATAAAGTCGCTTTTATTGTACAAACCCTCGAAAGTTGGATCTTATTCATCAAACTTGTCAAGCATACTAGCTTTTGGCTCTTTTATGACAACCCTTGGAACTTCTAGAAAAGTTGTGTGCATAGCTTGTTTACCGCTTGCTTCTCTTAATTGAATAATTTCTTGTTGTAAGTTATAAATCTCTCGCTTAGTTTCTTCAGATACTTGCTCCATTTGCAATTCCTTCCTTGGATTACGGAAGAATGTTATTTCTTCTCGTAGTGTATCCAATAGGGCTCGAAGATCTGCAAGTGTTGCCACTCTATTCTCTGTTTGTGAGGATGCACCTCTATTAACCTGATCTATTTCCATCTTAAAAAAGAAAAAATCGATAAGCCGTTAGTATTTTTTATACTAAAAGGAATACTTTGAGACAGTTAGTTTAGAGGAGGGTAATCCGCAACCTCTAAAATGTAGTGATATAACTTAAGAAAGAGGTAATCCATTCTTTCCAAAGAAAAATCAACTACAACAAGTAAACATATCAGTCTAGAGGGGGATAGTCCGCACTCCTCTAGAACGCAATAGTATTTTGAAGAGGGGTAATCCACTCTCTATCAAGAGATCTAAGCTCTGATATGATTATGTAAGCAGTCTTGCCAAACTGTCAAGGACGCAAGTTAGCAGGTTAGCAAGAACTAAGGAGAAGAAATCACAACTACAATAACTTCAAGAACAAAGAACTGGATGGAGAAGAACAAGAACTAGATCAAGAATAAGAAATTAGATTAATATCAAGAACAAGGCAGCACTCTGGATTATTCCAAGACTTGTGTTGGCAAGACTGAGGTGCTCCTCAGCCTTGCCTCTTATTTATACTATGAGGCCTTATGTCCTATTGGACCTTCTAAGAGTATCTTAGAATATTCTAAAAGCTTCAAGAAGATTTTGGAAGACTCTAAAAAGTCTACGGGGGGTCTTGGAAGATTGAAGAAGATTCTAAAAGGTCCTAAGAGTATCTTAGGATATTCTAGAAGTTTGAAGAAGATTCTGGAAGACTCTAAAAAATCTACGGGAGGTCTTGGAAGGTTGAGGAAGATTCTAAAAGGTTCTAAAATATTCTAAAAGATTCTAAAAAGCTATAGAAGATTCTAGAAGAGTACAAAAAGTTCTAGTAGTGGCTTAAAGTATGTCCGTGACACTAATGACATTCATTTCTATTTAAAAAATAAAACATCTATAAACAACATAATTGCTTAAAAAAATTATTTGTATATACAATAAATTGATCATTTTTAGAAAGCCTACTACCTCCATACATTTTATAACCTTACAACTTTTATTAATTCTTCATAAACAATCCAATTTTGTAGCATTACAAATTACGAATATTATTTTTGAAACAACTCAAAATTTACTAATTTAAAATATATTGACTTGCACACCAGAGCCCACTACAGATCTTCCACATTTAGACACAATCATGCACTCCTCTGAATTCAGATAACATCAACAGATCACATGCAACATTTGGGAATGGTATTAAATAAGTGGAATATAACATTTAAGTTTCAAATATATATATTTCCAAGTAATTTAATTGATAACAACGTTCATTCATAATTAACACTGCAATTGAGTTCCAAATGTACATTGAGAGAACACTTTCCGGGGTCAGGCCCTCAAGCTTATATTCTAAAACAACATAGGAGCATGGAAATATCTGCAGACATAAATAACCTAAATAATCATCAATTTATCATTTCAAGTATCCAAGTTCGCATTAGTAAGTCATCATCATTAGACTCACATTAGAGAAAAACGAGATGAACCAGGTTGAAACTTAAAGAAACATGTTTCGATTAAGTGGAAAACTTGACAACAAATTGACCTCGCATATTCACATTCCTACATGCCGAACACAAAGCTTGGCAGTATCTGCGATCAGAAGCTCCTGAAGAAGGCGGCTTCGATCAAAAAATGGGTGCGTCTTCAGCTCCGCGAGCAATACACATGTTCAGTGTTGGATGATGCCACTGGACATGTATGACAAACCAAGTTACATAGGACTAGTGTACAGTGAATCAAGTGATACCCAGCGGTAATACAAGGCACCAGAGATTATAGACTCCAGCAATCGCATCAACGTTAATCAGGACAGTGGAGCATCTCACTGACTTTGGTCTTCACCTTTGGAAAAAAGGGTCAGTTGATTTCATGACCAGTAAGTGCGCTCGTCCTCTAACCAACGCTTCGAAATAGATCGGATAAATCTGTGCTTCGTGTGTATAAGACCATCGATTCAAGTCAGACCTGCTAGCCTTAAAGAGAATCAAGAGTTCGCATACTTTGCTGAGAGTCCTTGATCCACATGGAATCCAACAGAATCCACTTCGTGAGGGGTCTTAAAATCCCAACAAGGGAATAGCGTGACTCTACATCTATAACAGATGAAGTGGAGACCATCGTTCTCACCATGCTTCCACCCGTTCCGTCCGGTCTATGGGAGTCATGCGGCCACTTCCAGTCTTGGCTTTGAAGCTGTGTGTCGGTGGGAAGAGCATAAAGGGGCTGAAACTTCCTTGCGCCTCGTCACGGCCATTAAGTAATGAGCTTTGTGAGTTGTATCGGTCATAACTGGTCCCGACGCTGCTGCTAAGGTAAGAACTTGATTTCTGAGAACCAGCATATGCAGAACTATGTTGACGACCTTGAGGAGTCGGAATGGGCAGACGAGGATATCGCGAGCTGCCGCGTTCATGACCCATCCAGGCACCACTGTGTGAGCTTTGAGAGCTAGTCCGTTCATAATTCCGAAGAAGCCCCGCCGACGAGTTATGAGAGGTTTGAGACCATTGCCGATCATGGCGGTTGAACACGCTGCCCCCATAGTCATCATCGTTAGCATCCTCGGCCCAGAGAGCTGCTTGAGGGTCATGTTCAGGTTCTTCTGTTTCAGGAAATTCTGGTGATGATGGAGGTGAGTGAGATTCCAGCAGTGAGGCCTTCCGGTCCTTGAGAGTGCGGAGAATCAGAGTTTTGAGCAAGTTCATAACTTGAACAGCATGCATCAGAGCTGTCAATGGGTCAGCCATCTGCAAAGTAATGAATCACAGTTAATATGTAATTCACTTAATACAACATGTTAAACACAAATACTTCCGTAGATCACGTAGGAATCTATTTGGAGAGTCTGCAAACGACAGGACCAAATCTCTACAAGTCTGGTAAGAAAAAAGTCACAAGTTTGGGAAGGCACATCATTGCAGCGACATCACATACCTGCGTCATGTTAGGTGCAAACACCATTGCAATATTTCGGGCATTCATTTTGTTGAAAGCCTCGTGCTCCACAACATCGGCCATCAGGTTGACAGCCCAGTTCAGCAAAGCAGCCTCCGTATGTGGCAATTGCTTAATAAGGGCCAAGCTGTCCTTCTCACCATGGCAAGCAAGAACCTGCTCTGGACTCAACGAATCCAAAACACCTGTTGGAAGTTCTCGAAGCCACGCCTACATTCCAGGCCACGCAAAATAATAAGTTCGTTTGAAAGACAAGAAAATAAGGAGGAGGAAATTCGATGAGATTCCCTTTATGGGATAAACTAAGTTGGACATATTTACACATGTCCCTTCAAACACATATTGAAATGATTGCCACTAACCTTAATTAGGCCAGCTAAGGCGTGGATGTCAATGTCGGAAGGGACAATTCCGAGGTTGAGTTGCTCTCTCACATGCTCCTCGTGGCTGTTTTCAGGATTAATCCTGAAAATGCCCTCGGCCTGATTGAACAATAAATCTCAAATTAAATAAAGTTTAAACGTAATTTAAAAAGAGCGGTATAATACTTACTAAATCAAAGCCTATCCGCACATCTAACAAACAGTTACTCAAACTGTAACCGGAACCATGCACAGGGCGCAGGCAGGAAATTTGGTTTCAGCAAACATTCTGACGCAACACACCTTGAGGCCGTCTTGGTCGTATAACCGCTTCTGTAGGAGCAAAAGAAGCGTCGGAACCATGTTGCCGTGAGCATCAAGCGAGCACTGCATCGACTCCGCTGAGACACCGAACACATTTTGGCTGCACCATGACAGGTTGCACAGTGAGCCCGCGATGAGCATTTCACATATCAATCTGCTTTCTATTACCCCACAATAAAAACTGGCAAGTTTATAAGGTCTAAAATGAAGACAAACCTTGCACTTGGAGTAGGCCTAGGTACTTCGTGCTCATACTCCTCGGGCAGTCCAAGAAATCCATTGTAACGATCGAAAGTAACATGTGCAACATGCTCAACATCTGTTGGCCATCCAATATCCATACTCATCTTGATGTTCTTCCCTTTCACGCTCGCTACTTCCTTAAAGCAGGCTCGTGCGCTCTCTGCTTCCACGATTTCCACCTCCTCCTCAGCCTGACACGCAAGGAGCGACTTTCTAACTGTTGCAAACACTATCGCTACCATGGAAGATAGGCTTTAACGCCGGGCACTCTCACTGGAAGAAACTGTTGGGCTAATCCTCAAACAGCCAGCATCGTCTTCCAAGACAATACCCCTGTTCACCTGTGTCCTGTAAATGACTCAAAATCGAACAGCGCCCGCTGGTATCACGGAAAAAATGCCAAGAGTTTCTTCAGAAATGTAACACAATATTCCTTCTTTTAACCAGGTACAGTGTAATTCAGGTTTAGCACTTCTAATGCTAGAGAACTGTGATAGAACTCATAGAATAATCCTGGTTCGGATGTGAGGGAATGTTTTAAAACTTCGAGCCTGCATACATGAGGAAGAACGAGCACTGACTTTAGAATACATGCATATGTGGCGAGATAATCACTAAAAAAATAAGAACCCAATGTCGAGTTAGACTTTGCAACTGGGCAGTTGGAAATAAGCGAGAAACTTGTAATTCTACCCGAACTTGCAACACTCAAGCCTTCCCAATAACAATCCCAAAATTCCCGTGGACAAAGCCACAACGCATGCAATGAGCATGAATGTGTCCAAAGATTTTTCACGCTCAGATTTGAACAAGTCAATCCTACATTAAAAAATTCTCTCCATTCACAACCTTTCACAAACTCCTCACAACCTTGCCATCCCCAATTCCGAAAAACAGTTCAGATCACTCCCACTACAGAATAAATCAACAATTTCAGATTCTATTCATAAGTATAAGAATGGCGCGCACTAACGAGAGACTAAAAGCAAGGAGAAAACACAACTACAAAACCCATTTCTCGTGTCCTCGTGTAGAAGACGAACTGCTAAAGCACTGCAACTACAATAAACCTTCCAAATCACAATCCGATGGCAACACAACCGATGACCCAATCAGAGCTACAAAACCTCGGCAAAAATACACACACACACACACACACTTAACTTGAAATCGGCGAGGACCTTACCCATCCTACACTCTCACAGACACTCCCTACGACAAGCCAATCGCGCGTCCGTTACCCTTCTGCCACCATCACTCTCGCCATTCCAAGGATCTGCCAATGACCTCACCTTCCCATACGCATTTTGCCACCTCCACCGCACCCCTCTCGATTGGGAAAAAACGCAGCCCACTGTCTCTTCTAAGAGGCCTAGACTAACACGCAAGGAGGCAACAGAACCCAAGAGACAAAAACACGAATCTGACACCACGTTTGTTAATCCCAGCAACAGGATGCGCTACGCAAAAGCGCCGGGTGGCGACTCCAAAGCATTAAAAGAGCGCGAGGAGGTCAGGGACACGATCCGACGCGAATAGCACCAACAGCGACGGACGTTGGACGAAAGGGGCTGGGTCTCAGTTGAGTGTGGCCAAGGGAGCGTCAGATGGGAACGCAACGCTGACTTGGTTTCTTAAGTGATTACACCGAGTTGGTAAGTCGGCGAGCCCAAGATGTTCCCCGCGTTCTCGTCCACTCCTTTGAGGGCTGTGACAGCGCGTGTTCCACCCCCGGGTTCCCTTTTGGGCACTGCCTCGCCAAGAGTTCCTGGGTCCGGCTCTTTCATTTGCCACGTGGATGAATTCTCTTGGGTGATAACCTCATCCTTTTCTTTTTAACCTTTTCTTATCTCTTTACTCTTTTTCTCCTCGTCGTCGTCTTCTTCCCCTTGAGGTTGGGTTGTCGTGGTGCGCTGGTTTTCATTTCGGAGACGACCGATTCGGTGTCGCAGAATTCTAGGCTGCGAGAGGCGAGTTCTCTGGTGCTGCCACAGAGGACAGGCTTTGCGTGGGCGTCTTACTGTCATCCGGTTGTCAACGTGCAGTCCAGGTTTTCGATCGCTCTGCTGGGTTGTCATTTCTCTGTTCATCGCAAGCTTAATCACCCTCGTTTAGTAACAATGCCGAGAATTCGGACAGCTAATGCGCAAACCTAATAAGGGTAGCGAGTAGGACCCCAAATAGGACTGGGCTGGTGACAATACATGAAGGTCAATCTTATCTGCAACGAGACAAGTGTATTTCCTCGCTGTAGAAACTACATCTTTAACCATGTTTTTTCTAATTTTCAGTAGGGTTTTGAAAATGGGGTTGCGGGAGAAGTGTAGCGTTATCGACCAGGATACCCACTTGCGTTGCCAGCCAGCTAGCCAGCCGGCCGGCCAGCCAGGTTGCGAGCCAGCCAATGATGGTGCAATTGCTGCATGATCGTATGTAATTTCGTTGCCTTGATTGAGGGCCATATTATTTGGTTGTCACATTGGTGTAATTGAGGACTGAATAGTAAAGGCGGAAGAATCATTCACGCAGAGCTCAGAGGCTGTGAAGCAGTGGGCTGATGGCTCTCCATTAATGGGGCTCAGGGGCTCATCATTGTCAATGATCCAGAAAAAAGAGTGTGAGAGGGCGTGGTTGTATGTGTTATTGAGGTGAGCTGGAACCCACACTCTGTAGACGACTGCTCTGATTATTCTTATTCTCATTCTTTCTCGTTTTTGTGTTATTGTATTTTATTATATTTTATTGGTAACATCCTATTCCCAGCTCGGGCTTCATTTGCAAAAGTCCCAAACAGATCCCGAACAGCAGTGAGCCATATGTTATTACCCATATGGATTGTGCTCATGAGTGGCTTGGGTTTGGGTATGGATTCTTTTCCACTTTCATTTTCGCTCCCTCAAGATTCACCTTTCACAAATTTCGTGGCATGTGCGAAATGAACTTCCTACACACTGTTGGCTCGAGATAACTGTAGATAGCTAGGTTACCACGTAAATTTCTTATTTACTTTAACATAATCTTCATATTTCTACCCGTTGTTCTATTTCAATTCATAAATATATATATGTGGATTGGAGATTCCTTCGCGGTCTGCAAAAGAAACAGCTGTAAACCCAATATTACTCACAGGAAACCAAACTACCATCACGATAGCCGCGCGCTGTTATCGGTGTCGAACCAACTCCACATAATCGTGATGCCAAACTGAGTAGGTGTATGAAAGGTTTCAAAACAACAGTGTGCATGCAGCGTTTGGAAGAGGGGGGAATGCGATGAGACACCCTGCTGGAGCTCACCTCCAATGCTATGCAGCGAATGGACCAGTGCCAACCGTTTCAGAGCCAGCTTTAGTTAGAAGTACCTGACCCCCCTGGAAGCTTGGCAGTGCTGTCAACTCGAATTCCAGGGCACAGCAAAGCAAAGCAGGCGGAGCTTTAATCCTTGTTCCACCTTGCCCGGTATTCCCAGACTGGCTTGAGCCAAGCGCGCAGGATCTTGCACTCAAAGGGGTTGCACCAGCAAAAGCCTGGCATCTGACAGAGCTGTGCAACCCTAATAGCAGGGCATGGTTAAAAATTGGCAACAGATCCGCCATAACCCACTTTCTCTCCCGACCAATCTGGCATGCCCACCAAATAAGATTCCCAGAATCAGATTCCCCGGTACCAAGTCAACAAATCTGCGGCTCAGATCAATGCAAATCTCACCCCCCGCGGTTCGGTCTCTGTGCGCTTCGGTGACCCACCACGCGCAGAACCCCTAAAACCAACCACCAACAAAATCTCTCCACGTGTACTAGACACTCATAGCCGACCCCGCGTAGGAGAAATCGGCGTCTGTATCCGTCCAGGGGAAGAGTATTCATTTTGATGGTGGGCGGCGATGACGTGGCTTTTTTGCACCTACATGGAACAAATGGGGTGCGTCTTCTGCTCCTCAGCACCCGGTCTCGAAAATAACGGGTCTCCTAATGGGACCCGTTAATTCGGCCCCCTTACCGTTCTGGGGCTATGTGGGTGAGGGGGTGGGCAAGTGGGGCAGACATTAGATTTTTTCTTAAATAGAGTTAGTGAGCTAATTAGAGCGGCCCTCATCCTACGTGGCGAGTGCTGTTTTATTTTATTGTCTTTGTGTGCAACCCCACATTTTTAATTAGGTTATAGCTTTAGCTTTTGGTCTAGCCATTAATAGTTATTCTGTTTAGATGATATTCGTGGATGAATGTTTTGGATGGATAATCCGTGATGAACATATTAATTGTGTCAATGGAGTCATTTTCTTATGTCTTGCTGTTCGGTGATGTTAAAACTGCACGCCACATTATAAACCTTTCCTGCTTTCATTATTGTCTGTATTACCAATAATGAAAAAAATAAAAATAAAATACAAATAGCATCAACAAGCCTTTTGCAAACAATTGTTCTTTTGTAGCACCAGAAATACTTAATATTTATGTGCCTTTGAACATCTAAGTTCCAAATGTTTTTGAAAATCTGTCTGATACTCGAATTGTATTCTCAATAAAACTTTGAGATGTGCTTTCTTTTCTAAATATGTATTCTTTTATTAATTATGAATGTCAAATTAAAATGTGTTCAAAAGATGATATATTCGTTTGTTTGTTTCCTTTCTTCTTCATTTTTCTATATATATATATATATATATATATTCTTTATTCTCTGTAAAACAATAATAAAAAGCCATACTTGCCCATTTAGAAACATAGATATTTTCTTCACTAAAAAGCTACAAAAATATATGAACAATAGAGATTTTTTTTTAGATATTGAACTCACCAGAAAAAGCCTTTTGTAGCTTAAATTGCTTGTAACTCTACAGATATTGTTATTATTGCACTTCTGCAAGTTAATGGAGAAGACCATATCCTTATCACTCTTAGAAATAAAATCCTTCAAGTTTCTGCTCTAAAATTATACTTCTATTCTAGTGGAAAATCTATGCACTTGTGAACTATTTTTAATGTATTTTGTTTTTTATTTTTTTATTTTTTTAATTGTGGAGACCGTGATTTGAATCAAAGGGAAGCTTGTATGTCAAGAAATATGTGATATATTAAATTTGGTGGGTTTCGAATATGTTTTAATTTACCAACTCTAATCAAACATACAGTGGCACCCAACTGCTGGATATTATAACAATGTCAAACATATTATTGTGTAAAAAAAAATGATAGTTAATTTTACCCTCTACTGAGCAGAACAACACTTTGTTATCAATTGTCTTGTTATCTTCAATTTTCTTCGTTGACAACTCTCAAATCATACAATAATTATAGAAATAATATATTAATATTTTATAATAATCATGAAACCCTGTTTTTAATATTTGTGTTTTCTTTCTAAATACATATATATATATATATATATATATATACATCAAAGTTTCACATAATTTTGTAATTTTTATATTCTAAGTATGATATCTAAATATAGGGCGATTTACTTTTGATCTTGTAAAACAGATACGCTTATAAACTAAAACGAGAATTGCAATTCGCTTAATTGGATTTGTTATTTTTGCTGGATCTGATGATTTTAAAATAATAAGAATAAAAGTCGAGTATCAGTAATATGTTTTTATTGTATTAATTTTACTTCGTTTTTTTTCTTTTTCTTCAATTGAGCTGCTGTTGATTGATGTCATGAAGAACTTAATTTTATTGCCTTTCGAAATAAGAATAAAGTAGTTTATTCCTAACACAAATATTCAAAATGATGTGTGAAAAAAATACCTTTAAAAACTATTTATAAAAAAGTTTCATATTATAGTGCATTTCTTTTGTTGTTTTTCACCCAAACTAAACAAAATTCATCCATATATGTCGATTTTGTGGCGCTCTTATCTGTATAATATTGATGATGATGATGATATATATATATATATATATATATATATAATGACTACATAATGCTGATGTGGCAAAAGTTTCAAATGTTTCATACTGAAATTGAATTTGCATTAAACAAGCAGTACTCACATATACACATACACACACATATACATACATACTATCAAATATATAAAATCAGTGAAAGAATGTATGTTTTGCACAAGTTATGTAAGTTTTAATATAATGACCTAACTAAAATCCAATTAGGTATTTACCCAAAAAAACATTATAAAGTCAATTTGAAGTTTATTTTCATTATTTTAAAAATTTATCAAATGTAGTTAGTCTCATCATATTTTCTCATAGTATTTTATTGGAATTCATGCTTTGTAATTTCATTTTAAAGAATCATTTAGATTAAATAATAATGTGTATCATACCTAGTGTTATTGAATGTTTTTTTTTTACATATATATATATATATATATATATTCCATTACTCTAAAGTATGCATTTTTTAATTAATTAGCAAAATGAACCAAGAGTTTTAATTTCATAAGGCATACATATTTAGCATTTTTTTATTTTTTATTTTTTTAGTAAGTTATTGTTAAAAAAGATGAAACTTAAGCATGTTGTTTAGTTTCATTTATTTATTTCTAATCATTGTAAAACAATAAATTCCTTTTTATTGAAAAAATTTAGTCCTTTCTTTAACATTTTTACTTCTGAAAGTTTAATTTTCACATCATTTCAGTTGCAAAACATGATACATGTTTTGTCCTTTGAATTTCTTTAAAACACTAAAAAATAAGACGAGGTAAAACATAAACCACTATTTTAAAATTAGTTTATTGTTGATGTCAATTTCCAAAATTTGATGCTGCTCTGACGGTTTTCAATACATGTAATTCAACAAAAATTTATTAAATAGTATAAAAATGTTGAATTTTGTCTAGTATGAATATTTTCTGAATATGAAAGTCCTTTTAATCCATGATAAATCATACAAGCATGCAAATTGATTTTACCCACATACAATTCAATATTGAAACAGATGATCCAATCCTGAAAGAAAAGAATTAATGTTTGTTGTAGCAGACTCTGAAAGAGCACAAAGGTTTACATCTAAAATTTTGACCTATTTATCAGTTTCTTAATCCTTTAAATTATGTGTTCATGAATATATATATATATATATATATATACATATATTTTTGAGTTTATACATAAGATTAATTGAGAAATAATCCCAAAAAACATGTTTATAGACATGATTACCTTGACAGAACACATATTTGTTGAATAGTTCTGTGTAAAAAAATTAATGAACTAAATGGAAGTATTTTGAAGTAGATTCACAGTGTTTACCATTAAATGTAATAGACAATCTCAACAAAACAAGCCACATCCAAGTTCAGTGAGTATATCCCTGACAAATTTCCATTATTTGAACTTATTACTGGGTTTACACAACATGGGCAGCAATCGTTAACCTCTTGTTGTGGAAATGGTTTAGAAACAACCTGGCTCACAACTTCAAAGTATGCTGTAAAAATCACTTGTTTATGGGAAAACTTTTTGGGCTTGAAGGTTAAGGGTCAAAGCATCCATGCAGCTTCAGCTTTTACTAAGTCACCTGGAATGGCCCAACAATCCAAGCAACAATGCCATGAAAGGGGCATTAAAAACACTTCTGATACTCACGTCTCCCAACTCTACCCCAAATTCCAAAACAAACCACTGTTTGTTTTCCAAATCTTCAAATGAATGTGTGGATCCAAAGCACAGCTTCCATTCCCACCTTGAAAAGCAGTCAAACATCCATGAGAAGGGAAGACTTGATTGCCAATGTGCATGCACATACCCTGTCTCCAACAAGTTCATCCAGGAGATAGGCCCAGGCTGTGTGCATGTGTGTCTGGTCAAAGTCACATTAGAGATGGTCTGTGGAACAGGGTCAAGTTCAACCTTGAGAGCTAGTCATCTTTTCAGAATGGATAAGTTGAGTCTCTTTTGTACACCTCTGGAATGTAGTGTGCCTGGTAATGTGACTTATGCAGTACATCCTGCAATGTGACCTGCGTAGTGCTTAGTTCTACTAGATAAACTTGGTGCATGAAGTGGAATTATTACAGCTATTCTCATACATATCCTCAAGTTTCTTTCTTAACAGTTGTCCTCATTAAGTGGGGCTAGAACGTACTTGAGCTTTACATGAGCGGCACAAGCTGTTTCTGTTCCTTTCAAGAAACAAGCACTAGCGTTGCATTCCTGAAAACAAGGTTCCACTCCTCGATGGTTTTCCCTTCTACAGAAAGGATCAATCACATACGCCACCCCTACCCACAGAAACATGGCTTAGTGGCAACAAAACTAGTGGTGTCAGATTCACAACTCGGAACATGAGATAGGAATTGAAATCAAGGCGCAGAATCATGCACAATGATTGAACATCTCAAGTGATACACTGTGGGAAGTAGGAAGATTCCAAGCCAATCGTAGCTGCCTTCAGTTAGGCATTATGATGAGTAGAACTGCATCTAATGATCGCTGAATGATGTGCGACAATATACATTCTACTCACTATCTCGTGGATCCTCTCGTGGGAACATCATCTCCGTACCTCTAAATTTCAAGGAAAGCACTTAATATGTGCTGGGATGTTCCTGAATTTGAGGTGGGATTTCTTGTGAGGATATTTTGCCATTCCTTTCGCTGTTTGAGAGGGACTGATTTTCTGCATAAGTACATCATCCTAAGAAGCTGGGCAGATCACTTCCGCAAAAATGTAAATCGTGCATATGCTTAGGCAAACTCAAGCAAAAGAGAAGCCTGTCATCTCGAAGCAGAGCCGAAGCAGCAGTTATGGACGGAAGTGTGACAAAGAGTTATAAAACTGTATTGTAAATCGTACGCCACAAAGAATCAATGCTGATGGTTCCTGATTGCACGGCTGGATATTCCATGAAGCAGCTTGGTGAACCCAGTGAAACTCAACCGACCATCAGACTGTCTAATCCAATCTAGGAACAGCTGAGCCGGTACAGTTGGTGGTAATTTCATCTCCTGAAAAAGGTAAGGGGGAACATTGATAAGGGCCACGTATGTTACAAAGCTGACGAGGAATGTGAAGGAAAGTGGAGGAATGTTCTAGCCGTTGATAATTGCGGTAATAAAATAAACACAAGACAAGTGTAAGACAAAGACGTACTTTTGCGAGTCCGTCGTGGTTGATGACGCGATTACCCTCTTTCTGAAATATATCATACGCAGCTCGAGCACGTTGATCCCATCGATCTGTGGCTTCTAACTGGTGCACACTAATGGCCGCTGCACAAAATTCTGAAAAATCCATTTTCTCGAAGTTAAGACCATCCATCTGCAACCATGCAAACATGAAAACAATTCCAGGTGAGGATGGTACAATTTTCTCAGACAAACGTCGAGGAGGGACAACTCAAGAATTAGAATAATCACCATTTAAGACAAGTATGACAGCATGATTGCTGAACAAAATTGTCAAAATATTTCCAATATTTGAACTACAAACTCCAGCATTTGTACAAAAGTGATCCAATCAAAAAGAACATACCGATATCAAAATTTCAAAAACCCGTGATTCTTTCATTGCCTCTGTAGAATTTTTTAACAATGCCTGATCATCAGCAACAAAATAAAATGATTAGGATACAAAAGATAGAACAAAAGAGAGAGATGCAATCTTTCCACGACTTACATAGTAACCCGCTTATACTAAACAACTTTCCCCTACCCAATAGAAACCAGTACAATTGGTATCAAGGCTATCACAAAGACATCCACCCACCTGTCTGAAATTCTCAAAAGTGACACGTCCACTTTTATTCGGTTCCAGAAGCATAAATTGAGTGTGTAGAAAAACAGTTTCATCTTCAGCCAAGGTCTTCGATAGTGCCTGTAACAATTTACTACCAAGTCAACAAATCTAAATTTTGTATCGTAGCAAATCACGAAGAGCCTAGAATCTGGACGTGGAACCGGCCACAAAGTGGAAAGTTCTAATTGTGCGAGCACACATGACAAAATTATTACATTTCAAGTTAACTCCAGTTCTGTCCAGTTCCAGAATCAACGATGTGACACTTGTGTACGAAGCTATCTTCCTCTAGAGATCAACATGAAGAAGGACAAACGATGACAAAGTATTTGTCATCACTAACCTTCAAAGCTGCCTTCCTCATGGATGTTTCGCGAAGATAATTCCTCACAAGTCTGAACACTAAGGTATCCAGAGGTATCTTCACACTACTGCTTCGAATCCACGGATGAGCTGCAACTCAATAGAGCAATGTTCAATAAAAAACATTTACTGATAATTTTAAGAGAGCTTTACGGCGAAGATATTAAACTGGTGATGAGTTATTGATAGAAAAATGCTTTTTTCATAATTCTAAACGAGATGAGCAGACTTTCCAATTGCTTATAGAGAGAAGACATACTTAAGGCTTGTGCGGCAGTCATGCGTTTTCGCATATCCTTATTAAGAAGTCGCTTAACAAAATCCTTAGCTTCGGGAGAAACCGAAGGCCAGGGAGCTTCTTCAAAGCTTGGATCAGCCCTCAGTACCGCACGAAAAATGCCCGACTCTGTTCGCGCCCAAAACGGCCGACTACCGCATAACAAGATGTACGTGATTACCCCAATACTCCATACATCAGCTTCCATGGAATATGACCTGTGCAGCACCTCCGGTGCAACATAGTATGCGCTGCCAACAATATCGTTCAGTCTTTCATCTGTAATGCAACAATAACTATTAATATCCCTACTTAAAGGCAACCCAAACGTAAACAAAAATCACGTAGCAGTTGCCGCATACAGGCACATCTCAACTTATTTTTTCTAAAAGATACACAGAGACACAAAACAAACTGTTTCCATATACACTTCACTAGACTTTTGCTGACTAATCTAAACTCTGAGCACGGCATTGATAAGGTGTGTAGAACTCAGATAGGCAAAAAAAACATATTACACACTCTTGATGAAGAGTATGTAAAGCCTAGTATAAAGTTCAGAGAACAAAGGAAAAAATTGGAATAGTTACTCACCGGGTTTAATGAAATCTGATAATCCAAAATCAATGGCCTTCAGCTGAGCGTGTTCATCCTTTGTGGTGAACAGAAAGTTCTGCAAACATATATTCAGACAGTATCCTCAGAATGATTGAAGTCAACAAGAGAAATAACGTCAAACTAACAATAAAACAGATAAGAGTGAGTTGCTTTTGAACTATAATTGGACGGAAATACGTCACTTAGAAATTCATAAACGTAGCACGAAGGAAGTCGGGGGACTCCTCCACAAAAGCAGATCTTTCCCTCAAGGAGGAAGTAAAGTTTCAGGGACAGAAATGGAGGGGAAAAAATACACATATCACAACAATAGGAAAAATACAGAATGATTGTTTAAAAACATGCTGAGAACATTTTGGTCGCCTTCTCATCGACATTAGGGCAATAGGCTTGCAGATTTGCGAGGTTCAGAATATAAACACCTCGGGCTTAAGATCCCGGTGCACAACACCTTGCAGGTGGCAGAATGCAACAACGCTCAAAATCTGCCGCAGGACAATCTTGGCATCTTCCTCTGAATACTTTCCTCCCCTGCACAAGCGCGTTAAAAGATCAAAAGTAGTTTCATGGTACAGTACACTGCAATACACCTACGGTAAGAACATTGTTTCTAATAATTACCATTATATTTTTACACATTCTATCACTACGCTTTGATGGCATGTGTATTGTCGAGAAGCTGCTAATACGTCAGCTCTCCATGTAGGATCCCTAAAGAAAGTCCAATTTCTTACTAACTACCTTCTACTGCTCAGGCTGTTTACAAATTCAGACAGAACCACACATGCAACGTTAACCATACTCGAAACACAGGAATCAAAGACGCACCATCGAAAGAAACTTAACTTAAATCAAGCCTAATGCCAGACGTGTAAAATAAATCATTACCGAGATAAAATACGATCCAACAGTTCACCTCCTTCACACAATCTGCATGCAATATTAAAAGTGACTTTCAACATAATGTTGCCAGGAAGCTTGCGGAAAAAGGGCACTGGACCGTGCACGGATCGAAACCCCGACGCACACCAGAGAAAGAATGTTTCAGAATATAAAATTTCAATGTATTGCCCTGCTGACCAGATTGACCTCTGCAAAATGAGAAATAGAAGAAAAATTGATGTAGCAACGAGTTCATCTGCTTGATTCTACATGCAATAGCAAACCACCTAATAATTTCCCACAGCAAAGCTGCCACCAGCGTCAAAATCAAAACAAATCCTAAACAGTAGTAAATACTGTGAATCTTGAAAGAGCTGAACAGGGCATTCGACTTGAAGAGATACTGGACATTGAAGTGGATCAGAATGCAAACTGGCTGCACCGAAATCAGCACATATTACGGCTTTACGTTCAGTAAAGCTCTATCACCACTGCTGCTCATAGGCGCCTATGAGCAAAAAAACACTCGATAGGTGCATGACCGCTTACTCCATCACAATGTATACGTTCACATTGTCTTCGCAAGCATCGTAGAACCGCACCAAATTATGATGTCCAGTAAGAGCCTTCAAAATCCTCACTTCTCGGCGCACGTCCTCTATAGCAATTGCGGTCGTCATCTGCCACAATACACCAAAATCTCTGGTTCAAACACCTTCAATCCTACCTGCTTAATCGCATAACTAGCTAAGTTGCACTCTAAAACAAATTTTAGCCACCGAAATCTCCGTGCACCAGACAGGATATCACTTGTCAGCCACATACTCCATCCTCTACCTGGTCATTACCATCTGCTCAACCTACTCTTCGCGTCCGCTGTCCCCAGGGGATGATCACTAAAGTGCCTGGACGCAAATTTCTTCGTCACTACCGCTCGATGGTTGACCATGTCAGTTGCCCGACCACAACCTAATTCCAATTCTTCATACCCTAGGCTGCTTGCTTATTCACACCATAATTCCTCCCATCAAGAACTGTCAATCACTGACATTTCTGCTGTCAACTCCGCATGGATCCTCCCACTCCATTTGCGCGCACAAATTATCATTTTCTTCTAATAAATTATAGATAGAGCGATAGAGCGATAGACGGATAGCACATGCTTGTTCAATCCCCTCTTCTCCCTCGATCCCTAACAAAACACCTGCATGAACAGGTCTCAGCTAGTGTGCAGAACATCCACAATGACCACAGCAACGAACCAAGACGTACTTTCGCTTTCGAAATTATCTTCACTGCCACGGCTTGCCCCTTATGCTCGCCCTTCCGCATTTTCGCGTAACAAGTATGACCAAAGTGCCCGCGACCGACTTCGTGTCCCAGCTCATACTTGGAATTGAAGTTCTTTGGAAAGTGGAAATGTTTATCCAAAGACGTCTCGCCATCCACAACCTCCGGGATCACCTCTCCCTCTTTTGGCTTTGCACCATGCCGTTTCACGAGGCTCGACTGAATGTGTTTCGCGGGAGAAGGAGGAGGAAAAGGCTTCTTGAATATACTCCGCCCTGGGGTCGAAGGTGCGGGAGAGCTCGCGTAATGAGGGAGTGGACTACCCGAGGGATGCCGAGGAGATGGATGGCTGCTGCCAAAGGACGTCCTGGCTCTCATCGGCGATGCTCCGCCATTGTTAGAGCTCCCTGGATTGCCATTGCTCCACGATCCATGCTTCGGCGTCCTAGTAACCTGCACCTTGTGGCGCTCCGAGGAATCCTCTTCTTCGCCTCCGTCGCCATACTTGCCATAGCACTGGCCCATTGCATCGGACCACCCCCAAGGACTTTCTTATTCCTCCGCCCTTCTAACACACACATCTCCTTCTCTTCCACAGTCCCTCGCAGCACTCGATTCTCACGCCTTCTGCGGCATCTTCACCTGCCGCATCTTCGACCACCCGCCGCTGCTCTCTTCCTCCCTTCACCCCCCGCATGGCCTCTGCTTTCCGCGCGCCATGGCCATCACCATACGGCTCCGACCAACGGTAGAACCACACGGGCGCCAACTCGACCGCTTCTTGTTGGCGTTGCCAATTACTGAGTTGACGACTTTCATCACATGGACGGGTCTCGTCAGATGAAGTGGCAGTGACGTGGCGGAGCATATCGTGGCTTTTTAATGCTCTATCCGGACATCATGCTGAGTTGGCATCCACATGTTGTCATGGGATGACCCCATGTTCGTTTTCTTATTTTCCGCAAGTTCTTATAATATAAATTGTATTAGTACTGAAAGGTCGTGTCAATCTAGTGCTGGTTTAATGGAAATGCATTTAGCTTAAGCTAATCCACTACTTGAAAATAGTTCGTAAGCATATTTGACCACTAATTAACAATATGAATTAGAACAGCAGGTCGAATTTTCACTCAAGTTCTCTAACCAATAATTGAATTTACTTCACAATATGAGCATCTAAACATTTATATTCAGTATAGAAAAACCATTTCTTTAAATTATAGTTAATTGTTTATTTGAAACTCCTTTAATACAACATTACAGAATCATTCAAATCAATAAGATTTCATGTGATATTCAAATATGGATACTTTTATTTTTACTTTATAAGTTACAAGACATTTCTTTTTTCTTTTTTAAACAACCATATCAATCTTTAAAAAAAAATTATTATAAATTTATGATTATAAATATATGAATTTATAATCACACAATATTATATAGACACATATGTTATATAAAAAATATGAAGATAAAAATAATGTATGAAATTTTAATGTTCCAAATCAATTTTAAATTATAAAAATATTATAAAATTACAATGGATTGTAAAAATAAAGAAGTAATAATATTAAATTAATTAAATTAGAAAAAAATATCATTTAATTCTTAGACAAAAAATATAATTACAATTTCAATTCAACATAAAATAATCTAATTGGTAGTTTAAAAATTATAAAGATGTATTTATACCAATAACGAAGAATTAAAAATATGGTTTAAAGCTCATTTATCACACAAAAAAATTGGTAACTCATGATAATTGATAAAAATAAATGATAATATTATTGATTTATATTACAATATCTACAAAAAAATTAAAGTTTTTGCATTGCATTTTTTTTGATAATGGTTTTATATCGTTAATAAAAACAAATATTAATTGATTAAAATCAAATGGATAAAACTGTTTTATTATTCTATTAATTTAAGAAGTTAAATTTTATTTTTTTATTTTTTTAAAAAGTAAAAATAAACCACAGCTACATTTTTAAATAAATAAAATTTATAATCTATAAGTATTATTTATATTTTAACATTTAGAATTATAATTAAATTACACAAATATTTTATTTATTTATGTAAGTAAGTAGTAATTTAAATATATATAAATAAAAATATATAAATTTATTTATTTGTAATATAAAAATATATAAATTTATTTATTTGTAATATAAAAATATATTTATTCACATCTTCTTAATATAATATTTTTTCCACACATTTTTATTTTATGACAATAAGAATAAAAAAATTTAATTCACATATATATATATATATATATTTTTGACTATTATCTAACACATTATGTACTTTTGACATTCTAATACTACCAACTAGCTTTCTTAAAGATGCTTGTAGATTTCTGCTCATATTCATTGCTTTAGAATCATAAAACATAATTTTTTAATCTAATTGCATCTATTGGTATCAAACATAATAAACACTTATATTTTAGTGACTTTTGATATTTATTGAGATACAAGGTACTTTCATGCAAACATGGCTATCTTATTATTTTACAGACATGCAAAGTTATTAACAATGAGGCCTCAATGTTAACTATATCACATTATAACTTATGAAAGTCATTATAATAACAAATAGAAATACAAAATGTCTTCTATATATTATTTATATAGGTTTTTTGAGATATATATATATATATATATATATATATCATCTTATTTAAAGGATTTGTCTTGGTTAAGGAATTTATGCTGTCTTATCATGTTACTCCACATCACAAGCATTTTTGGTAATTCAGAATTTCTCACTAAAACCTTAAAAATATTATTCAACAAACCATATTTTTTCATATTTTCTCTCATCAAATCATGAAATATTGAACTTTTGGGGATATTGAAGGTTTCGGTTCTCCCAAAACCGTGTGGCCCTTCTCCGTGGAAGGGAGGCCTAATGCCAGACCAAGTGTCGGTGAAGGCCTCTCACAGTCGTCGTCTTCTCGACGATTCAGGATTAAGGGTTTAGGCTTCGATGTGTCCGATGCCTCTTGCACACCATTGCTCTGTTGTCCACACTTGGTCGAGACGGACAGCGCCGTGACGCAATGAACTAACTTCATTTGCTGAATAGCCCGTGTGGCTTGCCAACGGCTACTGAATCTCCACTCTCTTACTACGCAGCGACGTCGATGAACGAAGACGAAGTGTCCACACGCTGAAAGCCCTCCGTGTCTTCAGATCTTACTGGATCCGGTGTTACAGTGTCTTGTGCAGATTGACGAATAGACTAGCTGACCTTCGACATCGCGGATTGTAAATTACCATTGCATGACCATGAAGTGAAAGTCTCTCCTCGATGTCGAATTACGTTGATGTTTCTCTTTGGATACCGTACGCCTCGTTTGTTTATTAGTTTCCTCCTTTTCTACTCTCCTTGTTTCTACTTGTTCTTTATCACTGGTTTTCCTGCCAGGTTTTAGTCGGGATTTCTTTTAGCGCATTTCATTCTATTGCTTCGATTAATTAGTCACCGTGCTTCTTAACAAACAGGGAGCACGGTACTTCACTTAACAGGAGGGATGATTACGCGAAACTCTCACTGAAAATGGCATAATCGATCATTTTCTGGGGCTTATGTCTTTTAGGAGTTTCAATAAGTTCAGTTCCCGGGCAAAGAAATCTGAATCCGCGGCAATCGCTTTAAAAATTGGAGGTTTATGGAACGGGTCTTCAGATGAACTTTCAACTTCGAACTGTACACAGTGAATTCAGGTTACAAAGCATCCTGAATTGTCCCTAACATACTCAAAATGAAAGCCGCTCCTGGAAAAAATGGTTCAGCTTCTGTCTAATTGTTAGATAGAAATTAGGGCTATGATGGATTCTGATCGTGTATTTCAAACTTTCTCTGCTTCAAACCACAATATATTGGCACTATTTCTCTGTTAATAATCAGTTGTCGTGGATCATGCGAACTTGGAAAGGAGTCGCAGAGTTTAATGAGCTGGCCGTTCCATCTGTTTGCCCTTGTGCACAATCGACTGATACAGTCTTAAATTAGGCTGGATTACAGCCTTGACAACCGAATTCTGCATTATAAATGCCTTCGAGTGGTTACGCCTAGTTTGTTGCATCATGATTTCAAGATAGTGTTCCAAGTCGTTGAGAAGTGCCCCTCACAATATACATAGCAATGTTGCATTGCGAAACGAAAAGGGTTTGTGAGAGAGTATGGTATTTGCACCGTTTCTTCACTAACGTCTTCTAACTGCATTCTTACTATCATCTCAAAGTGATGGGACGGGCAAGGTTGGTGGCAGTGCACCTCAAACTTAACAAGCGATTGATATATGAGAAACTCAACTTCTTCAACCACTTGAAAGATGCTCCTCAAACTTCAGCTTTAGCGGCAACGGATCCTTTGATTGAGGCAAAGTGCATGTATTGGGCAGTCCTTTGCATGTTGATTCAAATGCTGTTTTTCCGGATGTTCTGACATTGACTGTATCTCAAATCATGGTTGATACAGATCATAAAAATAAACTTTTCCATACCAGTAAAGGCTCCCGATCTCGCTGTGAACTGTAAAGGCCCACCTTTGGTAGGATGGGACAGTGTTTGTGCCAGGATGAGAGTGAGCAGGTGAAGGTGTTGATGTGTACATCAGCAGAAAGAGAAACAAAATCAGCCAGAGTAAAGGTGATTGTGTTCTTTGCTACGGAACCATGTCCCTGAATACTGCTCACACCTAACTGGTGCACCTCGGCTGCAAGCTTCAGCTATTTTCCTTTCACCAATGTACACAAAAATCCACTCCTCCTTTTCTAGGTAAAAGTTGCTTATATATATATATATATATATATATAAGCATATCCTGAAACAGATAGAGCTTGTTGATGTGGATTCATTGCACAAAAGTGCAAGTGTCCAATCAATGCAGGTCACATGAACCTTGATGGTGGTGTTTGAAGAAGTTTACGCAATAGATTGAAATGAATCTATACTGCAGAAAGACTTTATAATTAATAGCATGTTCCATATTCTGATCATTAGTGAATAAACAAAGTTGACTTCATAACATTTGTACAGTTTTGTAGAATGGAGGATAAACTGCGCCGTGATCTCTCTCTCTCTCTCTCTCTCTCTCTCTCTCTCATAGTTTAAACAAAACTACCAAGCTCTGTACTTCACGGAAAGCTTTAAAACTTTCTCTTTATGTGTTGGTCCAATTTTGTTTCTGTTTTTTTACTTTTAGCTCCAAGTGGTGCTGGTGGTGTTTTTGAAGAAGGAGGAGGAGGAGGAGGCAAGTGTTTGTTGGCTTTAGACCTGCCCACATGATCTTCATGACCCAACTACTGCTACCACCCCAATCCCATTCAGCTTCAGCTGCATCGTAGTAGGAAGGGGAGTTGGTATCCATGCCATAGCCACCCACAAAGTGTGGCTGTGAGCTGAGAGAGAGAAAGATGAGATCTGATTGAGAGAGTGTTTGTTGCTGATCCATCGCTGCTCCCAAGCCTTCCATGCGTGGCTTCACCCACCTCTGAGATGCCTTCAAACCAAAGAAAGATATAGAGAAAAGAGAGCCTTGGCTGTGGTCCTTTTCAAAGCCTTACTTCTAGTAGGATTGGATTTTTGAGGTTTTGTTTCTTCTCGTTCCAGAAATAAATATTTTAAGACAGGTTGGAGGGCAGAGTGGCAATGTGTGTGTGTGTGTGTGGTTTTCGTCATTCGTTAAAGGCTTTCTGCCATCTACAAATTCTGTTGTTGTCATTCCGATAATATCTATTTGAATGATAAAGTAAACTTTATCTTTGTATGTAGGATGGAAAAGGTGCTACTGTTACTTTCGTTACATGATCATCACATTTGTCAATCCATTTCAAAATGTTCATATGAATCTCTAACTATAATGTAATTGTTGCATGCATCAATAGTATTCATTTCCTTTGAAAGAAAATAGAACTTTTATTTTATTTTTTCACAAATCTTATTATTATCATTTTTTATTATTGAATGTGTGAGAGTGACATAAATATACATACAAATAATGACTTAATACTAGAAAAAATATCACTAAAATAAAAAAGAACATAAAACATATACTCTAAAAATAAACAACAATAATAATAGATTTAAATCAAAATCAAAGTTTTAATCTAATTTAATTTGTACAAAAAGCTAGGTCCTGTAATTATTCTGTGAAAAAAACATTCCCTGTCTAACCCACATGAACCATGACATGCCAACAAAACTGAACTCAATTTGAATGTAGTTATAGTGTACATTTAATCCTCTATCGAGACCAAACGGGCAAGGGGCCACAGCAATTATGCACCCATAGTATTCAGCACATGCTTCAGAAGGGTAACGTTCCCGAAGCAACGAGCGCTCCAGGGGAGGAGAACCAACCTGGGGGACGCGTTCCAGACACGCATTATAAAAAGGCCAGCGGGGTTAGGAATGAGATCCCCAGAGCGGGAGTCGCAGATCACGGGCAGTCGGAGGGGAAAGCGTCGCTGTCAGGTGCTCCCTGACCCGCGATTGGGAAGGCAAAAGGGTGGGGGGTCCCGCCAACCCGCGCGGGTGGGGTCGGTATTGCCGCACTTCCGGAGCGTCGATGGCTCACGGCAGCAGCTCGCAGCTCGACAGCTCCGGCACCGAGAGGCCGCACTCGCATCGTTCATAACGCCCGGACAACAAACACAACAACGCAGACTCCGCCCGGTGCTGGATCACTATTAGCTTCGTCATCTCCCCCCTCGTCCCCCCCATTGCCACCCTCGGACGCATCCCTTCTTCATACTCTCGCATCAACCGCAGCCATTGTCATTGTATTGGTGCGAACAGAGGAGGAAGAAGAAGAGGAGTAGGAGCAGCAGCGGTCACGGAGCTCATTCGCATTTCCTGTTTTCCGAAGTTGTGTGTGCGGCTGTGTGAGTAAGTGCTGGAATTCTGCCTGTGGTATTTGAGGTTGGATTCGTCGGTTGCAGGTTTGTTTGTTTGTTTGATTGATTAATTGTTCGGTCGATCGAATGGAGGCTCCTGCGCGAGGGACGAGCGGGCGGGCCTGCCAAATCGAGCCCGTGCGGTGTTCTGTTGCCGTGTTTGTAGTGGCTAGCTGTCTCCGATGTTGGTGTCTAGAGGGGTCATAGCGGGTGTCATGGTTGTGAGAGGCATCTCTTGTGCGAGTGTGTGTGTGTGTGTGTGTGTGTGTGTGTGTGTTTCTCTTATTTGGTTTTTTTGGCGATCGAGGTGTGCTGAGCTTGATTTGGACATTGGTGGTGCAGGTGGGGAGGCTATGGCGTTGCCGGGTTAAGCAGGATGGTGACGAGCAGGTGACGGGGAGGTGATTGACAGTGGGAGGCGAAGGGGGCGTAGCAGCAGAAGCAGCATTAGGAGGAAAAAGCTTGTTGAGGTAGGTTTTCTGGCACTAATCTGGAGCGGTAAGGAGAGAGTTTAGGGTTTAAGGGAGGAGGGAGGGAGGGAGCGGAAGGGGCGGAGTTTCGTTAGTTTTGGAGTCATGGTGTAGTGAGATTTGAACGGAAGGGATGAGGAAGCCGTTGATTTTGGTTTTTGGTGTGCGAGCATTGTTTGCGAATGCCTATGACCTTGGTACAAGTGGTTAAGTAATAGCTCTGTGATCGAAGTTGTGATGACAGTTGAGAGGGCATATTTTCAGCTGAGAATTTAGAAACTTGGAACTGCGGCATTTCGAAACTTTTTCTGAATTGGCGTAGCGTCATAGACTGCACTGTGCGAAATTAGTGTTGGTCCCTGTTTGCTAGCATCGTGGTGTAGACGCCAGTTCGAAGCGTGCCAGGCTTGCTGGTATTGCAGAAGAGTAACGGCATTGACACTAAAGGGGTAGACCTTCCATGTTTAATCCGAACGGAAAATCATTGAATCAAGTGGTTGAGAGAAACATTGAATGCTTTGGTGTTATCTTGACATTGTGTCCACTCATTTATCTAGTAAGTACGTGCTTTCAGGCGATTTCAGCTTTCGTTTCGGAATATCCGTCGTCGATGAGGGTTCAAACAGGGGGTTTACTCATGCATCAATTGCATGCTTCTACGTGTCATTTATGTTGAAGATAGAATGGAGCTGATGCGTTCTGTTCAATTTAGTTTGAAGTCATTGTGACGTTTCGCAAAAGTTCACTTGTCCTGACATTCGGCATGAATGTACATCCCTCTTTACTTGTTCAGAATGCAGGAATTCATGTAGGAGCTATTTGGTGTGTTTTGATTCCTTTTTGAAGACAATCATCTTTGTTTCCTGAATCAATTCATCGTGGACGTTGTAATTGAAAATATGTGGCATGCATTTAAAAAAAATTCATGCTGTGTTTCCTCACATTTTTTGGTGCTATATTTCTGACGCGTACTCCGCAATTACTCCCTGCATCGTTTGGAAGGTTGCTAGGCTTTTGATTAAAGCTTAAAGCATTGGGTAAAGCTGCTTGGGCTTCATTGTATTTGTGCTGCAGGTCTTTCTTGCAAACGATTATCTTTGAAGTAATTACTTCTCTGCATATTCCGCACACCAGAGTGTTGATTCTGTCCTAAGACCATCTTTTTTAAGTTTCATGTTGTGTCTCTGTGTCTCTTTTTCTTGATGAAGGAATATCATTCGGATTTCTGTTTTGTTGTTTTATAGTAAGCATAGTTTGCTAGTGATGAATTGAATGTTGGAGAAAGTGCGTTAAAAGGACCCTCACATAACCAGAGTATTGCTGTTAGAAGCGAATCTCCGAGTTTTCATATCACTTCTTTTCCCGAATGGGACGACTCTTCAAGGTTATGGTCTTAGCGATCTTTTGGTTCTCGTCGCAGTAATGTTCAATGACCTTTACGTGAGGTCTACCCTATGTTATGATGAAGTTTGTGTGTGTGCGCGCGTGTGCTCACTACTGTAGTTTTTAGATTTTTTGCGGCTTTCTGATAGCACCACTATGGTTTTCCCGTTAGCTTTGTCGGTCTCCAAGGTTTGAATTTGCGGTCGTTCTTTTCTGGATGTAAGTCCTTGCTGTTATCCTAAACCTGGCGTATGGGACGAATTAACATATGCGAGTTTTGCCTTCGTGCAGGCACCAGCTCTGAGTTATTATATACGACATTGAAGGATGGCATTTACGGCAGCTACATCGCCCCTGTGCACTTGGTTAATAGCTGCCTGTGTAACCAATTCTGTAGCAGGGCTTACTGGTAATGATGCTCCTGTGAGCTCAGGGCCTCTGGGTAGAAGACTGAAGAGGAGAATTGCACGCTCGAAGCAATTGACGGCAGAAAGCTGGTTGGGTATTGGTGTTCAAGCAGCAAGTCGGTCAGGCCAAAGTTTAGTAGCATTCTGTGAATCTGGTCTTTCAGAGTTAGGAACATTTTGTAGTCTTCAGGGATTCAAAGAGTACAACAATTTGAAGCACGAGTCCCTATTTGGGGATGGCTTTTTTGGGGAGAGCTTGCGAGGTTTGCGAGGTTCCGGTTCAAAGTCTATAAGATCTGGCCGAAGAGCTGTAGCAGGTGAGACTAGATTGGTGCAAAATTTTCCTTTTATGTGTAAATTTTGCATGAAGTGCATGCCTCTTCTTCTTCGAATGTTGTTTAAAATTTCCGTGGAACCTTATGTTTGTTTTCAATCATTTAGTGTTACTAAAAAATGGGAAATTGTTGCAAGCACCGCAGTATCATCTTAGAATATGTCATGAATATACTGTATTTTTATTTTTATTTTTAGTTGTATTATTATTTTGTACCTCTATTCAACTGCTAAAGTGTCATGTGATGAAACTCGTGGATAGGGGAAGGCATCTTAGAGGTGATAAACTTATGTGTTGTTCTAAAAATATCTTGGGTGCTAATCTTTGTGAATAACAGGAAAAGCTTCGGCTGTTGTAGTCCAACCAGCGAAGGAGTCAGAGCAGAAAAAAAATAAAAAAACTGCGACCAAGCAAAGAAGGGTTGTAGTGACTGGTATGGGTTTGGTATCTTGTCATGGTCATGACCCTGATACATTCTATGAGAACTTATTGACGGGGAAAAGTGGGATCACTGAGATAGAGAGATTTGACTGCAGAGATTTTCCAACTGTAAGTCATTCATTGTACTCTGCTGTTTGCTGCTGATCTGACTATTTTCGGCGCATCTTATTTTTATGTAGCTCCAGCTGAATATGTCTAGCGAGCGCTAAGTATGAAGTAATAGGACACCAATAACTTCATGATTTTTACAGCTTTGCGAACATCTGTGTGCACCGCTTTAATTCCTTGGTTTCTAACTTAGAAGGAAAGAACACTATCGAAACCCTCTTTCGGAAAGATTATGCCATCTGGATGCTTGTACCTAATACTGAGTGCTGATTTTGCGTTTTGTGTGGTTGCAGAGATTTGCTGGAGAAATTAAGTCCTTTTCGACGGAGGGCTGGGTGGCTGGAAAGTTCGCCAGGCGCATGGATAGGTTCATGCTGTACCTTCTTACAGCAGGAAAAAAAGCTGTGATGGACGCGGACATTACAGAAGAAGTCATGAAAGACTTGGACAAGTCAAAATGTGGTGTTCTCATTGGTTCTGCAATGGGAGGGATGCAGGTGTTTTGTTGCCCGATACCTGGTTTGACCTTGCTAAACAGTCGTCTGCTATGATTTCCATTATTTTGCAGCGGAAATGTGTTATAGTAGATTTAGGAAGATCAAAGATGTGGTTAGTTGTAGACGCGAAATACATCTGTTTGGGCAGACGATAATAGTTTCTTGTACGAGTGCCCAGGCTTGATGGACATTAGATCCCTCGCTATTTACATTGACTTGTAGATAGGATGATGTTCAGCAATTAGTCATCATGGTCTTTCGGGTGTGCTTAATGAATTACTTGGCTGAAGGAGCTGTATTGGTTTGGCAGGTATTTAATGATGCCATAGAGGCATTACGGGTTTCGTATCGAAAGATGAACCCTTTTTGCGTTCCTTTTGCAACTACCAATATGGGCTCAGCTATGCTAGCCATGGATCTGGTACGACTATGTTCTTTGGTTGTTCTCAACGCAACGAATAGTTTTCACTTGTATATAAAGTTTTTACTGATTTACTTTTTTCATTATCTGCCTATTTATTGCCCTCGTGAGTTTCGTTGACATTTATTCATTTATTTGCCTGTGTTTTGCAGGGGTGGATGGGACCCAACTATTCCATTTCAACAGCTTGTGCCACAAGCAATTTTTGCATACTTAGTGCCGCAAATCACATCATCAGAGGTGAAGCTGTAAGTTGGTGATCATACCATTTTAACAGACGATGTGATGCAGTCGTCAAAGAGATTTCTTTTTACTTTCTAAAAGTAAAATATTATTAGTTTCTCATCTTTTCTTGATTTCTTTTCCAAAGTGCTCTTAACGACAGTTGTGTTAAGAATTGTTGATGAAGATATGAAAGGTGGCTATCCGATGGGCCATCTCAACTGAATACCCTTCTAAAACTCATAGTTGAAAACTCATTTTACAGTCTTTCATGTACAGGATGTGATGTTGTCAGGAGGTTCGGATGCCGCCATTATTCCCATTGGTTAGTCTCCAGACGTGTTTTTGTTGGAGCTGAACAAGATCTGTATTATCGTCATAAGGGCGTAGTAGGCCTGTGGATTGCTTCTGTTTATTTCAAATGAAAAAGAGCACTATCTGTTGCATATAATTCGGGCCATGAGACCGCGATCAGAATTTCTATTTGAATTAGTCAGTAATGTTCTTAGCGTATGTCACTCTCTGGATATACACAATTCTTGTGTTTGGAGTTCCGTGATTTAGAGGGTGCTAACCTCTGAAAGATTTATGCTTTGCTTCTTACCGATGTGGTTGTGACCGAGTTATTTAAAATGAACGTAAACTTTCTGACGGGATCTTCAATAGGATGACATGTTGAATGGCTGAGTATCTTTTTTGGCTGTCAAACATCTGTATCTTACGTATAATTTTCCGGCATTCAGGTCTTGGCGGATTTGTTGCTTGCAGAGCCCTTTCTCAGCGCAATGATGATCCAGCCAAAGCTTCTCGTCCTTGGGATAAGGTTTGGTTTGGCCTCTAGGCTCTTTTCTAATATTCTGCTTTTGTGGAGCATCGTTTTGTAGGTGCCTTTTCGATGTAGCTGGGACACGTTTTCAGTTGTGTTTGGTGTCATGCAGAATCGGGATGGATTTGTTCTGGGAGAGGGAGCAGGCGTACTCCTGCTGGAGGAGTTGGAACATGCCAAGGTTTGTACCTTTTAGCATGATAAAGTATTGATATTTTTATTTTCATTAGAAGTTTCTGAATCGTTTTGGATTTTTTGATTCAAAGTTAATATGCTTTAAGCCCCCTTCCTTTTGGTAAGACTTTTGAGGACCCTGTTTCGTGAAATATTATGTTTGTCGGACTTGTACAGGCACGGGGGGCAGAGATATATGCAGAGTTTCTCGGAGGAAGCTTCACTTGTGATGCTTATCACATGACAGAGCCCCACCCAGAAGGTATGATGTACTTACTTGCTCGAGCTGCGTTATCATTGTTGACTAATTTGGTGTGGTGTGTTGCAATTTTTCTGGTTATGAAGCGTGATCCCGTTTTAGTGCGTGTCAGGTGCTGGAGTGCTCCTTTGCATAGAAAAGGCCTTGGCTCAATCAGGAGTAAACAAGGCTGATGTCAACTATGTGAATGCTCATGCAACTTCAACAAAAGCTGGTGATTTGCAGGAGTACAAGGCTCTTATGACAGCTTTTGGTGGAAATCCTGAGGTAAGTTCTTGTGTTCTGCAGGATCTTGAATCGTTTCATGTTCATTTCTTTCTGTTCTACTTCTCTTGATATTGTGGAGGATAATGTAATTTTTGCTGTTGTTGTTGTCCATTCAATACAACCCATGTTACTTCGGATGGAACTTAAGTTGTTATGTATCGTGGTTACAGCTTAAAGTGAACTCCACTAAGTCTATGGTGGGTCATTTGCTTGGAGCCGCTGGTGCTGTAGAAGCTATTGCAACAATCCAGGTGAATGTTGCACTATTTGAAGCAAGCCATAACTGAGAATATTTGTACTTGGGAACTCTTGGTCCTTCGTTACATTACCTGGCTCAAGGAAACCAGTATATTGTGGATCCACTCCCATATTTAAAATAGTTTGTATGTAATAATTAAATCTTGAAGATCAATGTGACGTATCTTGTAATTTGTGGGGATTATTTATGGCTCACCGGACTTGTGTACACTAGCTGGTTGCTTGATACAGTATATGTAGAACTTAGTGTTCAACACGCAACTTTTAGATGTATGGACTAATCGGAATGTATGTATACTTCAATCTGTTCTAATCGTTACCAATTGCCTTGATGCAGGCTATCAGAAGTGGTTGGGTTCATCCAACAATCAACCTTGAGGATCCAGAGAGTGAAGTGGTAAGCCCCTCTAATACGATTTTAAGAACACGTTATAGATTAACTTTCAGACAATCAGCTGTGGTATCATGGTTACGTATTTATGTCTTTTTGAAGATCTTTCATTTAGAATGATTTCTACGTTATCTACCATTTTAGTTGATCTTGACCAACTGCAAACTACGGACAGAATCTCGGAGGATTTCGATGCGTAACCGTTCCTCTCAAATTCCCTCAGTTGTTTGCAGTTGCCCAATATCGATCTTGTCTGTGAAGGTGTTCATTTAACATGTGTTCCAGAGAATAACTTCTTGCTGAGACTATCTATATGTAGAAAAAAATTATTGCCATCTCCTAGTGACAACTCCGAATTATTATTTTGGTTGGATTTCTAATCTTCTTAGCTGCACGTCCAAATGGTCTCCAGGATTTGAGCGTGATAGTTGGAGGTGAGAAGCAGAGATTGGACATCAAAGTTGCTCTGTCGAACTCCTTCGGCTTTGGGGGTCATAATTCGTCATTGCTATTTGCTCCTTACGTGGAAGCTAATGAGGAAGATTAACGTAACACTTCCGTGTGGACGCACTTCCTCCATCCCCAGGACTCCGAAATGTTTTGGCTTTGGTCCTGTTTGACGCAAGAGTGAGATATTGGCACTGTTGCCTATGCTAGATATTGGTTTAGCCATCAGGTCTCTCTCAAAATGAGCCACATCAATACTACAATGCTAAACCCTCGTGTAATTGATTGCTGAATTGAAACGTGTACAGATCCGTAACTTTTTTTCCCGTAACTTGTGGGTCTTTCGTGCAGTCTGTCGGCTTTTATCATTTTTATGCCGTGTTTCTACAATAACTGATGTGACAAGTGTGTTGATGTTTTATTTGTCACTATTACAGAATGACTAGAAAGATGCAGATCTCGTTTACACATTTATTTAACATTTTATGAAACTGAAAGAACCAAGTGTAGTAGAGAATCAAAGAATCAAAGGATGTTTTGATAGATATGCCATGATTCAACCTTCTAGGAAAATTAAAGATGCATATGATTAGAAATCTTAGAATCGTGAAAATCATTTTTTTTGGCTACTGTGTGAGAATTGAAGTCATCAAAGTTATTCCAAAAACTTTCATTGCAATTGAACTAATGGAAGTTTTTGGAATAATTTTGTTTTACAAATCAACAATGTTCCTTAAGCAATGCAAAAATGTTTACATCTCAGAACATTTAGAAAGTTTAGGAGCTTTGCAACATTTTGTTTGAGGTTTGTTTGTAATAATTGATAATCAATTGATTTGAAGTTATTTTAACCAATGACAGAAAATATTTTAAACTTTTATGTTCAATATGCAAATGGAAGGTTAATTCAAGTTTGTATTTTACTTCATTAATAATTGTATTTAGAAGTAGGAATAAAAGATATCTTTAAAACTAACTTATTATTCTTGTTATTATTGAAATATTTTGATAAAGGAATGTGCAAGGTAAAAGTCTCATGCACTAGTTTACTAAGTACACTTTACATATGATAATAAACATAACCTCTTTCTTTCTTTCTTTCTTTCTTTTATTTTTTTGTTTTTTTTGTTGACACAGAACCTTGTGCAAGTTTGTGTCAGATGAGGTTAGGATTTTACAATTGGGATTTGAATGGCCAACATGTTCATTGTGGTTGTACTCTAGGTCCAATTGCCCTCATCCACTAATTAAGGGTCACTGCAAACCACACACCTAGCTTTTAATAGTTCCACTTTTGAATCATATGCTTGTTTTATATACTTTATTAAATAAATAATAAATTCTTACTAAAAAAATATCAATGAGATTTAAAATTTTAAGAATTAGATTATATTCTTGTTGCTAACTGCTATTCATATTAAATTTTTAAATGATTTTTTTTGTGATAATTGAAATAAATCTCTGTAAACTTTTCATCTACACTTTAGTAATCTATGACACAAATAAATCAAACTTTAAAATCAATGTTTGTAATAAAGTATAAACTATTAATGAATGGTTTAACAAATGTTATTCTAAAAACACTTTTAATAGCAGTACTGTGTTTTTTCAACATTTTTTAAAGTTGGTACTTTTTTATTATTAGTTCACTTCATTTTTTTATTATTTAATAAATTTCTCGTAAATTTTTTTAGTCTGTGTTCATCAACATTCAGATCTAATTTACATCACAATTTCACTATCCTTAAAATAGCACAAAGATCACGTTCAATCAAGTTTGACATGTAAGGACCTGTATCTTTATTAATAAATGTAAAATTAATGGTACATTACACATTTTTTTATTAATATTTATTTTTCTTTTATATTTTATTTTTTCATATAAAGAAGCTAAAATGGGGCATTCCTTCTTATATTTGATCCGTTAACAATTACACTCTTATTCTCAAACCACTTGCTTCACAGGGTGCTAGTTTTCACAATGTTTGAAGTGTATATTTTAAAGAGTCTAAAAATTAAACCCAAACCTTAAACCTGCTAGCATGAGTTAACATATGCACTTTCCTAAACCTTATGGTAGATTTGAAGCACATCAAATTGCAGTTGTGACTGAAGAATTTATAGTTATTTAGAATAGAAACCCAATCTTTTTGTTCTTCTAAGTTTCACATCAACATACTTGACATTATTTTCAATACTTTGGATTCAATCCAGAAGTTTTGGAATCGATGTGATTTTTCAAAAAAGCTAAAACTCAAATGAAATTTTCTTTTTTCATTTTTTCATTTTTTAGAAAACGAGAATGTCAGTGGCATTACCCGGCTCTTCTGGTGAGACTGTTTATACGCCATGTGCGCGCTTGATTCTAAGATCACGAAGGCTCTTTTCGCTGCCCCTGAGGTTAGTTTCAGTTTTTCTGTTTTCTGTGGTCGATTGTTTCGTCGAAATGCAACTCCGTGTGCCAGAATTGTCCAGGAAATGTATTGAACCACCAGTTCAGCTAAGCCCCTTAACAAATGTGATTGGCCAGATTCCTAGGCTCTTCAGTGATTGTGCCCTGACGCCAACTCCAATCGGATGACGATTAAGACGAGAAGGGCCAGATGACTTAATTTATGTGAACTTCACGGACTTGTTCAGCAGCGTCACTCGCCTTTTTGATCTTTCCTGCATATTTGCATAGTTTTGAGTAGAGACGATCATCCGTCTGAAGTACTGGAAATTGCCCGGTCGAAGCCGGCCCTGCAAAAATGCATTGGAGTCCATATGGCCAGCAGATCAACTCCACAAGTTATTCACTTTGCATGCAAGTGAGAAAAGTTTTTGTCTAGAGAATCTGCGACTGATTCACCAAGCCAGGATTGAAGTTGATAAAACATTGAGGAGTTTGCCAGTCGACTACCAAAAGCAAATTCCAGGTGAGAGAAATTAAAATAAAATAAACCATGCAAAAGTCAGGTAATCTACGTGGAAGTAGTCGAGAGTAGTGGCATTTGTAAACAATAAGCCCATGTTCAAAGGATGCTTCATAATTTCATCAGTTGATAAGATCTTACATTTGTTTGTGATATCGTCGAAGTGAAGGGACCTTTGATTTCCATGCTGCAATCGTGGCTTATATGGAGAATATCTCTTACAGACAAGTCGCAAACTTCGGCCTCCCAAATAGTCAACACAAGTTGCACCTTCTCATTTCTCTTTTCAAACCTTCTAACCAAATTCTGACAATCCGACTCCTATGACAGTATGTACCACTTCAGACTCATCTCGTCTACACAATTCGTTGGCTGATTTCCAGACAACCAAGTAATACATGTATTGAATGAGGCATGTTTCAGAAATTTTACGACGTTCCGCAAATTCAAGTGACGAACTGCTATTGTCTTCACACACTCGAGCATTTTTTTATTTCGAAAGAATGGTTGGTAATGATACTGGAAGCATGCGTATAGTCGTACCTACATTCAAACTGCACTGTTCATATGAGTACCAGACAAGTGCGGCTTCCGCACGAATTTCCGTCAAGGGATGAAGTTTGACTCTTGTGAAATGTTGCAGCACAATGTCAAGCTAATTCCAAAATCAACCATGATCGCCGAAACTGCATCTTGACATCTTGTTAATAGTTTATGACATCAGATTATAACATGACCTTCACAAGATCCGTGGTCTCAATGTGGCCTGTGGACAAACTTGGCACGGGTATTCAAGTGACTCAATTATTTCTCTTGCGACTGCATGTCTTGGCTATCAATATCAGCTGGCCCGTTGTTGAAACTGGACATTGCCAAGTCTGAATTCTTAACACCTGAGTACTTGCAAAATTCGTCGAGTTGGAAGTCACTCTTAGTTGCGATCACGAGAGTCGATTTACAACGAGTATTCAACGAGTTTTGGAACGAGTCTTAGCCATGGTAGCTTTCAGGCAGTCGGTTTCTTCACATTTTCTAGCACCTCATGACATAAACAGCGGCGTCAATCGAATGCTGTTTGATAGTACGTATCATTACCTTTTTTTTGAATCTGCAAAAGTAGGGATCGAGATGTCTAGGTGCTTTCTGGTAACAACAGTCTATGATAAGAGTCACGCCCATCGGCTCTACCGCTCCTCCCTAGGCACCAGCACCTGGCCCATAATTAACGTGTACAACTAAGAAACAACCAAGGTCAAAAAGATGCATGATCGAAATCAACATGAATTCGAAAGAACTCTCCGTTATGGAGATTAAATGAATGCCATGGCAATTTCCAAGCGTTTCAATCCCACCATACGTGGTCAAGTCCTAGTCAAGAAACCCTACCTCAGAAGAGCTTCCCAAACTCCATTCCACTAACAGCCTCCACCACATCTGCACCAAACACTGTTCACTTCCAACGAAGCTGAACTTTAAAAAAAAAAAAGTTCAACAAAGTAGTAGATCATGAATCAGATCAAAATCTAATTCCGCCAGAGTCATCCGCCCCTCGTCAATCCGACACAGCACGCAAATCCTTAAAGAGCAGAGCAACAGTCTCCGGAAGCCTCAGAACTCACAGGGAAGATTTTCCCTCGAACTCTGCATAACTTGAATCAACGACAATTTTTCGAGGTCGATCAGCCACCACAGCTCTAGCATGCACGACCACAACAACTGTGGAAATGAACCAAAAGCGCGTTAGATCTCCAGATGCGAGACCAGTATAACCGATGCTCTGGAATCCTCTCGCCATGAATCAAAGCTTTTTCACACATCGGCATGGACTTCGACACCGGGGCCTTCTAGATCTTTCTGTTCTTCCTTCCAGAAGTTTCCGTCCGTCCTTTTTGAATTTCCCGTCCGCCCTTCCGGATAAATCCGTCCGTCACTTGCACGAATGGATGGTGCCGTAATTTGGCGCTAAAATTCGAACCAAGAAGTTGTTCATGGTTGGATTTTGGAGTTGGATCGTCTCATGGTGTCGGATAATCTATTGAAAAGTTTCTCAATCGGATACTTTTTTCACTTTTTCTCTTTTATTAATAGAAATATTATCAATTTGGGATTCTTACATTCTATGTAGGAAAATCTAATATATAAGAAAAGTACTCGGTTGTAGACAATGATATTCCAAGTGTAACAATTGACATACATACTTGCTAATACTTGCTAATGGTATTGCTAATACCACCATAGTTTTTGCTATCGCCACCACAATCCACCACCCACTCAACATATTTCTTTATAACTTTTCAAATTATATATTCCATATAATTTGAGAAAACTAGTTTTTTGATTGGAATTAAAGAAAACTAAAAAAACATGTCGAGTGAGTGGCAGTAGCAAAAACTGTGGTGATAGCAACACCCTCTATATATATATATATATATATGTATGTATGTATATATATATATATATATAACATGAATTTTTTAAATAATAAAATAAAATGAGCTCAAGCTCTTCAGGGACCTCTGCCCAGGATCAGTAGGAAGCATCCTTCCAGCGTGGATGCTTACTGGGGTTAGGTTTTAACCACCTCAGCTGTGTCAATGGTGCATGTGGCCACGTAGGAGTGCCAGCGTGGCAGACCCCATGGCCGACCCCTTTGTTCCCATCTAGTTGGCATCAGCTTGTGTTATTTTAAGACATACATGGAGAAACATAAAATCATGATTGGTTGAAAATTTGAAGGGTTACAATCAAATAAACGAGGATTTGAAACAAAACCAATGCAAGAAGATTTCCTTGAGTATGATTTTTTGTTTCATATTTTTTTAATAACTTGAATTTGACAATTCCAAAATTGGCTTTTTAAAGTCACCCTGTAAAAGCTACGCTCAAAAGGAATAATCCATTTGATATATATATATAATATGTATATATCTTTATCTTTTTCCCTGAAAGCCCTACAAAAGTATATTTGTATCTATTATCCCACGGACAAGTTTAGCATTTTTGAAAAATGGGATTGAATTCCACACTAATTTCCACATTTGTTAAAGGATATGGTTGAGTTAATTAATTGCATTAGCTTTTGTTTAGCATGTTTGGAAAGACCTCATCAATGTCTCACCATCAATTTTGTGTTTATTCTTGTATTGATTTTAGTCTTAATCTTTATTCTTTTTAACAGAACAAAAGAAATCTATACATACAAGAAGTGTGGTGTTCTTTTTCTTAATTTTGTATGACTCATAAAAGCTAATAAGCTTCAATGGTCATTCATTGTCTTTCATTTTGATAATGAACAATATCTTTTAAATTTGAGACAAGCTGATTACATTCTGCATATATAAATAAAAAATCAATATCTTTTCAAAGTTAAACCCCAATGCACTAGCATTTATTTATTTATTTACGTATATATATATATATATATATATATATAGTAGAATTGTTATGCTTATTGCTAAACTAACCTTATATAAACAATTCATCATGACATTTAAACTCGAAAAGTTGATGCCTTAAAGTGATGTTTGATCTCTACTCACATGTAATAAAAATATTAATATTATTTGCATGAAAGATTAAAAATATATTTAAGGAATTGAAAGAGGAATATATTCCTTAAATATATTGTAGACTCTTGCTGAGTTCTTAACTATTATCACTACTGCTACTGTTTCATATGTGTTTTATACCTGGAATCATGTAGTTTTTCTTCAATAATATCATAATAGCCTCAAAATTTTGATATATTCTTTTTCATAATTAATTTTTATATTGTTTAAAAATACACATATTTATTTAAATACATATGTATATATATAAGAAAATCAAACCAATAATAAAGAACTAAAGATTGAGGATATATTGAAACAAAATTAGAGGTTTTTAGAAATGACTTTTTTTGATGAAATAATGTAAAAGAGTAATTTTGTGATCTCCTTCACATCACAATGTAATGTTTTTCTCAACACAAATAAAAAAAGTATTTAAAAAAAATAAAATAATAGTCATTTGGCATCAAAAACTTTAAAATCCAAGTGTATAACAATATAACAAATATTTTGCACAAACAATCATTAGGGTGAAAACCCATAACAATTGTATCTTTTGTTTTTTAAACTTAGATTTGGAATAGATTATTCAAATTTCTCTATTCACATTGACATTAATAAGTACAATAATAAAAGCTCGTTTTATTTACCTTAGAATTGGTGTTTACTTGTAGAATTTTTTTTAAAAAATTATTATTATGCTCATTTCAATATCTTATAATGAAATCTACAACATTCAGAAGCAATGTTTGAAACACTGGAATCAAAAACTTAAATAAGCAACATTGCAGAAAACTATGACAAAAAGAACAGTAAAAGTTTGTATTTCATCTCCATCACATTCTGTAATTTGAAAATGAGAAAGAAAAGAAAATCAATGCTGTGTTGTTTTTTAACAAGTGAAATGTTCATAAAAAAAAGAATCAAGTTAGATATTGAGATGAATTACAAGTATTCATATGTTTTAACTGTGTGTAATATTCAAAAATTCAAATTAAAATCTCATAATGACTCAATTTCAAATAAGAATTGAAGATTAATCTTTCTTTTGAGATACACTTTAAGGAACTGAATTCTAGTCTTAAGAAAAACTCTGCTTTAATATAAAAAAATTATTTTGATTTTAGAGAGGGGGAAAGAAACAATTGATTTCTGATTACTCATTCAGCAGCATAATTCATCCAAGAATAATTTCTTAAAAAACACAGAATTTCATATTTTCATCTTTTTGATGATCCAGAAATGTGTATTAATTTTCATTTTAAAATCTTACGTGGATGAAATTTTCAGAATTTCTTGAGATTTATGAGATTGAAAGATAAATTTATCTATTTTAAAATGATTAAATTCGCATGTAAATCGTGTATCATATTTTAGTTAGTATTAGAAATTTTTATTTTCCCACTCTATTGCAAGTTAAGAAATGCCCCACAACCTCCAACGATCGTTCATAACAAGGGGACGATATTTGTCTTTCGACGATGGAGTGCGCCCCAACAAGCTTGGAGAGGCCTCTTGGGATGCTGCTCTGCGGCGGGAGAAAAGGGCATAAGGGCAAATTGGCCGGGCCAGGCAGGAAGAATGTCCGGTCGGGAAGGCGCAACTGACGTGGCACCGAAATCTCAGCCACGTCGCGTGGCAGCAGCCGCAGTCATAGCCCAGGTGGCGCCTGCACCGATGCGCAGACCGAGCTGGCTGGCGCGCCATGTCAAGCTGATTGATGGATGGGTGGTGGCAGGGTGCCCTGCCCCTCCGCGGGTTTGGATCACCGTGTGCGAAGGTTGACTGCAATATACCCAGCAAGGAAGCCCAGGCACAAGATTCCTGTTGTGGTTGTTGGAGAGAATACTGCATCTCAGTAAGGATCTCGGGGACCCAAGGGGAGAATCTCAGTTTCATCCACATCCATAGCGATGAACTCATTTCATTCATATCTCTCCAGCTTTATTGACAAAAGCCTCAACTCCACCAAACGCCAAAGCTCTTTCTCACACATTCTCCAACATCAAACAATATATATATACATACACACAAATATTCTAACATTTATTATTTTATAACGTCACATTGAGATCTATATCTCTGTAACTAAGTGTCATTCACATGTCCCAAATGCTCATTGAGTAAAATTGGCAAAGAGATAGTATAAAAACGAATGATACCATGAGCTTCATAACTTCAACAGTCTTAAACGGGACCCATCCTTAACTCAATTCATTGAAGAAGAGAACTATCAGTCCGAGCGAAATAGACCAAGGAGTGGGAATGGGCGGGCGGAAAGGGCAGCGAAAGCGGCACCCGGGGAGAAAGGTCCGGGGCATGATCCATGGGGCCGAGTATAGCTGCAATTCTTACCAGGGTTAGAACCGGGACTGGCTAAAACCATGCTGGTCACAGGGGGCGGATCAGATGTTGACTTGAGTTAGCCTATGTCCGAACCCATTGAAACGGTGAGCGGGCCCGCTCACCGTGACTTTTACCCCCGAGGTAAATAATTATTACCACGTCTTACGGTGGCGACGGATTTTGTGGCGGTAAAAGACCTTGAGCTTCATAAGGAGACTACCAGCCATGGCTTCGCTTGCATCTCTCTCGTGCTTCGTTGTGTTTCTCAGCTGTGTCTCGCTGCGGCGATCTCCCCTCATCGTCTCATCCCGAGTCTATCACCAACTCGATTCTCATGCTCCCGTCTTGTTGATCTCTCGGTGGAACTTCGCGGCGTTGGATTTGGTGCTCGGTGGAGGATTTTCATCACACTGGTGCGTGCTCCCTAGCCTGCACGTTCATGGTCTGGTGGTCGTGTAGTAGGCGCTTTGCTTGCGGTTGTTTCTCGCCGCTGGACTTGGTTTTTCAATTGTGATTGAAGCTTGTTTCGAGTTTTTTGAATGCTGATTCGCGTGAAAGTTTCAAGTTATTGCATTGGAGCTTGTGATGAGCTCTGTATTTGTTTTTGTTTTTTTTGATTTTTTTTTTGTTGTATTTCTTGTTTGGTTGGATTAGGAGGTTGCTGGTTGGCATTTGAGGTAGTAGTTTAAGATTTAGGACGTCATTTTGTGACCGGAATGTTTCGTTTTCTTTTATGTTCCGTACGTTGGTGATTTTGTTAGAGTGTGCCGGTAGATTTTTATTCAGTGCCTACGTATGGTTCTATGATTTTGTGCGAGCGAGTTTGGCGGTTTACTGTGTATAAATATACATATATTTGTTGCTTTGAATGCTGCATTTTGAAACCATACGTACTACATGGAAAGGCAGTAATTGAGTTTGCAATAGTAGACATTGCAGGTTTACGTGAGTGCGCTGTACTCTGGTTACACCATGTTTTTATTCCGCGTCGTTTTGTACACTTGGCGCACCAGGATTAGTGGTGCACGTCTTACTGTAGAATTGTGCTAAGTTTTATTCACTGCCACGAACCTTCAAATCAGTTGTTTTGGTGCTTTACAGTGCGATTAGTTTGGCTGCTGTTGCAGGAGGTTGGACCGAGTAAGCCTTGTCCTAACAGAGCTCTTGTAGCTTGAAGTTGGTAGTAAAAAATGCACTTCCTTTAAAGACCTCAGCTGCTGGACAAGCCTCTTCTAATATTAGAGACGAATGCCGCTGAAAACTTGGAATTTTCACGTTTCGCATATATTTAAAGTTATGGAGCAGACTTTCTGGTTCCAGGCGCTTTTTATACACTAGGGCTTTTTCTGTTTTTTTTCTTTCAACTCATTTCTATGTAGAATTTGAATATTCTGCTCTGAATATTTTTTCTCCCATTCGAATTTATTTGTTCCATTTAAGAATTTCCCAGCGCAATTTTAGCATGTCACGGTGGTTGAGCTGAATGTATCCGGTTGTTGTGCAGGCTGAACGTGTCCAGTGAATTTCAATCAAAATGGCTTCCAACGGAAACGAGTCACACGACTTCGAGTTTGTGAGTGCTAACGTCCCAAATGGTCTTTCTAAAATCAACACTAAACCTACAGATGCGGAAATGTGCAAGGACGATACTGCTTCCACAGTTAAGGTGTCGAACCTTGACGAGCTGCACGCTTTGCAAAGGAAGAAAGCGTCAGCTCCGACGACGCCACGGAACGCCACAAACCCATCTACGCCCAAGACCGCGACTCCTCGTGCCTACGTATCGGAAGAGGAGCGTCAGAAGCAGCAGATGCAATCTGTGAGGTACGAGCTGATAGTTAGCATTCTAGGTTAAAAAATCTTTCTGCGACTTGATCTTATTAAAATGATACTAGTCATATCATGCAAGATGAGTGAGATGCCTACAATTGTAATTACGATTTACAATTTAATTTAAGTTAATTTTTTATTCTTTGTTCTTGGTGATTGATTTGTTATTATTTTGATTTCGCAGTGCATCTTTGGCTTCTCTGACTCGTCAAAGCGGGCCCCAAGTCATCAAGGGCGAACCAGGAAGGAAGAAATCTCCTCCCAAGACTGTGGCCGCTCCGAGGCTGGACATTAGTGATAGTGCCCTGAAGTTCACACACGTCCTGTACAATTTATCTCCTCCCGGTAGGAAATTTGCCTCGGTTCTTCTCGCTTATTTGTAATATATTTAAAATTATAATCATTTTCATAATAATAACTGTTAAACCTTTAATACACATTATCAGTCTATTTAAAGAAGGCGAACTGAGTATATATCATCTGCATAATGCAGAGCTGTATGAGCAAGCTATTAAATATGAGAAGGGCTCTTTCATCACCTCGACCGGAGCTCTTGCTACACTCTCTGGAGCTAAGACTGGGCGGTCTCCTAAGGATAAACGTGTGGTGAAGGAAGAGACCTCAAAGGATGATCTCTGGTGGGGAAAGTAAGTAACTTTTTCTTCATCAAAATTGATGTGCATTTCGACGATCACATCCACATCTGCAAAGTGAAGATTGGTTTGATTGAATACTGGGTTATCAACATTCGAATTTTCTATCGGCGTGTTGTTTCGAATGTTTGTATTCCTTACCATCATTAGACTTTGCTGAGTTATGTTGACCCCCTCGGATTATTAATTATTAATTGTTAATTTGGTTTGTCAGGGGTTCTCCAAACATCGAAATGGACGAGGAGACATTCTTGGTTAATCGTGAGAGGGCTGTTGACTATCTGAACTCATTAGAGAAGGTATGCTATATTTTCAAATACGTCACATTCTTTTGTTTTCTTATGAACGGTACTTATTGGTGTAGTTCTTCTGTACAGTTCTTTCCATAGAATAAATACATAAAACAAGTGTTGAGTTAATCTATCTAAGGGAAACTTGTTGATTTTGCAGGTTTTTGTAAACGACCAGTTCTTGAACTGGGATCCTCAGAACCGAATCAAAGTCCGGATCATTTCTGCTCGTGCTTATCATTCACTCTTCATGCATAATATGTGCATTCGCCCCACACCCGAGGAGCTCGAGGATTTTGGAACCCCCGACTTCACAATTTACAATGCCGGACAATTTCCTTGCAACCGATACACCCACTACATGTCATCGTCAACAAGCATAGATATCAACCTGAAACGCAAAGAAATGGTGATTTTGGGGACGCAATATGCTGGAGAGATGAAGAAGGGTCTTTTCAGCCTCATGCACTACTTGATGCCCAAAAGAGGGATTTTGTCGTTGCATTCTGGCTGCAACATGGGAAAAGCAGGGGACGCTGCCTTATTTTTTGGATTATCAGGTATATTTGATTGCAAAGAAACATTTGTGAAGCTTTCATGGTGAATTAGCCTTAAGATTATACGCTCGCGCACTGTTCTAAATCTTGTGTATGATTTAATGTGTTTGTTGCAGGAACCGGGAAGACGACTCTGTCCACTGATCCGAACCGACAACTTATTGGTGATGATGAACATTGCTGGAGTGACAACGGAGTTTCAAATATTGAGGGAGGATGCTACGCTAAGTGCATAGACCTTTCCAAGGAAAAGGAACCAGAAATTTGGAATGCAATCAAGTTTGGAACAGGTGAAATATAACATTTGGTTTTGAGTGAATTTTAATGCTTTACAACACGATCACTACTTTTTCATTTTCAATACACCTATTATATGCTTTTAAAAAAATTTGATGGTGAAAAGCACGCCTGAAAATGACTTCCATGTTGCAGTGCTTGAAAATGTGGTTTTTGAGGAGCATTACCGAGACGTTGATTACAGCGACAAATCTGTGACTGGTAAAATTTTGTAATTTTGTAATTGGAAGTTTTTTTGTTTTGTTTTGTTTTGTTTTTTGTTTTTTTTCAGAACTCAGATTCTGTGTACTTCTATGGACAACCTGTTAAATAATTTTCTATCAAGATCAACTTAACGTGGGTTTTCTATTGCAGAGAACACAAGGGCTGCATACCCTATTGAGTACATCCCCAATGTTAGGTTGCCATGCGTTGGACCTCATCCGAAGAACATCATCTTGCTATCTTGTGATGCTTTTGGTGTCTTGCCACCTGTGAGCAAGTTGACGCATTCGCAAACCATGTATCACTTCATCAGCGGTTACACTGCTTTGGTACGGTTATTCATTCATTTTATATATCAATTTCAAACGTGATTTACTTTGCGTGCGAAGTGGTTCTTTAAATTGGCTGTAAAGTTGAACTGATAATATTGCGACCTTTTCCACAGGTTGCGGGAACTGTGGAGGGTGTGAAAGAGCCTACGGCTACATTTTCAGCATGCTTTGGAGCTGCTTTCATTATGCTGCACCCCACTAAGTATGCTGCCATGCTAGCAGAGAAGATGCAGCAACATGGAGCCACTGCATGGTTGGTCAACACCGGCTGGTCTGGCGGCAGCTATGGTGTCGGGTCAAGGATGAAACTCGCATACACGAGGAAGATCATCAATGCAATCCACGACGGGTCATTGTTGAACGCTAACTATGTGCAAACCCCGATCTTCAACCTGTCTGTGCCAACTGAGGTCAACGGAGTCCCAAGTGAAATTTTGCAGCCACAGAATGCGGTATGCAAACATTGTGAAATTAAAAGCTTTCATTTATTGGTCCTCACTTTATTTATTTATTTTCGTAGTCTGCTCAGCTTTTCAGAAGTTACAGAAAACTTTATCTTGAAGAAAAAGAGCTAGCTCCTAAATTTTGTATAACTTCACTTCAATTCATTTGTTTAACATAGTCAGTAAGAAAGTTGGATGTGGGGGGTGCGTTCTACGATAAATAACTGTCAACTGTGTCTAATCTTTCCAAAAATAGAAAAGATGGAATGTTTACTCTTGAGAGGCTGTTTAGTCTTATTGCCGTCAGTATTTGTTGTAAGTGTTGCTCTCCTTTCTTCACTTTTGACAAGATCAGCGATTTCTGATATGCAGTGGGCGGACAAGAAGCAATACGATGCTACGTTGACGAAGCTTGCAGGTCTCTTTCAGAGGAACTTTGAGGTTTATGCTGATTACCAAGTTGGTGGAAACAACCAGCTTACGAAGCAGATTCTTGCAGCTGGTCCTTTTTTGCAGTAGAGACGCCATACGGCTAGATATGCCGAATGGTTTAGAGATCGGACGGAAGTCTGTAAGCTCGTCTGGAGGATTGTCTTCTTTACCGGTAGAGTTCTGAATTCAGTTCAAGGTGGATGACTAACATCTAAAGTAGATAAGTGCAGGTGGGTTGAACCCTTCTGGGACTATATTTTTACTGCCTGGGTTAAGCAAGGCTTAGGCAGCAACTTTTCATTGAGACTCTCTGTTCATAGTCTAACTTAACTCCTGTGCATACCCGATCTTTTGATCTTTTAAGCCTACTGCAACTCTAATGTGACAATTCTCCCATTTTTTCGCCACATGTTTTTTTTTTGGTGGATCCAAGACTTTGCTCACGATAAGTGCACGCAAACCCTGAGTTGGCATGTATAAAGTTCGTGAATTGCTCTTATGTTTCCTATGGCGGGTATTGTATCTTCAAAGCTACAGTGATTGTGATAGAGCCATAATGTGTTGCTGAGGAGGATCAGCCGATCGTCTCAAAGTTCTGTAGGTCTGAATTATATTATGTTCACCCTTTTTGCCATCTTCTCAGTCAAGAGGGACTATGCAATCGGTATGTACGGCCACCACTTCGGTGAAATTAATGCCCGTACGAAATGGATGATTTCAATATAATCTGCTTGAAAGGGTGAGAGGCGACGGAGCTCCCAGTTTTTCAGGTTAGTACTAAGTGAAATGTTTCGGTAAGTTTCGTTTCAAAAAGGAGAAGAGCCCTATGATGAAATAGGCCATACAAGGTTGTAGAGGTTGGATTGCTGGCATGGATTCAAACAAAAAACATTAGATAGTAGAGGTAATTAGTAAACACATGCAAATCAGTAAGTTGCACTTAATAAAATCTATCTTTTGTGAGATTTTGTCTTTTGGTTAATTTCATATGGTTTTTGATTTATACTCAATCTTGAGAAATCATAGTAAAAAGTTACATGGAAATGATGGAACACCTAACCAACCAAGTGATAATTGCATGTTTTGTGGGATGTAAAATTGATCAAGTATAATTTGTTTAATAACTTATTTGATTTTTTTATACAATAGAAGAAAAAAAAAATTATACAAAAAAATTATAAAAATTTATATATAACATAATTTAATATAATTTGAAATTTAAAATTAATTATTATATTTTTTATATTAAATTATTATCAGAATATTTACCTTTTAAGCTTGGAATTCTAACTTTGATGCTAAGATATCATAAAATGGTAAGTCTTTGAAAGGAGTTATGTCCACAAAAATTCTCTCTTGGATTATACTTAAATAACTTCCTACTAAACTTTTGAAGGTAGTACCATAAATTGCAACAAGTCTTAGATAAATTTTAAAAAATGATTAAAATTACAATAAACTTTTCAAACCTAGGTTTTATTCATCTTTTAAATTTGATGATGTTAGGATTTTTGAAGCACAAGTTATTAATTGAATTAAATATAATAATACCATTACAATTATCTATACCAATTTATCTATTGTGCATGGATTTTTCTTTAATCACACTAATAGCCTTGACAATAAGAAATTTAGGCAGTTCTAAGTACCTTTCTACCAAAAGGTAGAAAAATGTTATATTTTTTTTTAAAAAAATTAGCTAAAAAATTTCAACACAAGTAACAAAAAATTAGAATACAACCTAGAATTAAAAAAAGAAAAAAAGAAAGATGAATAGATTAATTGATTTGGCATCTAATAATTTTTATCATCATTCGTTACATGTACATGGTGGAATTAAAAAAAAAAAAAAAAAAAAAAAAAAAAAATTACAATTAGAAAAAATATATTTTTTTATTAAAGTATTTAATTTTTTTTTGAATATTTTAAAAAAAGATATCTTGGAGCCAACTATGCACAATTCTTAGAAAGTGAAGTATTAATATTTTGAGAATTCCAAATCTTGCTATGTATCAAGGTCATAAATTAGGAGTGAACTGTGATAAGATAATACAATCTTGTATCATTGAAAAAGAGAAAGTAGACAAATAAGAGATAAATATAAGATAGAAAAAAAACTAGAATGGCTATTATCAATTACAAAGAACTTAAAGAGTTTTGAACCAAGATTAGAATACAAAAAAAAATGTTGACAAGATTGAAGGTGGCCTTACTCTTACTTCCAAAAAATACTAGCAATTAAGAAGGTCTTGTAGAAGCATCTTAGAGACCATGAGGCTTGTGGGCCAAGCATCAAGTTATAGGTTTCTTCTAATGCAATTTACTAAAAGTACATATGGCTTATCTATAAAAGCCTAAAAAATCTAATTAGCATCTTAGAAACTTCTTCAAATATTTATAAAGAACATATTATCTATCTAATATGTTTCTATCTACTTCTATTAATTTTTATTTAATTCTACATACTTAAATAATATAGACATATATTGCATTATTTCCTTTATAGGATATAACTTCCACAAAGAGCAGTCAAATTGATAAATTAATGAAGTTAAAGATAAATTAATGAAGTTAAAGATTTATTAAATAGTTTTAGCAACAAATCTAATTTATACTTTATACAAAAGTAATTGATAGGTCTTTTCAACCATTAATAATGTTCCTTATTAAGGTGAAAAGACCACCTAGTTATTTGATCATTATTAAGGCCTTTATAACTACCTTCAAACAACACATTCTATATGCTATCAAGTGTAGTACTTACCTTCAATAGTATCACTAAGCATCTAGAGTCTCTTCTACAATTACAGTACTAAACACATTGTATCTTACCATCTATGTAAAGAAAGACATGTTTGTTTTGAAGATCTTCATTACAAATCCAATGTAATCTAGGTTGAGACAACCTAAGTGCTTCATCTAAGAATTTTGCAAATGACAACTCTTGAAATGAATCTATTGAGTGTTAATTTTTCATGTTGCAAAGAAATTCTATAAGTTATTCTTCAAACTTATTTTTCCTTGATTTATACCATCTTGTTATTTATAAAAATTAGCAAGAAGTTTTGATGCATTTACAAGATTTTTGGCTCCCATGTGCATTCACTAATATCATATTTGTATCAATATACAAGATATTTTAGTTTATTTTGATGCCGCAATGAATCTATAATTTCTTTTATTTCAAACTCTTAGTTGTTATCTATTTTAAGATGTGGTGGTAATTACTTTTTTTTTTTAGTATATTGATTATAATATAAGACGTAATAAAAGACATATAGAATTGGTAATGAATCTTTATTGACTATAGTAGTTATAATTGATATGCAACTAAATTAATCTTTTTTAGATAATAAATAGACCAAGTCTTTGATATCTAATTTGTTATAAGGTCAATTATTCTTAATATTGTGATGTAGTAACCATCATAGTATTGTTTGTCTATCAATTTGACAATGAAAAATTAAATATAATCTAATATCTACTTTAATATGCTAAAAAGTGGTATTTAGAATCTTGATATAAATTGAGGTTGTTAATTAAATATAATATCACTTGAAATAATAAATCTTATCAAAGAAGAGATTAGTTGTTTCTTCATCCGTGATAGTTTTGTGCAAGGTATAAAATATGTCATTTGGTTAAACAATCTACCATCACAAAGATAAAGTCATATGAATTTAAGAATAAAAGATTTATAATATAATATAATAAAATAAATGACTAAGGTTGCTTAGAAATAGGTAGAGGTTGAAGAAGTCTATAGGATTGATGATGTAGATTCTTTACTTAAGAATACGTGTCACAAAATTGAACTGATCCTTTGACAACTTTTTACATTTGAGGCAACTAATTTTTTTTTAAAATAAGCTCCAAAGTTTTATTATATCCAAAATATCTTTTTATAAGAAAGTCATATTACACTTGAAGTGCATATAATTGTGCTTGATCTTCTAAAATATATAAATATCTTTTATAATAAAGAAGATTGTTCTTAAAATCAAATTTGCTAAAGTGATCATAAAGATTATTTATAACATTAAAAACAAGAGGATCTGTTAACGTACTTAAATAAATTTCATCAAAAAAAGTAGTATCAAATAAAATTATTGATTTAATAGCTTAAAAATATAGTTGCTTTGGTTGTTGATTATACGTGATATTATTTTCTTATGATGCAAGATAAGAATTTTTAAATTAAGCATCTAATAGGCTTTTTTTATTCTTTTAGAATATTTTATAATTTTAAATATAAATTTTAATAAAGACATATTCTAATAGGCTTAGGAATAATTTAAGACAAGTATTAATATGAAATATTTAAAATTCTTGTGATTGATATAAATTATACTTGAATAAAAAGTGTCTTTTAGATAGTGATACTATACTTTTAGATAGAGTAAATCTATAATAATAAGTTTCTTTGTTATGTATTACATAATTAATTTTTGTTAATTAATAATGATTGATATTATATTAACTAAAAAATTACAACAAAACCAAAACCAATTAGTATAGATAAAATCAAAATTGGTCAACAAAGAGAAGATAAAATTTAGATTTAGGATTTAGTTCAAATATTAATAAGATCCTAAGTTGTAGGAATATATAGCCACCTTGGGTAGAAGCCTTGAGAATATAAAGGCTACTCAAGGTAGAAAAAATTCTTTCTTATCTTTTGAAATTCAATACTAAATATCATTTTATTAAAATTATCTTTCTTCTTGTGTAAAGATTGTGCTTAGGAGCTTTTAGCAAGTAATCAATTTTATAATCAAAATTGATAATGATTGTTATTATGGTCTTAGCCTTTAGACAAATGTCTAAGACTTTTGTAGTATGAATCTTGCTTGATAATAAAACTCCCTTATATAAAAATCTATTTTTATTAATAATAAATCATTTTAATTTATATAATATATAAAAATTAGTCTTTTAGGATTTTATACTATTTTTTTTGACTTTGTGATTTTTTAGCAACAGAATCTCTATTGGAATTCTATACTTGAAGAAAACCAAGGCTAATAATTTTGAAAGTTAAAAATTTTCTTAAATAAAAAGTAATAGAATGAAGTCTATTAATTATATTTATTTGAAATAGAAGTATATCTAATAGAAAGTGAAATGCATCTATTTCTATAAAAAATGATTAAAAAATTTAAAAATACAAAATAGGATTTGAATTGAAAAGTACTTTCAAACCTTAAAATGTTGTTCTTGTATCTTGATTCTATTGTAGTTTGTCTTTAAAATTTAATCATATAAGTAAAATAATAATTTTAGAGAATTTTTTAATAAATATTTAGTAATAGTTTATAAATTCCAAAAAATATTAGACATCACGTATAGTTCTTAGAATTGTCCAATTCATAATAGTTTGTACCTTCTTTAGATCTATTTAGAAACTATCATTTGAAATGATATATATCAAAAATTCTACTTGTATTGTGTAAAATACATATTTTTCAATCTAAACATATAATCTCATATTTCTAAGTTTTTGTAGTATAAGGCAAACATATTATCTAGGTTCCTCTATATTCTTGGAATAGATAGAAATATTATTTAAATAACATATATCAAAATTATCTTAAAATTTATAAAACACATTATTTATAAAACATATTATAAAATATCAAATATTAAAAAGTAGCTAGAATATTTGTAAGTTAAAAAGACATAATATTATATTCAAAATAGCCATACCTAGTTTAAAATGTAATATTCTATTCATCTCCTTCTCAAATACATATCAAATTATAGGCACCTTATAAATCTATTTTTAATATAAAATCTTAGCTTCAATTAATTGGTCAAAGAGTTTCAATATAAAAAATAAAGAATAATAATTTTTAATAGATATTTTATTGAATTTATAATAATCTATATACAATTACAAGGATTAATATTTTTTTTCTTCATAAAAAGAATTGGCACACCTATAAAAAATTTTGAATCTCAAAAAAATTTATTTGAAAGATTTTCATCAATATATTCTTTCAAAGTAGCAAATTTATTTTAGAACAAGTTGTAAATTGGTCCAAATGGTGGTTGAGCTCTTTTTTGAAGATGAATTGCAAAATCATAAGGTTGGTGTTTTGGCAGTATATCAACATTCTTCTCAAATACATATTAATATTTTTTATATTACTCCAAGATTCTATTATAATCTCTATTTTAATGAGCACTTGGTACTATATAAATAATAAATATATACATATATATATATATATATATATATATATATATATTTTTTTTTTTTCTATAACTTCTATAAATATATTTATTCCAACAATTAAAGATTTAGATGGTTTGTTAATATTTGGACTAAATTTTAAAGTGACCTTTTATAATTTCTAAATAATATCAAGATTATATAATTCAAACTAAGTAAGGCCAAGTACCACTAGATTTAAAGGACATTGAATGATGTCAAAGATAATATAGGATATTTGATTTTTTAGTGCTACTTTCAATAACTTGATCTCTTTTATAATATGTACAAATGCAAGTGGTTGACCATCAATAACCTCTATTAGATCTGATTGAACCATATTTGATAATATCGATTTTTATTGTACTTCAAAGTCTTTATCCATAAAACATATTAAAGCTTTGGTTTCTATAAGCGCTTAAGTTAAAAATTCACAACTTGGAGTTTCAACAATTACAGGAAGTTTAAATCAAGGGAGATGATTTGGTAGTAGTATGAGATATGTATTAATGGTTGTGATATATAATTATTTAATTACTAGGTTTCGATTACAAATAAACATCTTTATTTTTTTGACTTTTTTATATTTCAATTTATCTTCTAAGCCTTAAATCCATTTGATTTGATACAATTTTTTTGTACTTAATGACCTACTTTTTTACAATATAAATATAAGTTTTTACAATAATATGTGTTTTTTTATATTTTATTATTTATTTATTTTATTTTAATATTAATCACTAGAATTAGATTGTATCAATCTACATAGGTTTTGGTCTTAATCAATTAATTATGGAAATCTTTAAAATTGTTGTTATTATTTGATTTCTCTTTTTTCAATCAAATCTTTAGTTTTGGTGCCTTATAAAGAATAAATTATCTTATGTAACTACTTATGTGATAAATTATTCTAATAAATCTCTTTTTAGCATTGTCAATAATAGATCTTTGATATAATCTTATAAGCTATATTAAAACTAATTGACAAGAATCTCATTGCTCTAATCTATATTACAAGTAAGTTATTGGAATTCCATAGCATATATAGTAGAGAAATATGACCTTTATTGTAATAACTAGTCATTTATTTTTGCTATTCTTTTTCAATTATTCTTTTCAAATATAGTCATAAATACTTCCAAAAATAATATTAGATCATAAAAGTTATAAATTTTTTTCCATCAAAGATGTAAATCAAGAAATAATCCTTTTAAATAGAAATTTATCTATTTTAATAGATACTTTTATTATTTATATAAATAGAAATAAATAGAAATAGCTAAAAATATATTAAATAAATAATATTTTCTATAAAAAGATTTAAAGAAATTTTATGTATGTGAAATAGATATTTAAACTTTTATAGATATGCCACTTGGCTACTGAAACTTATTCTACAAGTTTCTTAATTTTAAGAAGTCACATTGGAAGCAACCTTGAACTTGACACTTGGGCCACAAGCCTCATGGTCTCTAGAAAGCTTCTACAAGACCTTTTTAGTAGCTAGTATATATAGAGGCAAGACTAAGACCATCCTTAGTCTAATCAACACCTTTCTTGTGTTCTAATCCTAGTTCAAGACTTTCTAGCTTCCATATAATTGACAATAGTAATTTTGGTTTCTTTTCATCTTATATGTAAGAATTATTTGTCTATTTTTTCTCTTTTAATATCAAAAATATATCTTGGCATATCTTTAATATGCCAAGAAATGCCAAGAAATGCCAAGATATGTAAGATTATTTCTTAAAGAAAATTTAAAAAGATTATAAAGATTCAAAATGATTGCAAATCTTTTTTCACTTCTTTCACATATAGTATCTATAATTTATTTTTCTTCTATTTAAATTAATATGGACTTAAAATAGATAATACTAACAAGCAAACAAGTCAAATTAGAAGAAGATAATTTGAAATCTTTAATAAAAAAAATATAAATTTCTACAAAAAAAATTATGCAAATTTTTTTTAGGAAAAAAAAAAAATTAAAAAAAATGTTAGTTTAAAAGTGGATAATTTTTCATTTTTAAAACACAACAAAACTTCTTAAGAAGTGAGATAATCCATTCACTTCTTTAATAAAACAACTATAACAATGTAGCAATTATCTAATCTATAAATAAGAAACTTCTTTAAAGTTTTTTAAAGAAAATATTATCTACATAATATGTTTCTACTTACTTCAATTGACTTTTATTTATTGAGTATTATAAGCATTTGTTATACTAGTAGCGACACAAATACATTATAAGCAAGAAGTGTTACTTAGCTTATACATCTTAATATGATTTTTGAACCTAGGATGGATAATTTAAGTACATCCATAAAACAAAAAGAAAAAATTATATAAAGATGTATATAAGAAATAAATATAGAAAAATTCTTATAAATATTTAATAATAATAGTCTTATTAAACATAATATTATATATATTTGGATTTATTATATTAAATATTAATTAATTATCTAATATCTATATAATTTTTATTTTAAATATAACGGGTTTAAATTAAAAAAAATTCTTTATTTTATATATAAAACTCTTAATGATGATTTTTTAATATAATCAAAATAAATCCAAAAAGATTATATATATATATATATATATATATATATAAAATATTTAGATTGAAATATTTCTTATTTAAAAATCAAAAAAATCAATATGTTTTATTATATTCTATTGAAAATATTTCAAAAATTTATTAAGAAAATCTATAATAACTATTAATTTAAGTAGATAAAAATATATATATATATATATATATATATATATACATATAAATTTAATATATATCATATTTATTATTTTTATTGTAATTGATAAAATTATAATATACTAATATAATATTTATTAATTCACTTAGTTTTATAAAATATTTTTAAAAAATGTTTTAGTTTTTGTATTTTCTACTTTATTTATTAAAATATAAATTATATTTATAAAATATACTTATTATAAAAGAAAAATTTAATAAATTATATAAAATATAAATTTATTAATTATTACTATATATATATATATATATATATATATATATCAGTATAATATAAATAATAAATATATGTATAATAATATTAGAATATTATATATATATATATATATATATATAACTTAGAATTAGAGTTCTTAATCCTAGCCCTAAATAATTAGGTTAGCAATTGTTGTTGAAAGAGTTTGGTCAATACAAGCACCACTCATACATATGATTGCTTCAGATTTGTGAAATCACGTGGTGCAGGGGCTGGTTTCAAGCTGGTTTGCCGTGTGGATGACGTAAACATTTCAAAATCTAATCTACGCACATAGATTATATTTTAGTGTGAATATCGTTTCATGACACTGTGGGTTGAGTTTTGATGTGAATTCTTCATGTGAAGTTCACATGAAATCAATCATATTGACTGGACAATTCATACTAAATACTGTAGGGTTGAATTTTGGTGTGAATTTTTCACGTGAATTTTGTTTCATGAATCAGATGAAATCAAATGTTGTTAATATGATTGATTTCATATGTGTATGTTTGTGTGTGTACGTGTGTATATATTTATATATTCAACGCCTAAAATTGGTAACATTTTTCACTTGATTTGTTCAATTGGTTGGTGAAACACAATCACAGTTATCACCTGCATAATGTTTATTTTTTATAGATGAAATGCACAAATGATATGATTTGACAGTGGACATTATATTGTATTCTATTGAATTTAAGAAAATTTGGATGTGATGATGTGATTTTCCTTCTTCATTTACAATGCGAATTGTTTTTTTATTTATTGTTACTGTAAAAATTAAACTTTGTCTTTTGTTGGGTACACATCAATATAATGCAAAAGTGTTAACATACATAAATCTTCAAATATATGTTCTATGGTAGAAAAAGTAGATTGTTTTGCAGACCTTGAAATGAATTTCGACATTAGACCTATAATTTATTTAATTATTTATATTATGTATATATATATATATATATATATATATATATCATTCTTCAGCATATATTGGTCAATTTGTGATCTAATTCAAATATGTTAATATTGGTTTGTTTTCTTTATTTTTATTTTTATTTATTTATTTATTTATTTACATCTTTATGTATTTTCAACTAATTTTTTAAAATCTTTGTAGCCAAATTCAAATATTGAATATAATTCTATAAGTATCAAGCTTGTATATTGAAATAATTCTAGCATGTAATCTGTTTTTTAAAGGATGATTTTTTTAAATTACTTTTTAAGTAAATTCTTCTATGATATGGTCTAATTTTGAAGCAAAATTTCATGCAATTGCTTGATATGTCTAATTGGAAATTTTTCACATTCTAATCACTGTCTAAAAATTATAAATAACATTTGGTGGTAAATTTAAATTTTTTTTAAAAATATAATGTTGTTAAATGTTTAAATATTTTGCATATTTATTTTGTAGCTAGAAATCTATTAAATGTAATCTAGTTTACCATATTGTCTCTATTTGATCCAAATTTGATTATTAGATGGCTAAATGTTGAGAAAATTATCAAGCAAAATCTTTCTTTTTTAATCCCATTCAATTTTTTAAAAAAAAATCTTTAGTCTACTTTTTAATGTAAATTACGTAGCCAAAATCTTTCTTAACTTGTGAACATTAGAACTATTTTTCTTATATTTTTATATAAATAACATATCTATAGTTAGCTTGAAGAACTTGCTTGAGTATTACCAAGATCGATTATAATGTGATACATGATGGGTGAATACTCATTGCAGTTGTTTGCGAAGGCTTTGTGGGGAGGGGTTTGCTCTAGTTGCACAAATTTCCCTCGGCGTTTGCACACACACACATCCTTATACTGGGCCACAGCTTGCTCAATTTATGAAACTGCTGCCCGGACGTTACCATCTGTTGGCTGTTGTCTAATCGAGCACGACGACTGATTTTGGGAAATAGCCGATGCTGCTCTCTCGTGTCGATGTCACCGCTTGGAGCTGCACCGATGTCATAATATATGTCACCATTTTTAAGTGCATAGTTAGGCAAGGGAGCCAAGAATAGCAGCATTCAAACCATTCTTGCCTCTCTTGGCCAACCATGCATTTATGGTTGTGTGATGGTTACTCAAGATTTCTACACGGCCTTCGATGACAAACCGTGGACGTCCTTGGACAATTAGAGAAGTTGCTAGGCAGAGAACTTCAGGCGATCACATTGTATTGGTAAGTCCATCTTCACCAATGGCTCGTCAACCAGGTGCATAATTGGTGCCAATATTGATATAGCATTGTTCATCCCACCTAGAGTACCACGCAAGGACTGAATCTGACCATTGTTTCTCCCAAAGCTGTGCTGTTGAATGGATACTTTTGAATCTTTTTTTGATCTAAGATTCACAGGTAGTGACAGTACTAGTTCGTCATCAAGACTCAATAACGCATACGAATGTTGTTTTCACAGTCAGCGATCATACGCATCAGATAGTCACAAGGCCAATACTAATTATCGGTGCGAAAGTCCAAGACATAGTTCATGTAAGCGGTAAAAAACGAGTTCAAATCATGAAATTTATGACGGACAAAATTGCTGGATGGCGGAGCAATGAAGCAGGTTCATCTAAATTTTGCCACAATCACGGCTAAACTGCAATGGATTGATAAATCCTGCGGAAATCCATGCGGAAGTCACTGGTTGCAACCCCTCAGCTCCATCCCAGAACGCAGGGATTGCTGGTATGCTTCGAGGTGCTTACTGCTTTCTGTGCTGTGTGTGTGTTTGTGTGCTATTGTGCTTTTTGCTTCTACTCAGGTTCCGCTTCGAGTCCCTGCGAGCGCTTGTACTTCTCTGCTGCGCTGCAGTCCTTCCGAAAGCACACAAACAATTCATGAGTATTCATGGACCGGCAGAAGCGGCAGAGATCCCAGAGGAGTGCAAGGGGTTTTGTATAACGAGCCCCACAGTTGAATCGGTAGTCGGTAAGGTAAGGTATACTGTGGGGGGGCTACAGAATTAGCAGACGCGTACGTTCATTGAAATACTTGCAACTTGAGCCGCATTCCACGAACACATTCCACAAGAGGCTGTAGGATTCATACTGGGTCCGAGCTCAAATACTTCGGGTGTGGCTCAGAGTTCTCTGCTTGCTAACTATCTATCTGTGACCCCATTCTACCGAGATAATGTGCGTGACCCCAGCTGTGAATGACTCGGTTGTGGACCAGACTGATCTAGCAAGCAGTGTTCCTGCACCTCGCTCTGTTTTCTCTGTTGTGACCAGTCTGCTTCCACTTCTACTATAATCGATACTCTTTTGTGGCTTTTTGTTCATTCCATAGCTGGTGCTGATGAACTTTGGTCCCGAACTGGAGCATGGAGGGCTTTTTACTTGGACTCAGATTAACTGTTAGCTTGTGTGCGGGCAGGAAACGATACCCCTTGCCCATTATCTTTTGCTGGGTAACCGTGCACTAAAGTGTGTCTGGGTTCTGTCCAAACCCTCTTCTAGTGCACCTGATCCAACTGTGGGTGTTTAGTGTATGGGAGAGCTCGATTAGGTGGTACCCTGCTTGTGGTTGGACTTTCATGTATTAGTTCACCTCATCTATGCCAACTTCCCATGCTTTGTCTCGAACTCGTATTATTGAGGGATGAGGGATGATGTTCAGTTCGATTCTTTTGAGATAACATGTGATTTTGATTGCACTTATTGCAATTTTTTACTCATGATGCAATTCTTATTTTACAATTGTGTTATGAACTTGAATCTATAATAATAATAATAATAATTTTTTTCACATTTAACCAAAACACATTACTTTTGTTAATATTATGGAGGATAGAAACTACAACCTTACATGTCCAAGCACAAAATATAAGCATATGTATTGTAGAAAAAGTTTCAATTTTTATATTATAATGTTGATTATGCTATTGGGCTACAATGAATCAACCCCTTGAGTAGATAGTGTGGAAGATAATCTGGTAGGACTACAAAGATTAAAAGGATTGTTATAAAACTTCATAACAAAGCTGTTGTGTAATGATACGGCCATTAGGTGAAAGACAGAGGAAATAACTACAATATATAGGAGATCAAATAGAAATGTTTGAGCAAATTTAACTTAGAATTAAAGATAATAGAGAAGAAAATAGAAAAAAGTTAAAAGGCTAATGTTGCCTTTTATAGGAGAGATTTCTACGTACTCTGTATTGCCATAAATAAGACAAAACCAAGTATATTAGAAAAACAAATAATATAGGAATCATTATGAAAGAGTTAAGAATAGATTTGAGAAAATTTTACCTCAAAAATTTCAAAATAGATATCCAAAGAGGACCAATTATGAGCCAGGATTAGAATCAAACCCTGAGGTATAAAACCACATGTTTACGGCAGATCGAGAGTTCTTTGACAGATCAAAAGATGGAATTAGAGAGCAGACTAGAGGATCTTTTTTTGAACATTGATTGGGAGTGATTTGAGTTTGTAACAACTTTGTAAGGGCTTTGCAAAGTTAGGATTGATTTCGGTGACTCTAATATTTATGAAATATATTAGGATTTATATTTTTGAGCATTTTATGAGATTGGTTATAGATCTACAAGTGAGATTTTGTGGGTTGGTGCATATGGTTGTGTTTATAGGGTGCTGTGAATTTGGAATTGATCTAATAGTTCAATCAAAGATTATTAAAGTTTATGTAGATTGAGATCTTGGAAATTGAGAATTAAGGATCACTTAGGTTTTCTGAGATTTCTAATAATCTACTAATTGGATAGGAGTGAAATTTGTATGTATATATATAAAAGACTTAATTTCTTATATACATGTAAAATTTGGAAGCAACTAAATAATGTAAGAAGGAGATATTGGTACTAGACAATTGGCATTAAGGTAGGAGAAGGAAGCCAAGCAACACTTGATTGAATTTTTGGGTTGAATTTCTTGCTGGTAAGTTCGATCCTCTTTAAATTTCATGTGCTTGTTGCCAATTTAATTTTTAAGAGGTGTGTAAATTTTTAAGCAAGATCAATGGTTTAATCAATAGATATTGAGATTCTAAATTATCCTAAGGTTGAAATAAGTGCTTTAGGATTTGTTAGAATTTGACCAGGGTTGACTAGGATTTAGTTAGGATTTATTTTAGGATTTATTAGGATTTGACTAAACTTGACTAGGATTTAGTTAGAATTTGTTTTAGGATTTATTAGGATTTGACCAAGATTGACTAGGATTTAATTAAGATTTATTTTAAAATTTGTTAGGATTTGATCAGGATTAATTAAGATTTAATTAGAATTTATTTTAAAATTTTTAAAGATTTGACCAAGGTTAATTAGGATTTAGTTAGGATTTATTTTAGGATTTATTAAGATTTGACCAAGATTGAGTAGGATTTAGTTAGGATTTGTTTTAGAGTTTGTTAGGATTTAACTAGGATTGATTAGAGTTTAGTTAAGATTTAATTTAGGATTCGGCTAAGATTTAGTTAAGATTTAGATTAGGATTTATTTTAGAATTTGTTATGATTTAAATTAGGGTTTATTTTAGGATTTGTTAGGATTTGACCAGGATTGATTAGAATTTAGTTAAGATTTGATTAAGGATTATTTAGAGATTGATTAAAGAAGTTAAGACTAGCTATTATTATTTCCTTTTATTTTCTATAGCCAGGTGCCCAGAGCATTCTTGAGTAAGACTTCACGACACATAATAATGCAATATTTGAAATATTATAACCTAAACTATATCTACCTCCAATTTCTACGCTTGAGGATGTATTATTATTTATATTGTGCTGAAGAAATCTACCTGTTCAATAACGTAAAGAACTTCAAATTAGTCTTTCGGAGAAATATGATAGTACATGTTTAAAATTTTGAGGGTTTGTCAATCAAATTTGATTGAAAATATTTCTATAACTTGATATTTATTTGACAAAAGAATCATGGATTTGATTGGTTGGTACCTTGCTTATAGAGTAAGCATTATTGAATTTTGTTCCCTTTTTTGAGAAGAGATTACTAATTTTAAATAATTTTGAAGCTATTATGGGAGCATTTGTAAAAGTACTTAGAAAACATGACAAAGCTTGTTAGACAACAGCTAAGATCTAAACATTATAATAAAGAATATGCTCTACATCAGTCTATGCATCCGATTTTAGGCAACTAGCATATAACATCAATTGGGATGAAAAAACCGTAATGAGTCAATTCTATTAGAAATTAAGAGATGATATGAAAGAGTTGTTATTATTACTTCTGGATCTACAATCACTTAATAAAGCCATCAACCAAACCATGAAATATAATAATTGACTATTTTAATGTCATCAAGATCAATATTCATAAGCTTCAATAGGACAATACACAATCTGATATATTCTTATTATATTGACAAGGAGTCTGAATTCACATTCAAAAGTAAAAAATATTTAGTTTTATGCAATACATTTTAAACCTTTCAGTCTACAAGAAAAGAAGCATTGGATGGAAGAAGGTCTATGTTTGTATTATAGCAAGGAAGATCTCAAGACTTACAATTGTTTAAAAAAATAAAATCAATATATCACCAAAATCATAAGTGCAATTATTCAAAAAAACAAAGATGTTTAGTCATAGTAGGGATTGTGCATCTAAACAATTCAACATTGTAAAACTATTCAAGTTCCTCTCTTTTTATTCAATTTAATTATTACTTTACAATTTTTTTGTGATTTGGCTCTCAAAAGCTTCAGGCAATTACCTTATTGGATTCACAGACGTCCACTTGTTTCTTAAATGATGCATTTGCTAAGCTTTATAAAATTCTTCTAATATAAAAATCTAAACTTGTTCATATAAAAATAATAGATGGATGACCATTATACTTTGATAATATCACTTATGAAATAATGCTTATAAAAGTATTATTTGAAAATCATAGTAAACAAATTATATTCAATATTATTAGGACTCCTTTAAATCCTATTATTTTTGGACTTTCTTGGTTGAAAAAGAATAATCCATTTATAAATTGGAGGTTGCAAAAAATAATATTTTCAATAGAAATCCGTATAAGAAAACTTTGTAAAAATTCATGAATTGATAAGTTTTTATTTGTTGGAGCAAGGACTCTTATAAGATTGACTAAAAAAGGTACATCCTTTGTTATTTATATAACTTTAATTAAAAAAGATATGACTTCATTGACAATTATTCTAGAGCAATATATTAAATTTTAAAATATTTTCTAAAAAAAAAATATTGATATATTACCAAAGCATTGACCATACAATTGTACCATAGATTTTTAGAAAAGAATGCAACCATCTTTTGGCCCAATTTATAATCTTTCTCAAAATAAACTTTTGATATTAAAGGATTATATTGATAAAAATCTTACAAAGAACTTTATTAAGCATTCAAAGCCTCTAGTAGATGCACCTATATTCTTTGTGAAGAAAAATGATAGTTCTTTATATATGTGCATTGATTATTAGGGATTGAATAAGATAACAATAAAGAATTGTTATCTACTATCATTAATCACAGGACTTTTAGAACAACGTGGTGAAGTCAAGATCTATACTAAAATAAATCTTTGTAAAGCATGCAAGTTGATATGGATCAAGAAAAGAAACAAATAGAAGACTATATTTCAAATAAGGTATAAATATTTTGAATATAATGTCATATCCTTTAGATTAATAAATATACTTACTATCTTTTAGCATGTAATAAATGATATCTTTAAAAAATATCTAGATAAGTTTGTAATAATTTATCTTGATGATATTTTGATCTATTCAAAAAATCTGGAAGAACATGAGGAGCATATAAAGTTGGTATTACAAAAATTATAAGATGCAGGTCTATATATCAAGCTAAAAAAATGTGTATTTTGTCAATCAAAGATGGAATTTTTAAAATACATCATAGCTACTAAAGATTTGATAATGGATCTCAAGAAGGTAGAGGTAATTATATAGTGGACCATTCCAAAGACTATACGAGACATACAATACTTCATCAAAAGTTATTCTTAAGTTGCAACTCTTCTTATTCAATTGACATGGAAAGACAAGTTGGAATAGGAGCCTCAAGCGGAGAAGGCATTCCAAGATCTCAAAACAACATTTATCATAGCTCTAATCTTATTGAGATAAATAAGTAATAATAAAAGTAGAATATATTATCTTGTAGGAGATATTACCTTAGATAAATTGCTAATGGTCAAAGGATTTACTCTTGGCATATAAAAAGGGCATCCTACAGATATAGGATGCGGTCAAAAATCAAGAGTCAAAGTCAAGAGGATAAAGGATCTACTAAAGAGTATCCAAAGAATAGATAAGAGTCATTAGTGCATGGCATAGGATACCCTCGAGGTACACAAGATGCCAACGGATCCTAAGGGACATGTAAGTCAAAGTCAAAGAGTGGAAGTTGACCATTAGGGCAGCAACCACCACCTATAAGTATCGGGTGTTTGGAAGAGAGAGTTATCTCATTCCACACTTCTCTTTGTGTGCAACCTTGCTGATTTGTACTCATACTTACTTGTATTATGCTTATGGTGTTTCTTCAATAGGTTATGGGCCCACACACACTTTGTTGTGCTATTCAAGTAAGTTCAAGGCATTCTCTTGTTGTTGCTCTTGTGTGGAATAGATCTTATGGTAGTTGCTGATGTTAGAGTTTGTATGATCTTAACTTCTTATTTGGCATGAGGAGGTGCTGATATTAACATCATACATATCTAACATCTCTTTGTGGATTCTCTACTCCTTCAATAGTGAGTTGGAGAGCATATTGAAAGACCTTGATAGTGTCTTTGTTGAGTTGTTGAAGTTAGTTGGACTAACATTCATTTTTCATGAGATTGTGATTTGAGAGAAAGATTGAAGTTGCTTGTGAGGTTCATGAGAGTGCTCATATTGATTAGAAACTTCAAAAGTTGAGTTGAGAGTGTTTTGAGTGAAAAACCACTCTTTTGTTCACAAGAGGGCATTCTGAGATTTTGCTTGTGCAAAATTGTTTTGGTATTTATAAACACATAAAGACTCCTTTTCTTGATATTTTTTGATACACTACTGCTTAGACATGGCTTCTAGTGAGGGTGAAGGTTTGAGAGTGATTGAAAAGTTTAGAGGTAATAATTTCTACCATTGGAAGGTAAAAATGGAACTTTTGTTGGCATCTTTGGACCTTTGGGACATTGTTGATGAAAGTGAAGACCCTCCAAGCATGGATGCTGATATCAAGGAGCACAAAGACTTCAAAAGACGTGAAAAGAAGGCTTTTGGCATGATTGCCACCAATTTGGATGAAGCCAACTTTTCTCACATCATCTCTTGCAAAGGACCAGCGGAAGCATGGAAGACTCTTTGCAACATTTATGAGAGCAAGAACTTGTCCAACATCCTCTTCACAAGGAGGAAATTCTTCACTTGCAAGATGGAAGAAGGTGAAGACCTCATGGCTCATGTCAATAAGGTAAAGGCTCTTGCAAACCAACTAGCAATTGTTGACAAGCCTTTAGAAGATGGTGATATTGTCATGACCTTGCTCATGAGCCTTCCCGAGTCCTACAACTACCTTATTGTAGCATTGGAGTCCATAAGGATCAAGGAACTCACCATGGACTATGTGACGGCAAGACTTGCACATGAAGTGACCAAAAGGAAGGAAAAGGAGCATCATAGTGAAGATTCGGCTCTCTTCTCAAGACAAGGCAAAGGTAGCTATTCCTACCAACGTGATAATGTAAGAAGCAATGTAAAAACTTGCTTCATTTGTGGAAAACCAGGTCACTTTGCACGAAATTGCTACAAGGCCAAGAAAGGAGAGAGAGAGAATGCAAACAATGCTCGTGATGAAGTTGGAGGAGATGATTATGCATTCATGGCAAGTGAAGGCACTTCCATGGCTGCCATGTCCAAGTGGATTGTTGATTCGGGTGCTACCAAGCACATGACTCCATACAAGTGTTCATTTGACACTTATGAAGCAATTTCAGCAACAAAGGTTTGGTTAGGAGACAATGGCATGGTACAAGCTATTGGAATTGGCTCCATTGTGGTGGAGATTGTTGTGAAGAACCAAACCAAGAGGATCAGATTGAAAGAGGTCCTACATGTGCCAAAGATGAAGAAGAACCTTCTTTCGGTGAGCAAACTTGTTTCAAGTGGTTGTAAGGTGCAATTTGATATGAATGGATGCTTTGTGAAGACAATGGAGGGTGATGATGTTTTAAAGGGCTTTAGAGATGGCAACCTCTACTTCATCAATTGTAAAAAGGTCAATGGAGTTGAAGTGGCGACATTTGCTAATTTTCCACAAGATCAAGATAAGTTTGGCATTTGGCATTTGGCATCGACGCCTTGGTCATTTGAATGCCAAAAGCATGAAGGAGCTCTAATCCATGGTAAGTAGTTTAGATCTTGGTCAATGCTATAACAATGCTACCACACTTGCTTGTGAAGGTTGTATTCAATGCAAGCAACAAAGGGCTTCATTTCCAAGTGGAGTTGCAACACGTGCAACTAAGTTGTTGGAGATTGTGCATTCAGATGTTTGTGGACCTATGAGGATGCCATCAATAGGAAGAACAAGGTACTTTGTCACATTCATTGATGATTATTCAAGGAAGGTGTGGATCTTCATCCTTAAAACCAAGAGTGAGTGTTTGTCAAGGTTTAAGGAGTTTAAAGCACTTGTGGAGAAACAATGTGAGTGCAAGATCAAGGTGTTGCGTATGGACAATGGAGGTGAATATATGTCGAAGCATTTTGATGAGTATTTGAAGATTCAAGGTATTGCAAGACAAACCTCCACTCCTTACACTCCAGAACAAAATGGAGTTGCTAAAAGAGCAAATCAAACCATTGTGGAGATGGCAAGGAGTATGCTTCATGCTCAAAACCTTGGACATGAATATTGGGCGGAAGCCATGGTAAATGCAGTGTATACAAGAAATAGATGTCCTACAAGTGCACTCACATCAATGACTCCACAAGAAGCTTGGAGTGGGAAGAAACCTTGTGTTTCACATATGAGGACTTTTGGATGTGTTGCTTATGCAAAGGTACCAGATTGTATGAGGTCCAAACTTGATGCAAAAGGTACAAGATGTGTGTTTCTTGGATATTGTGAAGGTACCAAGGCATATAGGCTAATGTGCTTGGATTCCAAGAAGATTATCAAAAGTCGAGATGTTGAGTTTTTAGAGCATAAGAGTGCTTGTGAGCACTTGGAGATGTGTCCAAGTGGGAGTAATGGTGGATTTGTGGACACATCTTCAAATTCAGCAAAGAAAGAAGAAGATGAAGCCATTGAGGATGGTGATGAAGGTGAAGAGCCAAAGAAGGTGGAGAAGAAGGTCCCTAGTATAGTTAAGACCAATAATGAAGGAAATGAAGATGTTGAAGATGATGATGATGATGAGGAGTACCAACCTTTGAATGAGAAGAAACAAGGCTTAAGACAAAAGGGAGTTGGAAGAGTGCATGGAGGTGAATCTTCTTCAAATGAAAGGAGATATCCTATGAGAGAAAGAAGACCACTTGGTGAATGGTGGAAGAATCACATCTTTCCTCAAGTAAGTAAAGAACATGCTAATGTTGCACTCCTTGCTGATCCATTGACTTTATGTGATGCAATGAAGTCCACGGATGCTATGAAGTGGGAGAAGGCCATGGAAGAAGAGTACAAATCACTCATGGACAATGGAACATGGGAATTGATTCAACTTCCATCAAATCGGGCTTCAATTGGTTGTAAGTGGGTGTTTAGAATCAAGAGGGATGCAATGGACAATATTGTGAGATATAAAGCAAGATTAGTTGCTAAAGGATACTCACAAGTTGTTGGTGTTGATTTCAATGAGACATATGCTCCCATGGCCAAATTCACCATTATTAGAACCATTGTGGCAATTGGGGTAGCAATGGACTTGGAGATTCATCAAATGGATGTAAAGACGGCTTTCTTGAATGGAGAATTGGAAGAAGACATCTACATGGATCAACCTCAAGGATTTGTTGAAAAAAGCAAGCAACATCTTGTTTGTAAGTTGAACAAATCATTGTATGGGTTGAAACAATCACCAAGAGCATGGTACCAACGGATTGACACATTCTTTATCAATGAAGGATTTGTGAGGAGTGAAGTTGATCATTCCATGTATGTGATGCAATCAAAAGAGTTCTTATTGATTGTAATCCTATATGTTGATGATTTGATCATCTTAACCAATACCTTAAAGATGATGGATTGATTAAAGGCTAAATTAGAAAAGGAGTATGAGATGAGTGATTTGGGAGAGCTTCACTATTGTTTAGGAGTGGAATTTGTAAGAGATCGTGCTAAGAAGACCATTACAATGAGCCAAAGGAAGTACATTGAAGAAGTGTTGAAACGATTCAACATGGAAGATTGCAAACCCATTGGAACACCATTGGAGGCAAATTTGAAGTTGATGAAGCTTACGGATGAGGAGTTTGCTGAAGTTGAAGGTGAAATGCAAGGTGTTCCATACAAGGCAGCAGTAGGTTCCCTCATGTATGCAATGGTTGGCACAAGGATGGATCTTGCATATGCGATAAGTGTTGTGAGTCAACACATGTCAAAGGCTGGACCAATCCATTGGACAACCATCAAGAGGATCATGAGGTACTTAAAAGGCACATTAGACTTCAAATTGTGCCTTGGAGGTGATAATACTACTTTGCATGGTTATTGTGATGCGGATTGGGCAGGAGATGCAAATGATAGAAGGTCAACAATGGGATATGTATTCTTTGTTGGAGTGGGAGCAATTTCATGGAATTGTAGGAGACAACCAACAATTGCAAGGTCTACAATGGAGGCGGAGTACATGGCAGCAAGCCATGGAGCAATGGAAGCAATTTGGTTAAGACAAGTTTTGGAGGACATTGGACTTGTGCAATTGGAAGCAACTCCAATGAAGTGTGACAATCAAGGATGCCTTGCTTTTGCAAAGAATCCAAAGCATCATTCAAGAATCAAGCACATTGACATTCAACATCACTTCATACGAGAGAAGATTGAAATGGGAGTGATTGACATGAAATATTGTCCTACGGAAGACATGCTTGCTGATTTGTTGACAAAGGCATTAGTGAAGGATAGGCATGTCATGTTGACAAAGGCATTAGGTTTGAAAGCCTTTGACAATTAGCAAAGTGGGAGTATTGAGATAAATAAGTAATAACAAAAATAGAATATATTATCTTATAGAAGATATTACCTTAGATAAATTGCTAATGGTCAAAGGATTTACTCTTGGCATATAAAAAGGGCATCCTACGGATATAAGATGCGGTCAAAAATCAAGAGTCAAAGTCAAGAGGATAAAGGATCTACTAAAGAATATCCAAAGAATAGATAAGAGTCATTAGTGCATGGCATAGGATACCCTTGAGGTACGCAAGATGCCAACGGATCCTAAGGGACATGTAAGTCAAAGTCAAAGAATGAAAGTTGACCATTAGGGCAACAACCACCACCTATAAGTATCGGGTGTTTGGAAGAGAGAGTTATCTCATTCCACACTTCTCTTTGTGTGCAACCTTGCTCATTTGTACTCATACTTACTTGTGTTATGCTTATGGTGTTTCTTCAATAAATCTTAGTGCATTTAGATTTTATAAAAGTATTCTATATGAAAATCAATGCTTTGGATTCTATAGTAGAGGCAATACTTTCACATATGAGTATAGATAATAAATTCCATCTTATTGTATTTTATTCTCAAATTTTTTTTGCTGTTGAAATTAATTATGAAATCTACAATATAGAGCTCCTTATTATTGTAGATTTCTTTAAAAAACAGCATCGTTTTCTCAAAAGAGCAATACATCCTATAGTTGTATATACAAATCACAAGAATTTAATATACTTTAAGCCAACTTGGATTTTCAATCGTCATTAAGTGCAATGAAATATGTCATTATCTTGATTTAACTTTGTTATTATTTATTGACTCGGAAAGCAACAAGGATTGTTTGATGCTTTATCAAATAAATCAAATCTTATACTAAGAATAGAAGAGGCAATATTTGATCAACAATTGTCACGAACATACTTTAAGCCATTACTAGAACTTTCTGTAGTCTTTTAGAACCTTCTATAGCTTTTTAGAATTTTCTAGAATCTTCTAGAATCCTCTTCAATCTTCCAAGACCTCTCATGGACTTTTTAGAGTCTTCCAAAATCTTCTTCAAACTTCTAGAATATTCTAAGATATTCTTAGGACCCTCTAGAATCTTCTTCAACCTTCTAAGACCTCCCATAGATTTTTTAGAGTCTTCCAGAATCTTCCTCAAGTCTCTAGAATATTCTAAAATATTCTGAGAAGGTCCAATAGGACATAAGGCCTCATTGTATAAATAAGAGGCAAGACTGAGGAACAGTCAATACAAGTCTTGGAGCAATCCAGAGTGTTGCCTTGTTCTTGATATTAATCCAATTTCTTATTTTTGATCTAGTTCTTGTTCCTGTCTATCTAGTTCTTTGTTTTTGAAGTTATTCTGGTTTTGATTTCTTCTCTTTGATTCTTGGCTAACTTGCTATCTTGCATCTTTGGCAATTTGGCAAGACTTGACTTACATAATCATATCAGAGCTTAGATTTCTTGATAGAGAGTAGATTAACCTTCTTCAAGATACTATTGCGTTTTAGAGGAGTGCGGACTATCCCCCTCTAGACTAATATGCTTACTTATTGTAGTTGATTTTTCTTTGGAAAGAGCGGATTATCCCTTTATTAAGTTATATCATTACATTTTAGAGGTTGCAGATTATCCTCTTCTAAACTAATTATCTAAAAATATTCTTTTTAGTATAAAAAATACTAACGGCTTATCAATTTTTTTCTTTTTAAGATAAAAATAGATCATGTTAATGGAGGTGCATCTTCACAAATAGAGAATAGAGTGGCAACACTTGCAGATCTTTGAGCCCTGTTGGATATGATATGAGAAGAAATGACATTCTTTCGCAATCCAAAAAAGAAATTGTAAATGGAATAAGTATCTGAAGAAACTAAGCAAGAGATTCATAACTTACAACAAGAGATTATTCGATTAAGAGAGATAAGTGGTAGACAAGCTATACACACAACTTCTTTAGAAGTTTCAAGGGTTGTCATAAAAGAGCCAAAAGCTAGTATGCTTGATAAGTTTGATGGAACAAGATCCAACTTTCGAGGGTTTGTACAATAAGTGCGACTTTATTTACGGCTATATCCTTCTCGTTATTTAGATGGATTCACTCAAGTCGCTTTTGTGGGCACTTTTTTTTATCAAAAAGTGCTCAATCATGGTTTGCACCATTATTGGAAAAGAATTCTCCAATCTTATATAATTTAGAACTTTTTATGGAAAGATTTACTACTACATTTGGAGACAGTGATTAAGAGAAGGTGGTAGAGAGGAAGATCCAAAATCTACAACAAGGGCAACGTTCAGCTGCAATTTATGCCACAGAATTTCAACAACTTATTTGTGACCTTGATTGAAATGATAAGGCTTTTATGACTCGATTTTATTATGGCCTAAAGGATGATGTAAAGAATGTATTGATCATGATGTCAAGAATTGTAAGCTTAGAAGAACTCATAGCTCAAATTATTACTTATGATAATTGCCTATTTGAACTACGACAAGAAATGCGATCATTTTTCAATAATACCTATTAACATACGGCTGCTATATCTTTAAGAATATTAGAAAAGCCATTAATATATCTTGAACCTATGCAAATTGATACGACTCAATTCAAGCTATTAATACCAATGGAAAAGACTAGACATTGGCAAGAGAATTTATGCCTATATTGTAGAAGATCTAATCACAAGGTAACAAATTGTCCAAATAAGTCTAGAGAATTTAAGGCACCAGGTATAATATCTGAATTAGAAAGGTCAAAAAATAAAGATGTCCAGCCACAATAGAAATCTTACAATTTAACACCCCCAAATCTAAAGCATCAGAAAAAGGTCTCTTTTTACCTCCAGATCCAACATCTTATTTTATACTTCTTGTATATGTAAGAACCTTGAAACAAGAAATTTTTGCTAAAGTCCTTTTAGATACTGAAGCCTCAGCATGCTTTATGGATAAGGATTTTGCAACCAAATACAATCTACTACTTGTAAAGAAGATCCATCTTGTATCCGTTGAAGTCATTGATGGACGAAACCTTGCATCAAGAAATGTTGTCGAAGAAATCCAACCGTTGGAAGTGATACTAGGAGAACAAGTATCACAAATTATTTTTAATATTATTAGATGTCCGACAAATCCTATTGTCATTAGACTTCCTTGGTTTGAGCTACATAATGTTAATATTGATTGAAATACGCAAAAGATTTTCTCAAGATCCACATATCAAAAGAAGAAACGAGGTACTGCTCTATTTCTTAAAGCTAAAGCATTTATACAAGCAGCAAAAAAAAAAGATGCATTTGCATTGTATACTATTCAATGGAGCAGCGGAGCAACCTGAAGCAGGAAATTCCTAGTCAATATTGCAACCTGGAAGACGTATTTGAATAGAAAAAAGGAGATATATTACTTGAACATCGTTCTTATGATTGTACAATCAAATTACAAGATGGAGCTCAACCTCCATTTGGTCTAATTTACAATCTATGACAAATGGAACTTACAGCCTTGGGAGAATATATTGATGAAAATCTGGCCAAGAATTTTATTTGACATTCAAAATCACTTGCTGAAGCTCCTATATTATTTATGAAAAAGAAGGATGGTTCCTTATGTATGTGTGTTGACTATCAAGGTTTGAACAAGGTAACTATAAAAAATTGCTATCCATTATCATTAATCTCAAGATTATTGGAACAATTAAAAAAAATAAAGATTTTTATAAAGATTGATTTGAGAGGCGCCTACAACCTAGTCAGGATTAAAGAAGGAGATCAATGAAAGACAACATTCCGCACAAGGTATGGACATTTTGAGTACAATGTTATGCCTTTTGGACTTACAAATACACCTGCAATCTTCCAACATATGATGAATGATATCTTACAAGAATACTTAGATGACTTTGTAGTCATCTACTTGGACGATATCTTAATCTTTTCTAAGAATGAAGAAGAGCATGAATATTATGTATAGAAGGTATTAGAGAAACTATGAAAAAATGGATTGTATGCCAATTGGAGAAATGCTCTTTCCACCAACCATCAATCAAATTTTTGGGATATATCGCTTCAAAAAATGGGATTTCCATGGATCCAAAGAAGATACAAATTGTTATGGAGTGGAAACAACTGTCATCAATTAGAGATGTATAATATTTCTTGGGATTTGTAAATTTCTACAAAATTTTCATCAAAGATTATTCCAAGATTGCGGCTCTATTAACGCGACTCACAAGCAAGGACAAATTTATTTGGGATGATAAGGCTAAAGAAGCATTCAAGAAGCTAAAAGAATCTTTCACTTGTGTTCTTATACTTATCTATGTAGATTTAATAAAACCATTCATTCTAAAAATAGATGCCTCAGATTTTACATTAGGATCTATACTCTCTGAAATTGGTGATGATGGTCAATTACATCAAGTAGCATTCTGTTCTCAAAAATTTTTAGTTGTAAAGATTAATTACAAGATCCATGACAAAGAATTATTGGCAATTGTTGATGCTTTTGAAGAATGGCGCCATTTGTTGGAAGGGATTCAACACAAAATCATGGTATATACCGACCACAAAAATTTGGAATATTTTATGAGTGCTTGAGTTCTAAATCGTCAACAAGCACAATGGAGCATGTCATTATTTTGATTTGATTTCATAATTACATATCATCCAAAAAAACTTCAAGGAAAACCAGATATCCTTTCTCGACGATCATATCTTGCACCAAGAATAGGAAACATTGTATTGGATCAACAAAAGTCAATCATGTTGAAGCCATCCAATTTGCAATTAAAGACATTGATCATATCTACCTATACAAATATAACTTTGAAGATAGAAATCCAAAAAATAATAAAGACAGATCCATTTATAAAGAACATCCAACAATGTTTAAAAAATGCTCATGTGGAAGAAAATAATAATTTTAAATTTGATGATAGATTGTTATACTTCAAGAATCTCCTATATGTTTGTCCAAGATCTACAAGACCTCAAATTCTTCAAGCTTGACATGACCTTCCAACAGCTGGACACTTTGGCTTCAATAAGACCTTGGAATTGGTATCAAGAGGCTATTGGTGGCCTCAAATGTGGAAATTGGTAAAAGAATTCATCCAATCATGTAAAATTTGTGTGTAAACAAAGATTCCAAGACACCAACCATATGAACTTCTGCAACCCCTTTTAATTCCTAAGGGCCCATGGCAATCGTTATCTATAGACTTCATTACAGACCTCCCAATTTGGAATGGAAAAGATTCAATTTTTGTAGTGGTAGACCGTCTTACCAAGATGGCATACTTTATCCCATGCAACAAGATTATTTCCGGGGAGGAAATAGCCAAGCTTTTTATTGATAATATTTATCGAATATATGGCCTTCCAATTGACATTATTTTAGATCAAGGATTGCAATTTGTATCAAACTTTTGGAGAGAATTATTTCGACTTTAAAAGGTCAAGATCAACCTCTCATCCGCTGTCGTGTTGTGGTATGGCTACTATGTGAAAAAATTGTACATGTATATTTAATGTACAATTTACTACTTAACTAAATGAAAGTCATATCAGTGGATTTTATTGGTTATAGGATGTGATTAGGTTGCTAATTTAGAAAGGATCTATTAAAAGGATTATTATTAAGATTTATATGACCTTATTTTCTTTTTAGTAGTGACTTTTGAATTTAATTTTATATTGATAGTAACTTGTATATATCTTAAGTCACCTATGTTAGACATTGGTGATCCTTAAAATCTTATTTACTTCTTTTATTTGATGCTTAAAGCACCAAGTATGTAAATCTTGTAAGAAGAAGGGTTAGAAAAAGGTTTTTAGTGTAAAAAGGATAGTTTGGCCATCCATGTAGATGAATAGAGGTGGATGATAGAAATCTCTATTCTAATTGGCCAAAAAGCATGCCCAATGGGCTTCAAGGAGGCTGCCCGAGGGTTTATTAGGAGTTAAGGTTTTTTTTTCGGGGGGGGAGTCGAACATCAGAGGCTAGGATCATAAGGTTTAGGTTTTTGGGTCTGGTTTAGGTGCAAATTTTGTGTGATTTGCACTTTTTATGAAGAAGTTATAGGCGCCCAAAGTTAAGGTGTCGATTTTGGACCTACTGTCACTCTTTTGAGTATAACTCGCACATACAAAGAGCAATTGAGGATCGGCGACTGGGGTTGGAGAGAGCGCTTTCACGGCTACACTTTTTATGTATGGCTCGATAAAGTCCAAGCTAGGATGAAGGAGATATTGGGAGTTGAAGTCACTGCTTACAAACTTAAGGGCAGTAAGTGACCTGCTTACATAGTGGTTACATTTTGAGCTATATCTTAGGTAATTTGATAGATTTTTGGCTCAAAATTTTTAGGAGTGTATATGCTTATGTCACAAGACTATGTGCAAAAATATTGTGGCATTAGGATTTTGGGTTTGTGAGATATAAGGAAAATAGTGCTCGGGTGTCTCTGAGCTAGGGTTTTAATCACCTGCTAGGGATTTTGAGATATCGGACGATCGGAGACGAATTTGCAGTTGATTCTTTCTTGTAATAAAACTTAAGAGAATCACCTACACTTTAAACTAAATTTTATAGAAACTGAACGATTGGATCAAGAATTATTGGACTCTAAAGTTCAGCAAGAAATAGGTCCTTGCGTGTGAATAAAGCTTTGAAGGGTTTTTGTAGAAATTTGAACCCTTTTTGTACAAACTTACTTGAATACAAGAGGGTTTACATATATAACTTCTCTTTTATGAGATTTTTGAATTATTTGTCCTTTTTATTGAGGACAAATGACCTGTTGGATTTTGCCATCAAATTTCAAATAAACCCTCCACAGCCAGGTACCCAGTGTATTCCCAGATAGAAGGCCACGTCATACGACACCGCTTATCATCCTCAAATTAATGGTCAAACAATAAGAGTGAATCAAATCTTGGAACAATATCTTTGTTGTACTATAAATTACTAACAAGATGATTGGACGGACTTTCTACCATTAGCTGAGGTTGCATATAATAACTCCGAACATTCTTCAACAAAGCAAACTCCATTCTTCTCAAACTATAGATACCACCTTAGAGCAGATCCATTTCAAATTGAACATGCGGAAAGCTTTGCTGTAGAAAGTCAAGTTACCTATTTAAAAACCATCCATGAAGAATTGGAATTCCAATTACAAATATCCCAAGATCAATATAAAGACTATGTAGACATTCATTACAAAAATCAACCAAATTTCAAAATAGGAGATCGTGTCTGATTACTTCAACGAAATATACAAACAAATCGACTATCACGAAAATTAGACTATCAAAGACTTGGACCTTTTACAATTCTACACCAAATAAATCCAGTAAGTTTTTATCTTGAACTACCAAGTAGCATGCACATTCATCCAGTCTTTTATGTCTCACTTTTAGAAACCTATTATAAATCAAATATTGTAGAAAAAACTATTCCACCACCAGCTCTAATTGAAGTCAATCAAGAGATTGAATACGAGATGGATGAAATATTCGATTCACGTATAAAAATGTACTTATGAAGGTTCGCCAATTCTATCAATAATATCCTAAAAAACCTAGATTCAATGGTCATTAAAGATTTTGTGGACAATAATATCTCTTGGCTTCTAAATGACGCTTCCTATCAACAACAAAAGACCAATATAAAAAGAGGAGAGCCATGCCAAGACCTACACTTGTATTTTCTTAAGATAGAATAGATCTCTTTAGAAGCTTATTAGTTATCATGTCAAATCTTCACATTTCAAGGAAATTGTAGGAACAAGAGTCAAAAGACTCTTGTGCCATACAAGCGGTTGGAAAATCATTGCAACATTCACAATCTGTTAGGTTTAAAAAACATGGACAAGATGAAAAAGGAATATCCTAATGTTAAGTAAGGCCACGCTTAGAGTCTTTAGAGATACAGCCTCATTACAAAAATCTTGATTCAAATGCCCGAGTTTTGATAATACTCCTCGAAGTTGAAAGGATGACTCCAGGTGGACTAGAAATTATTTTCAAAGGATGTTTTGAAGGTCACAATAAAGAGCAAATTCTTAGATGGGATATTGGTCTAACAGAGATTATATTTGAAAATCATCGATATTATTTCAAAGGACCTGTTGAATCGATAACCAACGAACAAAAGACGGAATATGTTGCTTCTCTACTTCGACAAATTTTAGAATTTTTACGCATATGTTTTGATCATCAAATTGCTTTGGCTCCTCGTGAAACTCGTCGCTAGAAGAGAAGGTGATGTCACGAATATACTTTAAGCCATTACTAGAACTTTTTGTAGTCTTTTAGAACCTTCTATAGCTTTCTAGAATCTTTTAGAATCTTCTAGAATCCTCCTCAACCTTCCAAGATCTCTCATGGACTTTTTAGAGTCTTCAAAAATCTTCCTCAAACTTCTAGAATATTCTAAGATACTTTTAGGACCCTCTAGAATCTTCTTCAATCTTCCAAGACCTCTCGTAAACTTTTTAGAGTCTTCCAAAATCTTCTTCAAGCCTCTAGAATATTCTAAGATAATCTTAGAAGGTCCAATAATATATAAGGCTTTATAGTATAAATAAGAGGCAAGACTAAGGAGTACCTCAGGCTTCCCAACACAAGTCTTGGAGCAATCCAGAGTGTTGCCTTGTTCTTGATATTAATCCAGTTTCTTATTCTTAACCTAATTCTTGTTCCTATCCATCCAATTTTCTGTTTTTAAAGTTATTCTCGTTTTGATTTCTTCTCTTTGATTCTTGGCTAACCTGCTATCTTGTATCCTTGATAACAATATATAATTTTATTGAAACCGGAGTAATTTTACCTTTGTGCTATTATTACATTGATATCTATTGATTCTAATTTCCTCAATAAAATGCATGCTCAAACTACTAATGATGCTTTGGCCTTGATATCAAGTATTACTTCAATAAAAATATTTGATTATTCATGGCTTTTAGATAAAAATCATATCTAGGAGACTTTTTGACAGGAAAAAATGGTCCATTGAAATAAGCTAGAAATCGATACTAAGAGTTTTAAATAATATGGAAGATAATAGAACAAGGATTTTTAATGGTGATTGGACCACCAACATAGTACACAAAGAAACTTTTCTCGGAGATGGTTTTGATTGTATATTATTATAATTGCACATGACAATGGAACTTACTCGCTTCAAGAATTAGATGGAACATCTATCCGAATTTTAATAGCAGAAAAACGAGTGAAAGCTTTCCGAAGAAGAAATAATAATTGTCTACCTGAAGACTTTGAAATGTAAGTGTCTGATGAATAATGGAAACAAGAAGATAAAGAAATTCAAGATGAAGACGAATAGGATGAAAGGTGAATGGTGGCACATGCCAGAGGATGTGCAGGTTTGGAGGGGGTGGATGTTGTGAAGTAAATACATCCATATATAGAAACCTAACTTAACTATCTTTTCTTCAAAATTTTATTAAGCTCTTTCTTTCTTCTTATCAATCTAAGTTTTTATATAGTTTAGAAAAAATTTCTCACTTTCTTTCTTTTTCTTTGGTTAAAATTTTACCTTATCTTTAATCTTAATTTTAACTTTGATTTAGCCTTGAAACTTTCTTTTATTTCTTTTATCTTTTTTCCAATCTTAGATTTTAGTAGATTCAGTGTTATATTTGTAGATATAAGGAGTTTTAACTTTGAGGTTGAATTTAGAAATTTATCAAAGATAAATAGTAGATTTGGATGTCAATAATTGGCTACTATTAATAGTGCTAACTTGGAGGATTAGATTTGGGATTTTTATAACTTTAAACTATTAATTGTTGACTTGGATTTTGAAGACCTTGGCTGCGACTTCTTTGATGAGCTCGGAAGAGAAGAAGACAGGATTTTTTGGCAAATCCAAAGAGGTATTAGAAGAGAGCTTCTTCTTGGCATGAGTTTAGGTAGTAGAAACGCAAAATTCAGAGCTTAGACGAGAGAGATATGCTTGTTTGAACTTAGACTACTAATATGACATCTATTGTCACTTTTTAGGATATATTAGAAGTTTTAAGATACTAGCAAGAAATCAAAAAGTTGGGTTAGAAACTAGACTTCAAGCTATATATTTTACATCCAAGAATTGATAGAAATGATTCTAGAATGAGTGAGATATGGCTAGTTAAACCTAGCAAACTAAATTGGGATTTTGAAGAAGTTAGATAAATAGAAGGGTTTGCTTTAAGCTAGAACTTGAATTTCAAGAAGAATTTGAAGCTCATTTTTTGTGTACATATCACTTATACTATAAAGATTCTATGTCTAAAATCTCATATCAATTGAAACTTTGATTAGGGAGTAATGGCAAATTTGTTCTCAGGTGTCTAGGGTTTTGACTTTTAAAAGTACCTGCCAAGGATTTGATGATATCCAACGATTAGCAATGAATTCATAGCTCAAAATTTATGTGATGAAGATCAAAGGTATGAGTTATGTTTTTCCAAATTTTGAGCTTATTTGAATAGCTGGATCTTAAATTATGAATTTTCAAGTTTTGGATTGAGATTTGACTTCTAAAAGTATCTGCCAAGGATTTGGTGATATCTAATGATCAGCAATGAATTCACAAGTCAAAATTTATATGACAAAGATCAAAGGTATGAATTATGTTTTTCCAAATTTTAAGCTTATTTGAATGGTTAGATCTCAAATTATGAATTTTCAAGTTTCTAATTTGGTTTTTACTTATATAATTACTTGCTGATATTTTGATGATATCTGGTGATCGGTAATGAATTCACAATTGACAATTTTTGTGAAGATGACTAAAGAAGTGAACTCTATGCTTCCATAATTTGAACTTATATAAACGGCTGGATTTCGATTTATAAATTTTCAAGCTTCTAGTTTGTTGATTTATTATACGCATGGTTTTGTGGCTATAAAAGAAAAATTTAAGAAAGTTTGTGCATATTGGATCCAACTCAATTGTAAAGAGAGACCTTGCGTCTACCTACAGTGGACTTTTCCCACGACAACGTTGTCGGGATAGAGAGAATCTGCCTCAAGAAAGCGCTGGGCTTCTGGCTGCCACTAATTACTCAAGCAAGATTCAAGTATAATAAAAACCCCCAATTTTATATAAAAGAGATCTCCATAGGGCTATTACACCCAATACACAAGCCTAATTTCCTCAAACCACTCAAAACATAACAAAATACTCTAAACCCTCATTCCCTCATAGGAAGGGAATTTTTTCCAAACTTCAATAACCGATAACTTTTAATCCAACCATCCAAAACTACTCCAAATTTATATGAAGTACTGATATATTCTTCACAACTACCACCACAAATTTCAACCATTGATTCATTATCGATCTCTAGATATCGCTAAAACCCTAGCAGTAGCTTTAAACCCTTATTTACAAACACCCGTGTACTAAATTCTTCATATCTCACAATCTAAAAGTCCAAATGCTATGAAACTTTGATGTATAGCTTCTTAGCACAATAATACACCTTCTTGGAAATTTTTAGACAAAAATTCGTCCAAAAACTTAAGATATGGCAAATCCCATCACCATCAACAAAACGGTCTACTTACTGCCTTGGAATTGGATGCGCTGTCTTCAACTCTTCATATCTCCTTCGTCTAAACTCAAAACTTAAGAATTTCTTCTTATAAGACGTAGATCTTGAAATCACCTTTCCAACCGCACCATTCGATGTCCAAAAGCCTCCGTATAACTCCGCGAAATCCCAAAAGAGTGACAGTATGTATGAAATCCACTCTTTAACTTTGAACAAGTATAACTTCTTCACCCTAACTCCAAATCGCCTAAAATTTTCTCTCAAACTATACCCAAAACCCTAAACTTTACAACCCTACCTCTGGAATTGCAAATCCCCTTTTTGAAGTCGCCAAAAACCCTTGTTAAGGTCGCGGGCAGCCTCCTCAAAGCCCATTGGGCATGGTATTCGACCAATAGGGATGAAGTTTCCTATTCCTTGCCTTCATCCGACCATTGCTTGATTTCATCCCTCCCAATTAGCCTCTTACTAGCTTAAATTTTCATCCTTAAGTCCCCACCTTCTCTCAAGGCTTCATACTAAACATTTAGATCTTATAATTTTTAAATACCATAACTAAATAGGTAAAATAAAATAAAATAATGTTTCTTCTATCAACCATTTTTAATTTAACTTACTAACCATTCTAACACATATCTAAATCTATAAACATATTAGGCATTTTGAGTGGATTTTACATACTGTAAGCAATTACAGTACGACAACGTCATCTCTAAGTCTCCAATAAAATTGACTCACCAGTGCTTCTTCTCCCCAATTGATATCACAAGCAAGTTGTCTGAAGTCCGATGCGTAAACAGATGCAGAGCATGATCTTTGATACAGAGAACAAATCTTGGTAGTTGCCCACTAAGTCTTATCATGCTCTCCAAATGCCTCCTCAAATGTTCCTAGAAAAGTCTTAAAATTACTCAAGATATAAGACTTTTTTCTCAAATAAGTAGACAAACTAAGACAAAGCTTGTCCAGTAAGTAATGTCCCTATTAATCCAAATCGCGATTCCTTGGTTGTATAGCCTTCCAGTTGCAAGAATATTACTAATCAAACTTGGTTTACAAAACCAAAATTTTTTTATTGGATACTATCTAACTTCTCTGGGAGACTAACTCAAGGCTCTTTGTACTGCGGTGTAATCAAATTCTCACATTGAAATATAGATGGTAGTACTTCACTAGCTAGAGGTGGTTGTACTATAATCTGAGCCACTCCCACTCTTATAGCTTTAAGGAGCTTAGCAAAATTTTCTTAAATTTCAGTAGTTCTAACTGCTAGAGCATTAAGGGCATTGATAATCACATCTAACTTTGACTTCAAAGATTCTACCATGTTAACGTCTTCTCTACTAGTCATATTAAATAAAGAAGACGGAATCAATACATGTCCAAGGGAGGATAATCTGTAACTCTTAGAATGCTCAAGTATCTCCAAGGAGAGGGGTAGTCCACTCTTTGCCTCAAAGAACTAAGCTCCGATATTGATAGAAGGGCAGTCTCGACAAATTGTCACGAATGCAGAATATAGATTGAAAGTCTAAACAAGAAGTTCAAGAAGAACTAGCAAGAATTAGATTAATCAGATGAATACAAGAAACAACACCAAAGACGTGAGCTAGAGCTCCAAGAGATGTGTTGTCGAGATTGAAGAACTCTTCAACCTCGACTCCAATATATACTCCTATCTAAGAAGCTTCTCAAGCAGCTTCCACCAACTAGAGAGCTTCTCAACCAACTTCCATCAACTAGAAAGCTATTTAAGTAACTTCCACTAATTAGGAAGCTTGTCAAGTAACTTCTATCAAATAAAAAGATGCTAAAAGGCTCTGGAAGATTCTAGAAAATTCTAGGAACTTTCTAAAATATTTTAGAAGGTTCTGATAAGTATGTCCTTGACAAATGGGATGTTTCAACAATAGAGGTATTAGCTCAAGACCATAAGCAATTTCTTTGAGGACCAATAGAACCTATTGTCAAAGAATAGAAAATAAAATACATAATTTCATTGATGTAGCATATTTTTTACTTTCTACGTATGTATGAAGATTTTTGAAGGTATGAGCTCCTCTTAGAACTCGTCACTGAAAAAGAGGGTGATATTAGGGACATACACTTTGGAAGTTCATAGAACTTTCTAAAATATTTTAGAGATTTTTTAATAAGTGGAAGTCGCTTAAAAAGCTTTTTAGTTGGTGGAAGTAGCTCAAGAAGCTTCATAGTTAGTAGAAGGAACTTGAAAAGTTTCCAAGTTAGTAAAAAGAGCTTCAGAAGCTTCCAACTTGGTAGAAGTTGCTTGAAAAGCTTCCTAATTTGATGGAAGCTGCTGAAGAAGCTTCCTAGATAGTGATATATATTAGAGTCAAGGCTAAAGAGTTCTTCAGTTTCGATAACGCATCTCTTGAAATTCTAGTTCACTTTTCTTAGTGTTGTTTATATACTCATCTAGATAATTTAAGTCCTTATTAATTTCTTCTTGAAACATCTTTCTAGTTCAAGTTTCTTGTTTTATATTCTCATGTCCTTGACACTCAATAGACTTTGAATTTCAATAGAAAATCTTGTAAGATAAAACAAGAGTAAAAAATAATCTACTCTTGTTGGCTACTCTAATATTATAGAATAGAAGTGAATTCCTTGTATCAATGCACAATCCAAATATCATAACCAACTAATATTTTTTTAATAATTTTTACATAAAAATCTACTAGTTATAGATTTCTAGTTTCCTAATATCAGCTAGATTATGGAATCGATATACTTTGTTTATAAATAAGTTCCATCTTTGTCTAAAACACAAGGGGCTTTAAAAAAATTCCTCCCAAAATTCCTCGTATCCAAAAGAATCCCATTGCTTAAATTGGATATATGTATATTCCATTTAAATTCAAAAGTATGACAAATTCTTCAATTAAATATACTATTCACAAGGCATAGCAGTCTCTATAATCATATATATTTTGGAATTTAAAGTAAGTAAAAAAATTCTGCAAAATTAATAATATATTTACTTATATATTTACTTACAAATATTTAACAATGAATTTTTTTAACATAATCTACCGTCACGTGCCGCCGCGGTTATCACGTCGGCCGCCGCCGCCGCCGCCGTCACGTTTTCCATGACCACGCCGAGCCGCAGCTCCAAGCTTCTGGAGCTTTGGTGACTCAGTTCGCAAATTACCTTCGCGTTGCGACGACATCCGTCTGGCAATCGTCGTTACAGTCTACCACCTCGTACAAAAAAGCAGACACAACCCACAATTCTTTCACTCTTCGTCTTTCCCATGATGCAGCGGCACAAGCATTCCTCCTCACGAAATTCGAAGACCACCAAAAGATCAAGACTACGTCCTTGGATACTCCACAAACCGAAACAACTTTCTGCGGCGCAAGTTACAGATAAAATCTACGGAATCCAATTTCTGAGAATGTTCTACCGACTGGGCAAGTGCAATCGGCTGTTCACCCATCTGTGAAGAACCGCTTGTCGTCGACCCCTGACCGCCGCTCATACGCTTCACCGCCACGTCCGAAAGCAACGAGACGACAGGGTCCCTATTTTTATGCGACTGGAATTTCGATCGTGAAGCTTTGTGGATGGTTTCGAGAGTTCCATGGTTGAAAGGTACCGGAGGGAAGTCTCGTCAGAGCTTTGGATTCGTCGATGGCGAGATATCTTGAGTTCTTGGTGGGTCCTCGCGAGTGCCGCACCTGATACGAATAGAAGTAAGAGCTTTTGGCCACGTCGGAATGGAATGTTCACAGGGGTTATCTCCGAGCTACAGTGGCGGACTTGAAAAAAAAAATGGGGGCTGAGTCCTAGAGGAATGTTTTCAACGCATCACTGGATAGTATCGACAACCTGGTCAGATTCCTCGTCAGACTACATCACATCCGCATAACTAATAAGGTTCTCATGACTTGGACGATTCTACATCTAAGAGAATGGTGTTGCAGTGATAATCTCGTCAAGACTTGAATTAGTTTCGCGGTTTGCGCAAAAGAACACGTACACAGTTCAAGCCACAGATTGAAGAGAAGTAGAGCTTGCGTGAGGGGGTAGAGCCATCAGGATACTAATAAGTAAAAATTTTATAACGTCACAATACGTTAGAATTTTTGTAGTTTGTCCCCGGCTAGGCTACGTAAATGCGCACTGTACACTTTAGCCTTCTAAGCGGCACCGTGATTGGTACTGATCACTACCTGCCCCACTCGATTACATGTAACCCTAAGAATTCGGGTTCAGAAGCTCGAAGTTCTGCAGATGAACTGCACCGTAAGGGGGTTAAGGGTAAGATATATGACATAGTATATTACATGTGCATACCGGTGACTAGACTAATTTTCTTGAGGTGGCTAAGTATTTAAATTCAATACATGATCTAAGCCTAATCGAGGTTGATATAATTACAGCAGCACAGCTCAGTTCATTCAGTTCAGTAAGCCCACATGATTTCCTGAAGGCTGTCCATGGGTCCGTGGATCTCAGGGATGCCGGATAAGCTTCGGATACGGCTGGGGGGCCGGGCTTTCTGCTCCTCACAGAAACTCTCTGTAATGCAATCACTTTCAGCAGTCAAGGACATAAACGGGGCTATAGGACCCTCGCAAGACATATCTTGGTAAATAACGCCTCCACACCACGAGTAATCTAAACCCAAACCCTGGTTGGTTTGAGCTCCATCCTCTCCTTCATATGCATAGTAGGGTTCGTCCTTCAGTCGCATACGGTTGCCATTTCGGTTGAATGACTTCAAGGACGTCATATTTGACATCGTGCCATGAGGAGAGATGCCAAAATCCAGAATATTTGGGTTTTGGTTGTACAGTGAGATGTTTGTGTCAAGAGATGAAGCTGCAATGGCCTTTAATCTTGTAGGTGTGATACTGACTCCCAATTTGGGCCCGCCCATCCAAGTGACTTCCCTTTCTGCTCCTTTGACTCTTGTATCACACTCTCCATCCTCGTTCACTGAAGGATTTGGGGAGCTCTCATGATGGCCAGGGAATGCAGAATCGGAGTTGTTTGGTAGAGAGCCCAAACCACTATGCAAGACATACTTGTGCCTCCCTCCGCCGTTTTTGTAAAATACCCGACAAACCACCCATTCATCCTGCAGCAGTGATCGAAGGTTAAGAAAACCCACTGAGATCAAAAATTAGTGCTGCTGCCAAATGTAGCTCACGCAGGAAAATCATTTTTCCATGTAGGTGAATCGTTCTAAATTTACCAACCCCGGCATACCATAAATTTAGTTATTAACACGGAGTCCAAAAGGTAAGAGACATGAAGAGAATTCATGTCCTACTGACAACCGCTGGTTCGATTAAAGACCGTACTAAATCTACCAGTTTGAGCGTGACATGAGGGAATAACCTTGGATCGTGGCAGCTCCTGGTTTCTCTGATTACTAGAGTCACTCTCCACTCGGTACTCGTGCATTATCCAACTAGTCTTCTCGCCCTTAGGTGCGCGACCACGGTAAAATACCAACGTTTTCTTCATGCCCACTAGAGAGTGATCGCCAGAGTGTAGAACATCCTTGTCCTTGCCTGTAGCTTTCCAGTAGCCCTTCTCGGTGGCTCTGTTGGTTCTTAATCCCGTTGGATACTTTCGGTCTCGTAGGCTAAAAAAGTACCACTCTTTCTCCCCAAACGTTGCTTTCACTGCGAAAACAAACAAGAATCAAGTACTGTTAAGGTTTTAAAAGAAGATTTAATCTTGTTTTGCTGCAGTATCCTGTACACCTAATGAAATCCATGGTGCTGCATCCTAAAAAATTGAATTCAGGTTAAACAAACAATGCATACCAGGAAGGTCCCACGGCTCGCACTTATTCAGGTCCACTTCTCCAATGACCCTTACGGAGAAATCGGGGTTTCTGATCTTCCTAGTAAGATAGTAGCTTACAAGCTCTTCATCTGTAGGATGAAAACGGAATCCAGGTGGTAGTTCCATGTTCGAGTCCTGCATCTCTAGACTATTTTTGCCGACGCACATAGTTGCCATGCAAAGAATTATCCAGGCTCTTGCGCTCCTCTATGTTGATTTGAAGATTCCGAAAGAATTTTGAGCTTTAATCCAAGGAAAAATCCTAACTAAAATTCTTTACAGAAAATCTGTAACTTGGTATGAAATGTCACGGCCAGGAGAAGCTCATCTGCATAACAACGTTGTTCACAACAACGATGTGCAACCGTCACTACATAGAAGAGAATCAAAATCGTCAACAGTAAGACACTGCTGATCAGATCATGTGCATATGGGTGTCTTGATTGCGATCGAGTCTTCCTGAAACAATACGAATATCCGTAGAACCTTGCCGAAGACCAAAGGTGAGCTGAACATAAGTCTCCGAGCATACGTTCTATGATATTGTGGAGCTTTCGCGTAGAATCCCTCAAGTCATACGTGATAGGCAGTTGCATGATCAGCGTGCAGTTACTCGCTTATTAAATTCCTTCCGCGTAGTTGAAGACGAAAGCCGGGAATTTCCAGTAGGAATAAGACCACAAAATCAACTATAATCTGTAGTCTCCTGCACAACCATAGACCACCCATGAGACCGTGTACCGCATCGGCCCTTCATGAAGATCAGTTAGTGCGCTACCCATACTAATTTGGGGAAAAGCTGAGTTATAATTGAGGAGACGGCAAACGTCAACTCGTTACGGTTGCTTCGCCATCCTCAAGAACAAACTAAAAAAAAAAAAAAAAAAAAAAAACTAACTAACTAACTAACTAACTAATCGTCGTATCTGAAAAATTCCTGATTTTCGAGCAACTTGGAATAGCCTATAGCCGTGCACCTTGGCGCAAACACGTATTCATGGTCTTCGAAGTCAGATTGTTAGTGGTGTAGGACGATCCATATAACATTCAGCGCATATAATTAACGTATGATACACAAGCCAGTGCATCTGCTGGGTCCTTGCAGAATTTCACAAGATAGACTAACTTTCTAGTCAATAGATCGACAACGCATGAACATCCACTAGAGCGATGCACCAGTCGCAAGATGATCGTAACAAATGGGCCGCGCACTGAAAGCACTGAATCTACCTATCTAAGCCAAGCATGCATGTCAGAGAACCGGCATAGACTACTCAAAAGCCAACAATTTTTGAAACCATAGCCTGCAGCAACATGGTCTATTCAAGAGATCAGTATCGTCCCTTTAGTCTGCAGCTAAAGTTAGAATCGAAGTACAAAGAGTGTAGATCGTTGTTTTCCTTCTTCAGGCTAAGACAATCTCAACATAATCTACATGACAATCAAATCATCTCGCAGCAACCGTGAATCTAACAATCCATCTCTCTCTACTGCAAGAACGTTCAGTAAGTAAAACTGCAAGTCCCTACTATCCCTCGGTCGTGAAACATTTCACATATTGTTCTACTGCCAATCCGTTCCCAAAGTCATGTCCAACATCTGCACATCAACTTTGCAAATGAAAAAAATTCCTACAGAAAACTAAACTAAAAAGCCGGCACTTCGTTTGTCACAAAATCAGAAGAATATCAAGAAATTTGTGAGCTATCCGAATGACGACCTGTGAGACTTCATCAGCAGCCAGGAAACAGGTTCTACTCAGCACCAGCGCCTCATCAAGCGCCTACGAGCTACGCCTACGTCGTCAACCAACACCACCACCGAGACGGAACAAACGGCTTTACTATTACCAAGCTTCAATCAAACCTCCTCCCAAAGCTCAAGCGAGTGACAAAACATTGTAGAGCACCCAAGCCCGGGGGCTTTGTACTGATTAATCCCCCCTCACTCAATCTCCAGTGCGCACCATTCGCGGAAAATTCTGGACGCAGCAGGTCCCGCGGGGCGCTGTAAAAAAAAACGATCTCCCTCTCCCAGGTGAAATGGTCGTGGCGTCATACCTTTCACCAGACTCAAGGAATAATACACGAATCATGTGGTACAGTAGGCGTAGCGGACTACTTTGAGGCGAGATCGACGTCGGCATATTCTGCCAATTCCGGTGCCGCTCCATGATGATGGCCCTTGCGCGGACGGACCCCACCCCTGCATGAAGTGATCGCGAGTGGCGAGAAATCCAGCGATCGGGCGGGGAGTAGAGTGTTGGAGCCTGCTCCTTGACCCCTTATTGCAACAATACTGTTGGCTATAGATTCCTCTTTCCTTCTCCCCCTCTTCTTCTTCCTCTTCCTTCTCTTTATCAATTTCAAACCTTTCGTCCTTGTCGAGATTGGCACAATTGTAACTCGACAAGCTTCCGCCGTCGCTGATTTCCCGCATCACCGCTCTCTCTTAATGTCTCTCGCTCTCTCTCTCTCTCTTCCTCTGACGCCCTTTCTCTCTCTACCTCTCGCTTTCTCGTCCTTGCAGTGTCGGCCTGGTATTTTCCTATTTCCTATTGTAGTAAAATCTCACAAGTAAGTATTTTATCGCATCAATAGTATCACGACACGTGTTAAGTTCCCGTTGGTTTTGTCCAGCGTCCACTCGCATGAGGAAAGGGGTAATAACTCAAACCGCGTTTCGGGTCACAATGTTTTACTGTTTCGGGCTGGTAAAGCTCCTTTGGGTTTTTTTTACCCCAGCACAAAGTGAGTTGGTGTGTGAACCAAGGCACCCACCAATCCTGCATGTGAACAGTTGGCATGCTGATATGGCACCCCCCACCCCGGAAGAAGGGAGGATGAAAGATAAAGAAAAAAAAGGATTGTGGGGAACAGTCAGGGCTTGTGTGGAGCTTTATTACCAACCCACTAACTTGCATGCTCAACAAACTCTTCCCTTTGTCTGCTCCATTGATTGATTCCTGCCTTCTTTCTGGAAAAAAGTAAATGTAAAGTAAAAATGCATGCCATGGCATCATGCCATATTTTCAAACTTGAAAATTAACGGCTGATGGGTACGCAACACTTGGGTTTTCTTTTACTTTTTTTTCTTTTTTTTTCTTTTTTTCATCTTGCCTTTGTGAAGTACTTTGTTCTCAACCATTCTAGTCCTCAAAGTGTACCATTCCACCCTCACATATTTTTGGTTTTGCAAAACTCTCTAAAGTAGGGACCTGGTGTTCTCATGGAGTAAGAGATTCAAAAGATTAAAGAAGCAAGGAGACCTTATAGTAAAGGACTAAAGATCTACTACTACCAAAGTTGAAAAAGACTTCATGGGTAGAGATGGGATGGGATGGGATTAGACCAGTGCAACTCCCTTATAATGCCAAAGATGTGTTCCAAACTCATCTCAGAATGTGTCCACCTCCTCCCCTGCCAGTTACATACAGAAACGTTACTCTCTCTCTCCCTCTCGCTCTCTTTCTCCCCTTTGGTTCTGGGCTTCAGTTGTTACATGTCTTCCTGATTGCTGGAACATGGACTATTTGTTGGTCGGTCTAACTTCAAAGCCCTACAAAACCCAATTACTAAACCATAAATCTTACAACACACAAACTCCACTAATTAAAATCCCAATCCCTAAAAGAAATATTTTATAGCTAGAGGGTGGTGACAAAAAAACCTTTTTTCTACTTTGCATTAGGGAATCAGGGTTTGGTACTATAAAGGGGAGTGTTGTATCTTCCCACTGGGTACATGTTATGGTATATTCTAGTCAATGAATTCCATAGATGATCCACCATAGGCACCGACTTGGGAATATATATACATGTGCAATGCACATTCAAGGGAAGGCCATGGTTCCCCACCCAAAATGCCCATTATGAGGCATAGTGCTTGCTTTTAAGACCCTCTTTTTAGCCTTTCTTATTGCATTTGTGCATTCATTTATTCATTTGTGTGTATGAAAATATATTCTCTCTCTTTTTGTTTTTTGTTTTTTTTTAAAATTTCAATTAGATTGTTTCTTACACAGAACTTTTTTGGAACCTAAATGCCTTCTAATCTTGGATAAATACAACTAAAGGCTTGGAACCTAATATAGAATGAAACAATACAGAGTTAATCCATAATTTAAAATTTTAAGAGATATATGTTATGTCAAAGCACATAGACGAGAATCTGTTTAATAAAAATTGAGCAAAGACATAAGTTGGGTCTAATACTCAAGTAGCCAATACAATGTGTTCATTATGTATATATATATATATATATATATATATATACATGATTATGTATTTTAATGCAGAACAACAAATTTATTGTATCCTAACTTGAATTAATATTAATCATATTAATCATGATATTTGAACATAAAAGATAGACTATAATTATCATTTTTAGAACAAAAAATCTAAGCTTCAAAAATTTAGCTATATATTTTTTAACAGCCATTGATTTTAAAAAATAAAAAATAAAAACCATCAATTCATCATTAAGGTTTACATTTAAATTTCTAAAAATAGAAAAATGATTTAATCAAATTATTATTGATTTCATTCCTTTAAAATAGGTCTAATTTTTTAATGAATTTAATCCATTGACTATATATATATATATATATATTTAGTATATATATATATATATATTTAGTATATATATATAAATTATATATATATATAAATATATTTTTATATTTTTATATAGTTTTATATGATTTATAAATTGTATCCAATACATTATTAATTTATACCAATTTAACTAACTTATTGAGAAGAGATATGCATTCAAGTCAACAAGAGTAATTAAAATATATAAATATAATGAAATGTTCCATCTTGATAAATCAATTGACAATTAAAAAAAAATATGATATCAAAAGAATTAGACAATAGAAGATCTATAATAAAATCTATAGAAATAAAAGACCAAGGTTGCTTTGAAAGAAGTACTATTACATTAGAAGCTTCTTTTGGACAATATTTCCATCTATGGTTGTATAAATATTAATTACAAACTCAATCTTCATTATCATTTAATGATAAGTCACTCACTTGAACCTTTGGATATTCTAAGATTAAGACAATAACCTATAAAATAATTGTAAACCATATAACTTAGCATATGAATATACTATTTAAAAAATTAAAAATTTATGATAAATTTTTTCATGCATCATTTAAAGATATAAAATTTTTAAATCATCAAAATTAAAAATATTTTGTATGAATGATTATATATATATAATTCAAACTATATAATTATATATTTTATTTGATTTTGAAATAGAAATTGCTTAAATTTAAATTTTTATACTTAAAAAATTAAATGAAGTATATTTTTATTGATATAATCTAAAATTGTATTATCATGAACTATTATTCTATTCTATGAAAATGGATAGAAGTATGAATACATTATAGATTATATAAATTGACAAAATATGAACAAGTCATGTTGTATGTGAATAAAAGTATTAAAAGATATAATAAGAATATGTAGTTGTTAGTTACTAAATTTTAGTACAACTTATTTGTATAAATTTATATAAATAAATAAATATATATATATATATATATATATATACAACTGATTTTCTACTTATGTATTTGGTACAACCATAAAAACTTCCAAAAATTAAAACCACATTTAATTACACATATAATCAAAGATAATACATCACATTAATAAAAACAAAGTAATTTTCAAAATTAGTTAATAATTAATTCTATTATTAAATTATTTTGATAATAAAAAAAATAAAATCTAGTTGAATGGCATTAATTTCTCTAGTTCATCATCACAAGAAGAGCTACTAATTGATGGCTCTAATTCAAATTTTAGAGTATTGTTCTGTTCATACACAGAAATAGATTACTTAATTTATGTAAATACTGCTTGCTTTGTAAGGCTACCAATAAGCATATTCTTCTTATTTTATCATTAATATTATTTTAACAATACTATTAAGATTATAAAACCAAAGTGTAGAATTCTAATGATTGGTTCAATAACTAATGAGTTAATAAATAAATGAGCATTCATTTTTTTTCTTGATTTAAAATTAAGACCAATTATTTCCTTTTTTTAGAGGAAACATGCATTGCAAAATGCAATCATGATATAAGCTCCTACAGAAAAAAAATTACTACCAAACAAAAGTCCATAGAGGTTGCAACAGATTTTAGATATGTGATAAAACAAACATTGTTCTGAAGGTTGTTATTTTTTTATTTTGTTTATTTTTAAATGAAAAATTGTGATTTTTTGGATGTAAGTGTTAATAAATAAGTTGAATGTAAATTTAAAAAAAATATAAACTACATATTTTAAGAAAAGTGCAATGAAAATAAGTAAAATTTATATATTTTTTAAAAAAAAAGAGTAGCATGGTTACTGATTATTCCTTCAATGTATAAATAAATATGTCTTGTCAATTAAATTACATGTTGGCTTTCATTTGACTGCAGTGACCCATCCATCAGCTGTAACAACAAAGAGTTTTTAAATGTTTGAATTTGTTTACTTTTAACTTTAAAAAATATAGAAATATGATTTACTTTTTATAAAACTTTGTATTCAATCTTTGGACTTTAAGCCTTTTTTTTATTTGCTACTTTCAAGCCAGTGAGCAGCCACCATTACATGAGCTTCAACATCCATACAAAAACTTTGGAGGGACCAACTTCCAAACTTCTCCACCAATTACGTTGTGAGATTCCTCCAAATTAGGGTTTGAACTCTTATACAATGTACTCATTAAATAATTCTAAAGCTACCCTTTGGCATCCATCATACCCTTTGCGTGGGGGAGTACAAGCCACTTTTCCCTACAAAAAATATGTTATTAAACTTGTTTATTTATTTTTCCTTCTTCATTATTATCATATGTATAAATTTTATTAACACTAATATAACACTTGTGTACATGTATGTGTGTGTATATATATATATATATATATATATAAGAAAGAAGATGAAGAGGAGATAACACAACCTATATGGTTATGATTAGCCATACATTGGACCTAACTCTCCTCCCATTGGTTTAAAACTCGACTACCAAAGACTTTCAAAGGATCTTTTTTCTTTAACATCAAGTTCTAAAGGTGGCCTTTGGTAGAACCCAAACGACAACACTCAACAACTTAAAATATTTGAGCTTAAGTTCTTCAAAGCGATGGACCCAATAGAAAGGAGGGGAGGGAGGTGGATAGTTTTGGATTGGGATCCCAACCTCATAACAAGCATGACTTTGAAGCAAAAATGGAACAAATAGAAGAAAGAAAGTAGTGGATGTGAATTATCTTTTAAAAAAATGAAAGAAATAGAGGTTCAATGATGATTTATTATAGATCTTGTTTGTTTTTTTGTTTTTTTATTTTGGATGAAATGGTGTTGATGTATATAAAAGAAAAGAATTGATATTTCTATCCACACTTGAAGTATTTCTACCCATTACGTGACTACTACCATGATAGAGTAGTTCCATTACATATGTAGAGTTACAAACAACGCAGTGCATTGCCTTCACAAAGGTCCATGATTTCTATCTCCTCTTTGCCACCTTTATTTGGCCTCATGATCAACCACGCCCTCATATATATAACAAATTGTTGCTATTATATGGCTAGCAATTTAGTCCTATCTTATTTTTGCCAAAAAGAGGCTTCAATGGGAGGTTGCTAGAATGGTTGTTAGAAACCAACCATGCTGCTTGGAAATAGTTGTCATAATAAAAAATAGATAATAATTCTAGTTCATAGTGGTAGTCATGAGATGGGTGGAAATAATAAAAGTGTGGGTGGAAATATCAATTTCCTAAAAGAATGTTGTCTCTTGTTTAAATAATATTTATATTTATATTTTATTTTATATATTAATAATATCCACAAAATATAAAATAAAACTTTATCACAATCGGCTATACATGGATAAATTTAATAGAGAGGTATGAAAATTTTTTAATTCAAAACTTATGTATCCATGATATAAGTATAAAAATATTTTTTATGATATGTCAAAAATTTAAGTATAAATACAACTGAATATTATTATTATTATTATTATTATTTATATATATTGTGTAAGTTTTAAAAAATAGTCATTAAAATTATAATTTGATTTTATATTTTTGTATGTGTATATGTATGTATATATATATATGTATATATATAATCTTATTTGCATTTGAAATCATCACAAAAATTGTATATATTTATAATATAATGCTTAAATGATATGGTTAAGTATTTGATTTATATTATGTAAATTTATATCATAATTGATGGCATGATTTAGGCATTATTATCTCAACTTTGGTAAAGGTTGGATGTTTGGATCTAAAACATGATAACTCAAACCAATTATGAAACCAACATGTAATTTTTATTTATTATTTTGTGTGTATATTGTTTTATTGAGTCTTTTTAAATTTCAAAAAAATAAATTGGTAGATATTTATATTTATTAATGATAATTATTTTGCAACTTTGGTTGAAATCAATTACATAAATGAATATGATATTGTTGTTTCTCAAATATTGATATGGAAAAGGATGTTCCTAATGCCACCATAATTTTTGCTATTGCCACCACAACTTGCCACCTATTTGACATATATTTTTAGTTTTTTTATTCCAATCAAAAATTCTATTAATACTTCTATTATGCTTACTTTTTTTAAAATCATATAGAAAAATAATAATAATAATAATAATAATAAGAATAAATTGTAGTGGCAATAGCAAAAATTATGGTGGTATTAGCAACACCCCTTCAAAATTATAAGATACTACATTGATTATAAATAATATTAAAAAAATACATATATATATATATATATATATATATTCTTGTATGATCAATTAATGGAAAGTAGCCAATTAAAACCATTGTTGATTTAACAAAAGTCTTACTTTGTCTATTGTGCATTCAAGTAGGTAAGTGTCCCTAATGAAAAGCATTTATAATATTATATTAGAATCACATTGAAATTCATTTGATTTCTCCAATGTAGATATTTCTGCAACACGTTTCAAAAAACAGATTAAAACAGACACAATCCTAATATTCATATCACAATTTTCAAAACACCAACACCAAACTAAAATACAATATCTAAATCAAGATCCCCCATGAAAGTTCATCATGTTTAAATTTATCTTTTTCTAACACCAGAACTTACATTCCAACATTAAAATATTGCTTTCATGAAGGGATTGAACTAAAGACCCTCAACATCTCCGTGCTCGTGTCCTACAACACACAACAATAGCTGGTAAATATTGAAGCATATTCCAGGTTCTCATGCATGACTTTCACTGCAATATGGGTTGTGTGAAAAACTCCATGTGCTCCATAAAACTTTGTCTTCTTTCATAAAGCCCTAAAGCTTTATTCCAAGCACACCAACCTTGTAATCATGCTACATTACAAATACTACATATATTCAGGATTTTTCCCAGTAATGCGAGAAAGCAACTTCATGTTCCAGAGCTCCAAAAATCCTTTCCACAACATTGACCAGTTCTGAGCAGTTCTGCTGTTTCTGTGACATTGTCAACACCCATGTACAGTAGATGCTAGAGACTGTGGGTTACAAGTAAGAAGAGTACATAACATGTTCAGTTAATGTTGTGGATCTAGTACCTGCAACTTCTGGAGCTTCCATCCTTTGACAGGAGGTACAGGTCAGCTTGTGCAAGGGCCGTGTTGATTCAGCAAGTTCGTGAAGATAAGCTACCACTTCCTTTGCATGTGGTAGAAGGTACCGCAACAGTTAGCCAAGCACAGGTTAGGCTACTTGTTCGGGAGCATAGTTTTCATAGTTAATCAGTCATAAGTTGCAAACTTCTTCCAGGTGAGTTGAGCAATCGTCTAAAGAGCTTTCAACCCACTAATGGTGCTGTCATTTTATATTCAAGTCAGTGAGCAACACTACACAGGAAACTGAGGTGCATGATTGGCTGTTTACATGATTCACTTCTCTTCTGCATCCTAGACTCATTTTTACGACATGTTTACGACCGTCAGGAGATTAAAAGCTTTGATACCTTTGGAGATTATACACCATGTCACTGTAAACAACAAGCTACCTTGCATGAAGAGATCTTCCTCGGTGAGTCAGACTCACCACCGGTTTCAACACACCCGGTGTTGAATAAAAAGAACGGACAATCAACACATTCTGCCAAAACCTAATTCAGAACTCCAACGTTATTCGCAGAGTGAGCATGTGAGTTTGATGGGATGGGAGACTTCACTTTACATGCAAATCAGAAGAGACTGAGCTTGATCTCAACAAGGTCTACAAGCACACTTCAAACGATGACACACTCCACCCATTCCTGCAAAACAATCCAAGGCCGAGGGGACATACTCTCAACTCTGTCTGTAAGAAATCACGTCAGGTCCATTAAGTTTACAGAGAACTTGGACTTGCAAACAGAATTGTAAGACCTTCAAACATGGCAACTGGACAAGCCTGATGAGGACTCTCAAACGATACCACAGACCCATTTGCATTTTACAATGACAATCAACCAAATGACTAAACCCTAAGGTTAACAATGAAACCACTACCAACCATAAACCTCAACACCCAAACGCAACAAAACTTCATAACAACTTTACTTTACATTCCTTCAAAATGAGAAAGTCCCAGTAGCATACATCAAAAGGATTCCAAAGGCAGAATTGTGCACGAAGGCCTTTCATTTGTAAAACGAAACCTGAATTCTAATCCCAATTGTTCTGCAGGGAAAAGGTGAACTTTTCAGGAGTAAATCGACATCCTCTCTACATATGCATCTAATTAACACACCATTAAATATAACAAAATCCTGAAACTGAAGATCGGACCCTACACAGGATCATCACCACATTGAAGTCTTATCAACAAACATGACCCTTGTAATCTGGACATTCGAGGAAAATGTTGTTTACACATTGAATTTCAGTAACTAAAATGCCAACATGGCGTAAATAGAGTATCCACTGATATAACTAATCATGCAGTTTTCACAATGTCTATCAAGATTAAAATTAAACGCTAAAAATGGGGAAACAGAACAACACATAAATTATTTCTTTGCTGCACAAACCTCTTGCACTTGCTGGGATAATTCTTCGTACTGATAATATGCATTAAAAACCAATGAACAAAATATGTATAGTTTGTATAGTTATGTAAGAAAAAATGTTTTTGAAAAATGATTCTGAAGTCTTTGTATAAGCTCTTCCCAATTTCACTCCAAATAATTTATCAATATTTAACTTATTGCCACGTTTACTCCTATTTTTTTCCTCAAAACCATGGATGAATTTTTTTTGTTTTTTTTGTTTTTTTGTTTTTTGATTTGTATCATCAAGGCAAAACAAACTATAATAAAATATTTGATGTTCTGTAAAATTTGGAATTATATATTTACTAATCAAGTGGAAATGTAAATAATTACAAATTTTTTATAAATTTATTTTGTAATTCTGCAAAATGAGTTGGTGTACATTAAAACAAAATCATAAAAAAATAAAGCTTTTAGTTGTTTGCCAACTTTTATTCTTGATGTTATTTAAGATATTTTAATTTGTTTACAATAATTTTTAATAATTTCATTTCCAAAAATGCCCTCTTTAAAATTTGATGAATCACATTGATTGATTCTAATTCTTCAAATAATTAAAAACATCAAATAATTCTAAGTAGAAATCCAAAAAAAATCTCATATTAGAATCAATGAAGTATAATCATCAAATTTTAGTTAATTATTATATGTAAATTTTTTATTTTAAAATTTTATTCTAATCAAAGTATTCTATTTTTTAATATGTGTATTAGATAACATTATTTATAAAATTATATCTTTTAAAAAATATTATAAGAATTCTTTTTTATTTCTTTGTATCTTATAATACATATTTAATATCATTACTTGGATAAAATATTACTCTATTTATTTTTAGGATATACATTGCTAATCTAAAGATATTTAATATTTTTTATATTTATATTCTAAAAAAATGCTATGTTGCTTCTAAAAACACAATACACATTGCATCAATGTACTAATTTATTCCATCAATAATTTCTTTTATTTGCATAGTTTTTATATTTTATTTATTATACATATATTTTGAATATATTTTATTACACTCATAGAAGTACAAATTGTAATACTAATATAATTATTGTAATTTTTTCTTCAATCTAGATTATAAGAAATAATATCTTAAATATCTATTACTTTATCACTCATATTAAAGATTATTCTATTATTTTATCTATAATTAATTAGATAATTATATTTTATTAATTAATATTTATTCTTAAGCACATCTTGGATATTCTTTATTTCTTGGATTATAAGAAATAATATCTTTTATTTACTATATATAGTACTTCTAAATTCCTAGTTTTATATGACATAGTTTTAAACAAAATATGATGATATTTTCTAATATAATATTAGTAACATCTATTTTTTTATTTTATTATAATATTTTGATAAAAAATAGTAAAAAAAATTACATATAATGAAGGCCTCATTCTTAAAATCCAATAATATACATGTTTGTGAGAGCATTTTTAAGAATTGTTTGCCTAAATGTATTAATAGTTAATACATAATGTTTTAGATTATATACTTTTGTAATTGGATTTGGAAAATATTGCACTTGTTGACTTAAAAGAAAATCTATATTTATTTTTAACCATAGGATATTTATTATTATTATCCTAAGTTTATATAGATGGTAAAAAATTTAATAATTTTTGTTAAATCTTAATTATTTTGAATATATTATAGAAACTTCTAATATATAACAAAGAAAAAATTATTCTTTTTTTAAAGTTCTATATTAGAATATCTTATGTATGTTTATTTTTAATAGCACTTGTTAATTATTGATATACATTTATATGTAATTGGTCTTGATTTATTTTTTAACATTTTTAATTTTTAATCTTTATTATATTCAAAAAGAATATTATAAATCTATGCAAAAAAATTCTATTACATAAAATAATTTATTATTCAATACTTCTTTAAAAAATTTAAAAAGTATAATAAGTAAAATAATGATTATTATAATATTGAAAGAAATTCTCATACATATTTTATACTAGTCCTTATTTCTAATATTTGGTTGTAGTCTTATTAGTTAAATATATTTATCTAATTTTTTATATAAAAAATTATAAATTATAAATTATAAATCATCTTGGTGAATTTTATAAAATATTTGTAATAATATTTTATACCATTTTAAAATTATATTATATATTTTTAAAAATTCAATCTATTTATTAGCAACATAATTACAATCTTATATAATGTTGAAAGATTATAACTTTGTTTATTATATTCCATCATAAAATATAATATTCTATTTTTTAATATATATATATATATATATATATATATATGGTATAAAATTTATATTAAGAATAGAAATATCTTATTTTTAATTTTTTTTTTGAAATTTCTTATATTTTTAGATTTGATAAATTTATTCATTGTACTATTTTTGTTTTGTGTGTAGCTTCTCTATTACAAATGTATATTTACGTATGATTTAATTATATTGTTATTCTTGTAAAAGTATACTACTTTGATATTAAAGTTATTCAAGTATCAAAAATAAATAAAAACCATATTCTTTAGGAATATTATTATTAATTTTTATTCCAAGAGATATAAATGGAAAATTATATTATTAATATATTATTATTATTTTATTTTATTTTATTTATACTTTTATCATTTATATTTAAGATTATATTTAATATTAATAATATATTTTTAAAAGTAAAAATTTAACCATTCTAATTATGTATATATATATATATATATATATATATATATTATCAAATAATATATAAAAGCTTTGTATAAGCTCTTCTCAATTTCACTCCAAATAAAAAATCAACTATAATAAAATTAAACAAAGTATAATTAAATTATTTTCCTTATGGAAAAATCCCCTCTTTATTGTTTCATACCACATAGAATTAAGGGTTATTTGTTACAAGATAATTTCATGTTGCAAAGTGAGAGACTAAAGCAATTTTGTAATGATTTAGTAATGATTCAATAACATCAAAAAAACAACCAATGAATACTAAAAATCTTAAGAAAGAAAGAAAGAAAGAAAGAAAGAAATACTTACAACTAAACACCCTAATTAATTTTCTGCTGCAAAATGAGGATCACTACACCGCAGTTAAACCTCAAGGACTTGCTTAACATGTTAAAAGCAAAGATCCTCCATCAATGGTAATAAGGAATGAGAATGGTCACCAGGTCTCCTCCGCCGGGACGCACGACCGTGTGGCTTCCAGTTGGCAGCCTCTCCGCAACTTGGCAGCAAAGCATACGCCGAGAGCCCGCCTATCTGGCGCCATCCCACTGGCTAGAACGGGCAGGGCCCCCTGGTTCCCTGTTCTTGCCGCTTAGCAATCAAAGCTCGGGGCTCATGTGGAGCTATGGCAATGCTCAGACAAATACCAATCTCCTCTGCTGCTCACCATTCCCTCTACCTGTTTTGCACTTTGCCCTCTCGTTGCTCTCACGCTGCGTTACTATAAGGTGCTTGAGCTTGTCTTCACCTCTCTCTCTCTCTCTCTCTCTATCTTTTAAAATATTTTTTTCTTCTTTTTATTCCTCTCCTTTGGACTCAGTTTCGTTTGGACTCAGTCGCGATTGGAGGTTGTGACTTCATTCAAAAACTCGTTGCGTCCGGGCACCGTTCAATGTGCTGTATGCACCTGTGTTAGGTTGAGATCCCGCGAGGTTTTCTTAGTTGCGGGGCGAGGCAGTGGTTTGGAGCGGGAGTGGGAAGGATTTTGGCTGTTGGCTGAGATTGTGGTGCGATTTTCTCGGTATTGAAGCGTGGATTACGTGGATTGCAGTTGACGAGGAGATGGTAGGAGATTTATCGGAGTGGCGTTGTGTTGCGGTAACCGGATGTCTTCCTGTTGGAAGTTTGTAGGTACTGTTATTGCTTCACTGAGAGGATTCTTTTGATTTTGTGAAGGTCTTGTGAAGGTCCGCTCGTGGCGAGCTCGAGGTTAGCCTATAGAGTAAGATTAAGTTGCTCTGATTTTGACTGAGTTCTTGCTCTTGAGAGTTCGTTTCAGAGCTTTCAGTAGATAAGTTCCTTGGATTACGCTCCGCGTGTTTTAATTTTTTTTGTGCTGTTTTGCTTTTGAAGAGCCGTTAGTCGATTTGTATGCCTGTATGTATTTGTATATTCTAGGAGATTAATGCCAAGTAAAGATTCAAGCATTGGACGCATTTGTTACGAAGTTTGAAGGCTGCATTTCAATGTGTCGTATTATTTGTTTGATTTTTTGTCTGATTGTTTGAACGTTTTGTTTATAAATTAATTTACACCTCATCCTCATTTTACGATTGTTACTTGTGAGGTGCAGTCTCGCTGGTTATCCAGTGGTTTTAATTTCGAAACTTGTGATCCTGTCTCCTTATTTTATTTATTTATTTATTTGTTTTGTTTTTTGTTTTTTTGATTTTTTTAATTTTTTCGCTTACCTGTCGGCCTGAATTGGATTGAAGCACCAATCGGAATTTTCGGGAAAAAGGGGTGTGTATGTGTGTGAACTTTGTACTTGCGCACGTTGCTTTCTTCTATTTAAGTGAAGAAAATATGGTTTTGGTTTGACATGCAGTTTAGCTCTTTTTATCTACAGTTCTCTTCTCGCAATACATTCCAGCGTGTTTACAACCTGCTCTCCGTGCACCAGTCGCTGTTAACTCAATGTATCTTTTCTGCCATTACTTTCTCTTTTTTTTCGCTAGCCCTTAAAACAGATGAACTTGCCGATGGTTGAAAATGGAAGTGTGAAGGTCTTTCGCTGTTTGTCTCGTTTAAATACTGAACGGAGTTGCCGGCACTTGCTTTAACTGGTCTCACAATTGATGTTAATTGTAATGCAGAAATAGGCTGATTCTCTGCAGCTGCAGAAAATGCTGTGTTTGGTTCTAGCTATAAACTTGATTCATACAATACAGAAAATATCTCTGAAGTGTCTTTCTCGTTCCTACCAAATTTAAAACCAGTTAGAATTATGTGGTTCCCCGGCTTGCGGATGATCATTGTACTTCTATTTTTGATATGTTATAAGAAGTACCCAATGATGTAAGTATATTCTGCGGAATATGGATCCCTGGAAATCTTGTAGTTAAGTTCTGGTTCAGCTGGTTCGTCTTGGATGCTGGCGTCATCTTGATATAATGATCTTCCTGTATTTTACGATTAAATTTTTTTCTTGGTGTTCCAAGAATGTGGATTTGTAAAAATATGTGGATTGAGTCCAAATATGTCGATATTCGTAGGACATCTGGTTGGTCGTGACGTAGTTAAGAGTCTTTAGTAGTGGTCAGATCCGATGTTTTTTTTTCCCGAAGATTTATTTCTGTAGTCCAATTCATTGTTCTACGATCCCTTTCAGAATTTTAGGTGTTCATTATTGCTCCGCACTGTGCTCACCTTAATTTAGTTTTAATAGTGTACATTCCATTGCATGTTAGATGAAATTTGGTCAATTTTTAGGTACCGATCACTATTAAGTTAGCAGTTGATAAGAATTTAATATTGTCAAGAATTGTCCCGCATTGCTTAACCGATTTTAATTTTAAAATTTATTTATTTACCCTTCAGTTGCAGGAATTTTTTTGATGCTGTCAGGCAATTGTGAACATCGAGAAGACTTTATTTTCTTGGGCTGGCAAGGCGTTCCATCCTCCTCTCTTTGGCTACTCAAAGCCAGCTTGTTGTGTTAACACGGAATTGCTTGTGACGATGCCCGGAGAACATGGCACAGAAGGAGTCAGCTCCTATGTTCCTCCAGGGACATCATCTACTGGTTCAAAATTATGGCCTGACAGCCCTCAGATTCCTCTTCAGACTACATTTCCGACTGAAGTACCAGCAGGAGTTTTGCCGGCTCTAGCCTCTAAGGCTGGGTCGGGCGATAGTCATGAGAGCCCAGGGATTATGTCGGCACTTCTGTCCGAAGATGGCGACGGAAGTGCACTTTCCACACGTAGTTCACAGGACATTGCAACCGAAACGACATGGCCTGTTGAAGCTCCATATGGGAACGGAATTCCAAAACCCGTCGCTACTAGGTTTGCTATTTTCACTCTTATGACGTATTCATGGAGTAGGTGAAATGTTGACGGCGTTACTATCCTCGATCAAAGATCTTTTTCTTGTCTAACATGTTTGGTGTATAGCGTTCATCACGTTCTTTGATTCTGCTGCAAGTGCACGGCGCAGAGCTTAGTATTGTTCATGATTTCTTTCATTGTATTTATTCAGTTTTATTTACAAAGAAGATCTTGTGATGTGTTTTTTCAGGTCCGAAGATGATCTTTCCAAGGATTTTATTCACGACTTGGGATTCAGAGGTGATGGTGAAAAAGGCGGTTTAGTGGCTAAGGGAAAACCACCTCTTAGTCCCAAGTTGAAGGACTTGGCGAAGGTTACTGCAACTCACAGTGATTCCCATTTACCGGTTGCAATAGGCGGTGTCCAACAACACCGGAAACCGCAACCTTTTGCATTGCATAGTCCCCTCTTTGATGCGCAGGTACTTTCCTTTTAAATTTCTGCCTCGAGGAACTGGAAATTGGCTTCCTACAATCTGATCACCTATTTCCTCGCAAAAATTGTGCTAATTGATTTCAGGCCTCTTTTGTTCTGCGACTGATGAGATTATGTTCTGGCTCCTTATTATTCTGTTTAACTTACTTATTTATTCATTCTTAACATCGTTTGTTTTAGTTTCAACTGAATTAAATACATTTTGGATTATACAGCCAGGAATTGAACATAAGCCACCAACTGAGGAAGCGCGGCAACTACACGCTACACAATCGCTTCCTGTTTGGATGCCTTCTACTGTAGCTAGTACAGATGCACCTGAAAAGATAGCAGAAGAGATTGCAGATGTTAAAACGCCTCCTTTAACGCCACAAGTAATTGAGGAGAGTAACCACAGCAGTCTTGGTGGAACTCCAGTGAAAGGTAACTATTAGTTGTTTTTATTATTAACTGTGAAGGACTTGGGCCTACTTATTTCCCGTTAGGATTTATTAAGATTTCTTGGGTCTAGTACTTTAAGTCTTTGGAACCTTTTTCGTTTCATGTGGAATTAGACTTTCGGTGAATTTGCGCTTTAGTTCTGTGTACTTTCCAATTATTGTTCATATGACTGTGTGGTTACTTTTCCAGTTTATATATCCCTGCAGTTTCGATTATTCTATCAAGTAGGAACTAAATGTCAAAAACGAAATATCCAACTCTCGGTATAACACACATTTTATTCACTGCTATTTTACAACACGCAATAACTCGGTGGTATCAGAAGTGTTCTTAAGTTATGCATTTCGGTGTTCAGATCAAATGGCTAGGGCAACATCAATGCCGGTAGCAGACTATAAAATGCCAGATCAACTGCTTCAAGGTCATTTAGAGCATTCCAGCACACTGAAGAGAAGACTAAAGAAGAATCTTGATAACGCAAATGTTCGAGTTGCAGAAGCCAAGTTGTCAGATCGGAAAAAGGTCTGTCTAAATGAAGTTTTAATTTGTATTCTTGTTACAGAAAAAGTTTTCAAAGCTCTCTGTTGATACAGTTTGTTTTGTATATATTGTGAATTTTACAGAGGTTTTTGTATGTCATTCAACTAATAAACGTTTTTGATTCTATTACTTCAGAAAAGGCTCATGAGACAGTTCGCTAGTATCCAAACGGATGGAGGCGTGGAGTTTGATCTTGGTCGAAGTGGTGGACTGGCCAGGGATCTCTTTGGAGAACATGTCATGGACGAAGAGAAATTCGATCACAGAATTCCTGCAGCTGACCAGATAGAGGAGGGAGACGAAGAGAATGATCAAAATCCAATTCCTCCACTTAAAATAGTCATGCTCATTGTCGGTACTCGTGGTGATGTTCAGCCGTTCATTGCTATCGGCAAAAAGTTGCAGGTTTTAAAAATTGGTCATTTTCTGGATTTTATTTGTTCATTGGTTAGCTATTCCTATTTCAATGTTCTTATGCAGTTTTAGCTTTAGTTGACGCTATTAACGTGCAATAAAGTAGGTTGTAACTTGCTGCACTACAATGGAAATATCATGAGTAGTTGTTGTGGGATAACATAAGTTAAGCTGATTATGTTGTTGCAGGAGTATGGTCACCAAGTACGATTGGCAACTCATGCCAACTTCCGGGAGTTTGTGAAGAAAGAGGGATTAGAATTCTATCCACTAGGAGGAGACCCAAAGGTTCTTGCTGAATGTAGGTTTTTAAGTCAAATTTCTTCATACATGAGAAATAATTAGAGTTTGGCTTGAAATTTGTTAAAAAATTGTAGTTGAACTCCTCTCATTTGTTGCAACTTATTCATTGGGTGGTTTCATCTTGAAGTACGGAAGTCCTAGTGGTCTTGAACGCATTTGCAGTACTTCAGCTTTTCCTCTTTGAAACCTTCACCATAGTTCTAAATATTTTGCTCATTTGCCTACTTTTAGTATGAGGCTACAGCAGCTTTGATACTTGGCTTGTTCAGTGTATGCATCTCTGCTGTGTTTATAACATTCTAAAGTAGTAAAGCTTAGATGTAGTATTTAAGAAAAAGGTTGTAATATGCTGAATGAATAGTGATTATGTTGTTTTCCTGTTATGAATATCTTTATCGAGAATATATTATGTCCGAACGCTGTTGAATCATGTGGTGGTGTTGACAGACATGGTGAAAAATAAAGGCTTCTTGCCCTCTGGACCTTCTGAAATTTCAGTGCAGCGGAAACAAATCAAGTCTATTGTGTACTCCCTATTGGATGCTTGCATTAAACCGGATAAGGATACTGGAGTCCCTTTTCGTCCTCACGCTATTATTGCTAACCCTCCTGCATATGGTACACCTCCTACTTTTGAGTGATCAGATTTAATCTCAGCATATATTGGATTTGACGATGCTAGTTTTACAGTGAACAATGGCAGCTCGAACAATTGCTCAAGCAGACGGACTACTTAGTGCCCGGTCACTAGAGCTCTTTCAATGTTTTATTGAGCAGCTTGTGTAAATAAGGTTATATGTTACATTATAGCAACAATTCTCACGAGCAAAGTGGACTATGCAGGACATGTTCATGTTGCAGAATATCTCAAAGTCCCACTGCACATATTCTTCACAATGCCATGGACGTAAGTTGTAATTCCCCTGCTCAGTACTGAAGGCTTTTGTTTATTCTACTTTTGACAATTAGATCCTGAACATGAATGTGCTTGTTTCTGAACATGGATGTTTTTTTGGATTGTTCTATTTACCCAGGGCAACCAGTGCATTTCCACATCCTCTATCTCGAGTGAAACAATCTGCTGGAAATCGAGTAAGTTACATGTCCTGGTTTTGCTAAATGTTTTATGTCATTGATTTAATTTTGTGTATGTCTGCATTTGCCTTGCATGCATTCATTTTAGTGTTCCTGCCTTGATTGAATTTTTTCTCAAGTTTTGGGGAGATATGCTGAAATTGTTTTATGTGTTGATTGTGTTGCTTTTTAGTTGTCCTACCAAGTGGTGGACTCGTTGATTTGGTTGGGCATCCGAGGAATTATCAACAGTTTCCGTAAGAAGTATTTGAAGCTACGACCCATTACGTATCTGAGTGGTTCACAAGGTTCTATCTCCGACTTGCCGACAGGTTATATATGGAGTCCTCATCTTGTTCCTAAGCCGTCAGGTACGAACTATAGACCTCTTTTGATTTGTTCCCGAAATTTTTTTTGAGCACTGGTTATTTTTATTTGTCGATTGCAGATTTTTTACTTGTTAAAATTTAGCTGTAATTAGGTGTCAGATTTTGTTGATTTTGCTGCCAATTCCGTACTGAAATTATGAGGATATTTACAAGGATATGCCACTTTTTCAGATTGGGGACCCCTTGTCGATGTAGTGGGATTCTGTTTTTTGAATCTAGCTCAAAACTACAAGCCTCCTGATGACTTGGTGAAGTGGTTGAATGCTGGCTCAGCTCCCATTTATATTGGATTCGGAAGTCTCGTAAGTATATCGCAGTATATATTACCACCTGTTTCACAAATTCTTATGAAAATTTGGATGAGTTTTTCCTCCACTATATGGGAAATATTGACTGTCAGTGGTGAAGTTTGTGATAGTCTCACTTTCCCCCCTCTACTTGATTTCGTATTGGTCTGTACTTTCTCTCATATTGTTCTCAATATTGTTTTTTAGTAGCGGTGTTTCAATTGCACATAGAATCAAAGTTCTGGATAACTGCACGGTAGTCTTATCATAGTGGACGCGTCTCTGCGTCATTCTGTAGCCTGTGGAAGATCCTGAAGGTATGACGAAGATTATTGTAGAGGCGTTGAACAGGACCGGACAACGAGGTATAATTGGCAGAGGTTGGGGTGGAATCGGAAAATGTGAGCATCATCAATTCCCTGCATGTGGCATAGTTATTCTTGTTAAAGAGTGGTCTTCATGTTTACAACTCTTTCATATTTGAGTATGATCTTTTATTCAAATGCAGAATTTCTCACATACGGAATTCACTTTAGAGTTGTATCTTCAACGATATTGCATTCCATGACATCTATTTCCGTTTCTGTTGCTTTCACACTGATGCGTGTATAATGCCACTCCTGCAGTGGACAAGACACCAGACAATGTCTACCTTCTGTCAGACTGCCCCCATGACTGGTTATTCCCTCGATGTGCTGCAGTTGTACGTATCTCAACTACTTTTCATAAGTTTTATTTCTAGGACTAAAGTGAATATGTTTGCTCGTAATCACAATGATATATATATATATATATATATATATATATATATGTGTGTGTGTGTGTGTGTGTGTGTGTGTGTATTTCAAAGAAATCTTTCTACTATTGAGACAATAATTTTGGATTATTTACAGGTCCATCACGGAGGTGCAGGAACCACTGCTGCTGGTCTGAAGGCTGCGGTAATGAATTTTGCTCATCTCATTTTGATTATCATTTTGAATTAGTAGTGAGCTGCATTGATTACGAACCTACTTCTCAGCTGTGATTTGGAGCGAAGATAATAATGAAGTTTGATCATCTTTAGGTATTTATTGTGGCATGATATACTACAAGATATCTCCCTTGTGTACTTTTTATTAAAATGTATAGTTTTCTTGTGAATGTCAGTGTCCCACAACAATTGTTCCATTTTTTGGAGATCAACCATTTTGGGGTGAGCGCGTTCATGAAAAGGGCGTAGGACCTGCTCCAATTCCGGTCAAGCATTTTGACTTGGAAAAGCTTGTCAGTGCCATCGAGTTCATGCTTGATCCTTCAGTAAGTTTTTGTTATCCTATCTGAAATGATTTGATGCTTCACGTAGTCTATTACATGTTGTCTTCTGTGAATTCCGCCTGCTTTTAAGATCATTCAAAGAATCATGAACAGAAATTGTATGCGATAAAAATGCTTCTACTCACTGTTTGCTTTTACTTTCCTTAAAAATCTAATCTGATATCTGGATATATTTCGTATCTTCAGGTTAAAAAAGCAGCCGAGAATTTGGCTAAAGGCATGGAAGGTGAGGATGGAATTCAGGGGGCGGTAAATGCATTTCATAAGCATATTCACAAGGAGTTGCCTGACATTTTGAAAGAGCCACCGTTGGAAGAGCTTCATCACCAGAGACACCATGGGATCCTTTTCAGGATAAAGAGGAAGTGCAAATCTATGATACACCATTCTTCAAGTGACCTGGCTTAGTGCCTTTGCAGTTTTTAGTTTCCACTCGGACACGCTCTGCTGTTTTTGTGTTTTTTTTTTAATCGTAGAAAATGCTCTTCTGCTTTCGAGGTATGTAGAATGAGCCATTGTCAGATTCATCTTCATTGCTCTTGTACAGTGTAATAATCTTTCGAATTTATTCTCACGACCGATAGGAATCACAACTTATGTGTACCACATGTACATCAGAGGATTTACTTTTAGGATTAGCTTAGATAATCCTCAATTTTTACAAACAACAGTGATTATTAGAAGAATTAATTCTCAGGTTTTTTCAAGGTGTTGTATGGAATCAGGTGTGCGAGAGGCTTAGGTTCTGTATGAGGTGTCTCTTCATATCAAAGAAGAATGATTTTGTGCTACAGGTGTGCGTCCGCGATATGAACTGAATATTGGTTTGTCTACACGAGTGTTTCTTTTGTGTTCTGTTTTTTTAATATACAGCATTCCAATTAGTCTTATTGTGGCCTGACGGTGGTTAATAGCATGAATTTATTACAACACAAGGAGGTTGCATAGCATTATAATATACATGTGTTGGTATACTAGAATGTCTAGAATGGCAATTCAATTCTATGTTTCTAAAGTTGTTATTAAGCTTTATGACACCCTAGCTATAAGAATCCCAGTTGAAATGCCCAATCCCTTTCTAACCAAGTTGCCGTACTAAATTATAACTTATTGTTGTTGAAGATTATTAGTTGTGAAGATGGTTGTAAGTTTAAATCATGTTGGTAGTTAAGTGTGGTTTTTATTACATTAATTTTTTATTTATTAGAACAAGATTTAACTTGTTTAAATTGATTTCATGTCTTGTGAATTGATTGGTTTTGAATAATCTTATTTTGCAAGGTAGAAAGATTCATTAATTTCTAAGGATTTTAATTTTTTTGTAGTAATTATTTTTTAAGTGCTTATATAAGTACACCAATAATTATTTGATTTGTTATGTAATCATTTTATATATTTTTTAATATTTTAATTATTTTAAATAAATATATGATTTATTTTAAATTGTTAAATATAATGATTATTATTATTTTTCTACAAATCTGTTATTTACTACATATTGTTTTAGCTATATAAATTTTACTATAAACAATTTGATATGTGATGTAGTTTACTTCCATGGTTTTGTATATAATTATTAATTATATATTACAATTCTATGAAGGGACTTTTATTTTAATAAAATATTAAAATATATCATGGATCTACAATCACTTGTATTGTTATTCTAATTTGCATCATAAAAGCTTCTACATCATAAGGATAAAAAAATCTAAAGGATTTAAAAATAGACATAATACTTTCTATTGCCATCTAATGTATAGGATAAATTTTTAGTATTTATTTATTTATTATACATATTAAAAAATTAATTATCTTATACATCTCATATTTTACATACATATAAAATATATATTATTTTATAATAAATCATATTATTATTTTTTAATTTTTTTAAAAATATGCATATGTGTATATTTATACATGTATAATTTATAAATAAAGATATGGGTATATTTTTATAACCACCATTTATAAAATTTCTATAATTACATTGAATATAGTTGTGTATTTAAAGAGAAATAAGCTTCAAACATTTTACAAACTATATGTAGCTTTTAACTTTTGGAATAGTTTTGTATAGGTCTACCTATAATTTTACACTTACTTCGTGTACAATTTTATTGCCACACTTTAGTACAAGAATCATCCTTTATAATTTCCACAAAACTATTCTTCAAAAACAAACCAATAAAAAAAAACTGTTTCTCACTTGAAAAAGTTATAATACATTACCATGAATAGGTCCAAAATAACTTGATAAAAAAAAACCTTAGAAATGGTTGTTAAGTGATGGTCACAAAATATCACAGTCTCATCTCGCAGTGTGAACAGGGACTTGCAGGAACTAGACATTCGCGCACTTCCACGTGGGAAGTAAATATTTGTTGAGAACCCCTGCTAGATTCCTCTACTCACCAACTGGATTCCACCACGTGTTAAGCCACGATAGGTGGAGAGGCAACCCTACCCGTTGAACCCAGCAGCCGAGAATGCCCCTGCAATCTGCGCTCGTTGGGCGCGAAATCGCCGACTCAATTCCTGCGATTTCGATTCAATTTGTGCGACCCAATTCCTGCGATCAATTCCATCGCCCACCCAATTCCATCGCCTCGCCTCGCTCCTTTTGGGTCACGCTGATTTCGCCTCAACCATGAGAGTCGAGTCGGCAGCGCATTCTCGTCAATTCACGCTCATGAAGGCAAACCGATCGATTCTGGGTCACGTCGTAGCGATCGCTTGCGGAATTTCCAGTTGCATCATCAGGTGTGGGCGAATTTGGGTTCGGGTTCCGGCGTGGAGGAGTTTGTATCGCGTTAGACGAGCAGGGAGGTTTGTTAGCGTTTGAATGATCCCTGTTTCGTTGAATTGTGGTGAACTTGGGGGTGTTGTAGAATTTGGGTTTAGTGGGTTTTGGTAATATTGTTGGTTTTGTGAGATTGTTGGTTCGAGGAGGTGGTGCGGGAGTTGGGGTGAATTGGGGTTACGTGGATGTTGGTTGTTTTGGCTTGGGTTTGAGTTTTGGGTTATAGTTGTGTCAGCGGGGATTTTATGTGGGGATTTTATGTGGGGGTTTTACGTTGAGGGTTGACTAGGTTTGAAGATGATTTTTTTGTTGTTTAAGAGAGAGCGGGAAATGAAAGGCCCGTGAGAATTGAAGTGGATTATGTGAGGAACTACTCTGATGGATTTGCCGATGGTTTTGTGAGATATTTAGGTCGCTCGTTGTTGTGTCTCTCTCGTTTGAATTCTAATCAGCATTGTCATTACTTTCTGCAATTGTTTATAGAGTTGGTGGTATTCGTAATGCTGTGCTTAAGAATTTTCTCCTGCTGCAGGGAATTGCTGTGCTACGTTCTAGCTACACATTTAATATACAGAGTTTAAGAGGCATCCATAAAGTGCCTTCTACGTCCGTTGCTACAGTCCTTGAATTTCCTCTCTGTTCTGTGAGTACACGGGGTGTGGATGATCGTAGCACTGTCGGTTTTGGCATGTTGTGAGAAACACTCAATGATGTAAATATATCCCGTGGAACATCAAACTACAGAAGTATGTTAAGAGAGTCGAATTTGGTGGTACGTCGTTAGGTTCGGGATTTGATAGTCTGCACCAATTTAATTAAACTTACGAATTATCTCGAGTTTGTTAATATTGAGTTTATTGTGATTTATGTATTTCAAGATTTGTTCTTCTATGGCCCAGTGCAAAATTTCAGGACCGCAGCTGGATCCGGGAATTGGTTACCCCTTTGCGTTAGGTTGCGGTTTGAATAGTCAATCAGTCTGTGTTGTCCTTGTAGCATCTGTTCCAGAAGTGATTGTGTTCGAGTTTCTATGTCTTGTACGTTGGTGTTCTGCATGGTTCTTACGGTTGAAGCATTATGTCTTGGGGCTATGCAGGGCTTACTTTGGGAATCTTAAGGCTGCTAAGGTAACAATGATTGGCGGTCATTGATTTGGATAACACTCCTGAAAAAAACGAAATGAAATTTTTCTCTGCAAAAGTTCTCTGTAGTATTTGATTAAATATCAAACGAAGGAGGAGATAGTTTAATTATCAATAATCTGGAAACGACATGCGAGGGGCGTCCATGTTTCGCCAGTTGGCCGTTAAGGCCTACAAAGGGAGTTCTCTACCATTACCCGAGACGGCCTCACCAATATGCTTCGAAGGCAGCGACTCTAAGGTTAGGAATGAACTACCGTCACTGTATGTCAGTGCTGAACAAATGGAGTCATCACCGACGATGGATATAAAGAAAGGGGTGAGAATCAGGCTGAGTTTTGACGATCCAGATATTCTTACTCCACAGCAAGTTGATCAAGGATTGTCCAAATGCTGGATCCTTGTGCACAATTACATACTTACGATAGGTCAACTTGCTGCTCATGTAGTTGCGAAATTCGAGCTCCAGCATTCTTGTCGTGAAGGTCTTTCCCTCCAGGTATTAGCCTTAATGCATGTATTCTCCAACAATATTGTAGGTTCTAGACATATTATCATAAAATTCTTTCTGTTCTAATGTAGCTGGTATTCTTGTTGAAATGATGACAGACTGCCATGGAGGGTGGGTGTTTGTGTTCAAATTTTAATTCCATTTGGTACACACGTCTAAGTTTAATGGCAGGGGTGTGTGTAGTATCTTGGTTTACTTCACGGTGCTAGTCTATGGTGCACTCGAATGATAACCTAACGGAACTTATTGAGGATTGAATCTACCGCCTTTAGTGGGTGTGACGACTCTTCATATGCTCTTGAACAGCTCTCTGCAGAGCTGTCGTTTTAAATAGTTCTTCTACTCAGCCGTGATTGTTTTTATCATTTGAAAAACCAGATGGATGGTTTTACTTTACCCCCAACAGAGTTAGCAAGTCTTCTTCGAAATTCTGATATTGTTAGGTATGTTCAAATTCCTTATTTTTGTTTTTGTTCTTAAATTTCATATCTTGCTCTGTATTATTTGTTTACTTATACGTAGACGTTCTCTTTACGTGGTGTGGTGTACTCAAAATTATTGCGTTTCTAGTTTACTTGGAGAATGGTCATTTATTCAGGTCACCATGTGAACAAACCGCTCATGATTTTGGTGCTACCGCTAGTATGGTTAGTCCGCCATTGGAACATTAGATGTTAGGTAGACTGGACTAATCTATAGATGGGTGTAGTTTTTCATGGTATACTGAGAGAGTCTTGGTTGTCTATCAGCAGAAGCAGAGAATTTCTTAGAGTTCCTGGATGTTATTTGCATTCATTTCCCTCATTTAAAATTGGTTTCTAAAAATCGTTCTGTTGAATCTCTGTGGCAGTGTGAAGAAACAGAAGAGAGGTGATTCTTTGCTAACAGCTCCACCAACAGTACTGAAGTCAAGAGAAATCCTTCCCGAGAAGCCGAAAGCAAGCAACACGAAAGATAATGGCAGCAGCTTGCGGACTTATGCGCAAGGAGCTCTTGGCCCTCGATTTGCATCTGATTTCACTCATGTTCCAAGCAAAGGTAATTCTTTCTATTCTTTTTCTCGATGTTGAAAGTATTACTTTACATTTCCACGTTGATGTTATTATATACTGGCACATATATTATCATGACACCAGAATCTTTTCTTTTATTTCTACAAAGTATTTATTATATTTCCTATCTATAATTTTTAGTGACATGTTTCAAAATTTGGTGAATTGTCGTTCACTAAGATGTATGCTTAATACTTTTGTAGAGTTGTTTCAGTATCTAGCATACTGATCAAGCTGTGGATCTATTTATAGGTCCTCTTGCTCCCGTCCAACAACTTTCGCCTTCAACTTCTCAAATGTTGCAGTGTGCGCAGCCCCTTTCAGCGCCGCAGCTCCCACAAGCACCATGCCCTCCAACTCCTACTCAATCTGATGGTTTGGAGGTGCAAGGTCCTGAAAATGAGATGCAAGCACTACAAAGTGAAGAAGATAAGGAAGATGGAACCGAGCCATCCGTACTGACAGTTCCAGCAGCTGATGTTCATGCAAGGGATCACAAAATCCTTGAAGTGGATGGTGTTATTGAGAAGAACATAGTTACTGAAAAGGACGACACTGAGGAGGAGAACAATGCAAAGGATACTGATGAGCCTTCTGCCGAAAAATTACGAAGTATCGTGATCACCGGTTCATTGCCAGACAAAAGAAGGTTTACAACTGTTTTTGAGCCCAGTGTTCAGCAATACAAGCGCACAAGAATAATTGGTCCTCACGCTAGGAAAAGTGTTGCGGCTTTAAGAGCTGCGTTGATTGGAGCAGCACGGCCCAAGTCGCCTTCGAAATACAGTTTACAGTCTGAAACAAAAGAAAGATGTGAAAAAAACTATCCTGAAATGTGGGCAAGGAAGGCTTTTGATGCATGGAGGACTGCAAATGATCACCCAACAGATCTTTCAATTGAGGATTTGTCAGAACAAAGCGATGTAAGGACGCTTGTTGATATGTTGTGTGAGTTCCTCTCACAACTCACAAAACAGAATGGGCAGTCGTATCCACCAGCCAGGTTATAAATCAACCTTATCTTGCTAACATCTTACTTCGTAAAGGTTACTGTACAGCATTCAAAGGATTTGTTGGTTTGTGTTTTAAACTAACATTTACGTGCCTAAATTTATTCTTCCTCGAGCTATTTAGATTATGTACTGGGTCCTTTGGTCATCTATTCTGCTAGCTTTAAGGCATAATGCACTATTTTTGCATTGCATACTTTCTTCATCATGAACTCATGCTTTTGAATGGCTATTTTTTGTAGTATCCAAGCAATGCTGCGAGCCATAGGTCGCATCATCAGAGCTCGCGAAGCGCAAAGAACAGTCGAGACTGGAATTGCCAAAGTTCCGTTCAGCATTTATCGTGACCCGCGGTTTCTTAAAGTTAAATGGGCGGTTGAGGAAGCCGTAGCCAAGTCAGCAGCAATTGAATCAGCAAAAGAAGGTCTGGAGGCTCACCCACCTATGAACGAAGGCGAAATGTTGAATCAATGCAAGTTCTCCAATACTCATCCAGAAGGATGTAGCCGGCGGTTTGCCTACTTTTGTTTGCGAGACTTTTATGTTAAAGGGCGAAGCGAACTTCGAGAACTATCTGACGTTGATTTTGAACTCTTCACAGACGAACATGGCGAGTGCCTAAGGTCAGCAATACATTCATGCTCATTGAATTAGTGTATAGATGTTTGAGTGAGCTTTTGAAGTATCATTTAAGAATGGAGAAAGTGGATTTTGTGTATTCAATTCGTTGTTTGCTTCTGGTTTCTTCACTTTCTGCAGGTTTCACTTATTAGGTGACACAATGAGTTCTCCACTCCTGGAGTTAAGTTTATTAATTTGACTAGTTCAGCGGTAATTTTCTATTGATGCTAACGGCTCGTGTGCAAATGTACTTTTGAATCGTTGCTCATCATCATATTCAAGTGAGTTTAAATAGTTTAAAGACTTGGTTCAAAAATTATGAAGAGAGTTTTAGTCTGCTGTGTCCTGAACCGTGAACATGCAGGTACACGCGAGGGATGGGGGCGAACTGGAAGCATAATATCGATAATCAACCCCGTCACTCCATAAGATGCTCCATCTCCGATGTCTTAGAGACCTACCATACTCTTATGGCACATCGACCAGTTTGGTTGGACACAGAGCAGCCGCCTCACCCTTTTTTTCTGAAGAGCCTCCCCAAGTGGAGCGATCAAGTTGTCTGGTATGCAAAAGTGCCTGTGGGTAAAAACAAGTTCAGCATGTGGAATCAAGATATTATTGCTTCCTTAGGTGGGCTTCCGGGCAGAGCTACTTCAAAGTTTGATTATGCGAAGTTCGATTACATGGTTGAAGCCACCAGGGTGGAGAATTCGTAAATAAGATCCTGTGTACAATAGACTTGCGACGATGAAGAGTCACTCGGTTGCCTTTTCCTATCAGTGCTTTTTTCCTTTTGTTCTCTTGTCAAAGTGCTATGCTTGGCATTCACTCTGATGCCAACTTGAGAGAACGTCGGTCTAAGCTTCCCCTGTAAATTATGTTTCATTTTTAAGCTAGTGATCTCATGTAGGGTCGCAGTAGTAACAATTCTGCTCATTTTGTATTAATAGATTATGTCCATATTCTGGAGTTCAGTTGGATCTGTCCAGCATAATGCCCTTGACACGGGCAAGATGGTACATATTATTGAAACTCGTTTTGTTTGCACACAAGATTTCCCACGTCTTTCTCCTTTTTTTAATTATCATGTACTTTGTTTTTTTGGGTTTAATCCTGTACCTCAAAACAAGTTATGTGTTTTTTAGGCTTTTCTGGGTTTAATAGCAAACGACTATTGTGGTCTTTTCGTTGAGCACTTAACACTAATGGAAATTCTACTGAAGTCTTGTGCTATGTGTAAAAGTATTGATCATGGACAATTTATTGATATAACTAACCTAATTCAACATTGTTTGCGTCTGTGCATTTCCTTCTGCTTTTAAAATAAAATAATGAGAATAATCATAAGAATTGTAAAAAGAACTATAGAAGGAATATCTGATTGAAGTAATGAATGTTGTTTTCACAATGTAAATGTCAATTAAAAACGTGGTTGTATTGTATTGTCGATCATTGATGTTGCCTCTAAGAATCTTTCTTCATGAGAAGGGAAAATCTAATATTTTTATTCAGTCAATTAAATGAAAACAAAATATTGTTGTAACTTCAAGGTGACTGTAATAACTAATTTTTTTCATTCTAATTCCTAGGTATAAGAATACATGATACATTCAATGCTTCGTATTTAGTTTAAAGGGAAATGTAGTTGTTTCAACAGTACAGAAGGAAATGCAATAAATGCAATAAAAATAAATCATTTAATTTTTTTTTTTTTTTTTAGTTCTTATATTGTAAGATACATGAATACATTAATAAATTCTAAGTTCAAACATCTTAATATTAATATTCTTTTCTATCTATAAATTTCTTTTATAGTTTTTTTGTCTATCTATTTTTCACAAGCTTTGATATTTTACAAATAAAATTAGAATTTAATTAAAATATCTTTATAAATAGAGCATAATATTTTACTTTATTGTTTTATAAATAAAAATCCGTTCTTTTCTAATGCAAAAATAGTTACTTTAAATCAATTTCTTACAAAATTATTCTTATATTTAATTTTTCTATTTGTTTTGGGTCTTGAGACCAAGTAAAAATTGGTAGAAATATTTCTTGACCTTCAAAAGAAACAAGATTAAATTGACAAAGTTTAGTCACTTCATCCAACCATCTTTGCAATAGATTCTATTTATAAAAAGAAACTAAGATTTGTACCAACTTCTATGCATAATAAAATTACCAAAAGAATTACATTGGTTGTATGCATTACAAACCAATTAGGTGTATGGACTAATCCTCTAACTACTTGTACTTTAGTAGATTTCTTTAGATGATTTGTTGATATAATTGTGCTAGGAAAAATGTCTAAAGAAATCTAATATATGCATTACAAATATAGCATTACATAAATTAAAAAATATTTAGAAGTAAGATTTGAAGTTCTTCTAAATAACTAATTAATTTTTTTTTGATGAGTAGTTTTTAAGCTACTTCTTTGTGATGTTTAAACTTTAAATATTTTTAAAAAAATATATATTAATAAATAAAGAAGAATATTTTTTAAAAAAAATGCTTCTAGTTTTATGAAAAGATTAATATAATTAAGATAAAAATAACTATTAAAAGGCAGATAAACTTAAATTTAAATCATTTGTAGGATTGGAATGATTTTATTTGGTAAGATGATAGATTAATTAATTCAATACTGGGTACTTATCATAATATTTTTGCAAGAATCAAAATATTTTTTAAGAATTCGTATAAGTTGTAGGATTTAAATTAGCTATAAATTACATTTAATAGCTGATATATATATATATATATATATATATATATATATATAATTTGATATGTTACACTTATAATTCTCATGTAATAAGATAAAACTAAGACAAGAAAATTTTTAAAATATTTGAATATCTTTCTTCTTTTTTTTTTCTTTTTTTTCTTTTTTTTAATGCTTTAAGTGTTTGTTGTGAATTTTATTGTACATTTATTATTTTCTTAGAAAGTTAGTATTAAAGATTAATTGATATAAGAATAACTTTATTAATATATAATTTAAATAAAAAAAATCTTTTGATATAAAAATAATATTTTAATTGCTTAATCAAAAGTTTTTTTAAAAAATGAGTCAAAAACTTAAATTATATCTTAAAAAATTATTTAAACTTAAACAAAGAATTTCTTTTGTATAAAACGAGATTTTTATTAGATTAGATCTTACAATTGGATTTAAAAATGTGTATTTCTTTTATGAAATAATATTGAAAAAGGCAATAGTAATATTCAATTGCCATTAAAAATGGTTGTAGCAATAAAAATTAATTTAGATATAAAATTTACTTTCTTACTTAAAGAGAAAGTTTTGTTAAAGTCATGAATCGTGTTTTAAAAAATATTTTATTACCACAAATTTTACTTTATAATATAAGAAGAAGAATTTAAAATTATATCATAATTACAAATATGTATGTATATATATATATATATATATATATATATATATGTCAAAAAACTTAATTAATAAATTAATAAAAAATTAAATTAGATTTTTTTTTAAAATTTAAAAGTTAATTTAATACAATAGAATCTAATGTAAGTAATAAAAAATTAATAGAATTTTTACAAAAATATCTTGTACAATTAAAATAAAAAGACAATATAACTAGCATGGAATAGATTTGAAGCAATGAAAATGATAAGGTTGTAATAAAAGGTAGTGCTAAGAATATATGTGAATGAAAAGATTTATGTGTTAATAATAACCATAATAGCTAAAAATGTCCTCACTTTATCAAACTTGATAAGTTTAACATCATATTGCTACAAAAAGTAGAGCTATAATAGTATAAATTAGTAGAAGTAGAATTATGTTATATTTAAGTAAAATATAAAAATATAAAAAATACTATAATAGAAAATAAAATACATGATGATATTTTTACTCTTATAATAATCTATAGTTTTAAAATACATAAAAACAATTTGAAGTGAAGTTTTAAAAATATATATATTTAGTATATGTAAGTAGATAAAAGAATCAATTAAATGATATTTATTTTTCTAGTATTTTTTTAGGACATACGTGTTTTAACATGATAAAATTAAAAGTAATTAGAGAATTGTAATCTCTAAAATTATTGTTAATTTTAATTTTTGATTTTTCATAATAAATCTTCTATAACTTTTGGAAATCATAAAATAATGAATTTTATACCCCTCGAGCTTTTTCATTTTATAATTATTTTTTTATTTTAACCTTTTGTTGTAATTTTTAATAAAATTTCAAATTAATCATTTTTTTAGATATTAAAATTTTTAATCTGTCAGATTTTGAATTTTATAAGCATGTGCTTCTAGTATTATCTGTCTTACCATAACCTCTGATTTTCATTATGAAAATACTTCAAGATGAAAATAGAAAACAGAAAGTACAATGAGAAGAAAATAATTTAGCAATATAAGACTACATGGGCAAGGTGAATTTAGAATAAACTAAATACTTTATCTCAAAAATAAATAATAAATTATTTTGTATGTATTAAGTGTGCCATTGTATGATGGTATTTAGCTTTAGTTTGATATACATCAAGTTTATACCATTTGTGAGACTCAACACAACCATGTATCATAAACAGTAAATATAAATTACCTTACAAACGTTAATATATTCTATACATAATACTACAAAGAGACATAATCTAAAAGGTTTTTCAGAGGGTATTTAAAGGGTTTGGTAATATTTTTCTTTCTTTGGCACAAAAAAATTCCCTATTTTACTATTTTAACTTGTATGCCTTAAGAATGATTACAAATCCAATACAGCATCTTACATGATTTGTAAAAAAGAGAATCAAGGTAATTAATTCCTCAAATTCTATCCTCAATATATATATATATATATATATATATATTTTCCAAAAGATCCATCACGTGAGAGAACCCAATACTTGAGCATATTCTCATTTGCTTCGGACATTAGGAACGCTTATCAGAGATCTTACCAGAAGTCTTATCAGGAACGTTTTATTGCCTTAGCGATCTCATCAACACGAAAGTTTTCCCTGCAAACCGGGCACTCCTTCCTGCACAACGAAAAAAGACTTTAAAAGTACTTTAAAGGTAATACACATCTCTTCAAAGTAAATTCGAAGAAACTTTTAAAGGAATTTTGAAGTAACTTTTAAAGGACTTTAGGAAAGGAAGTGAGGCGGGAGGAGGGGGGGAGGGAGACGACGACGGGCCTCGCAGCTTGAGCTCGCCCGTGAACTTTGCTGTGAATGGTTTCGAGGCGATGCCGCTCCTCTTTGGCTCTCGAGCTCTCCTGCTTGAACACCTTCGCGTCCTCCATCCACACTTCCATCATATGCGCCCTCTCTGCCCGTTGCTGCACACGGTGATACCGCTCGCTATTAAATTAAGATGCGCTTTCTTGGCTTGCGTTGCATTTTGTATTCTTTAATTTTTATTGTTTTTATTGTTTTTGGTTTAAGGCTGTGAAGATTGTCCTTGCGCTGTCTAATAGATTGCGCTTGATTGGAGTTAAGATTACCTCGGCCTTGCGGTGTCGTACGACCAGCATGGCTTTGGCTTGTGCTGCTCGCAGCGCTTCGCACCGCTCTTCTTTCTCTTTTTGACACATCCGCTTCGATTTCTCCAGTTCCGCCTTCATGTCGGAAAACTTATCCCTCGCACTGTTTGTCGGTTCATGAAAATCACGAAGAATTGAAGGTAGGTATGTGGCTTTGTGCTAGAACTCGTCTGTGATAAGGATGCTTAGATTGCAGTTTTGCGTAGACTCAGAGATTCTCGCTGTGCATTTATGTTGGTGCGAATTTTTTAAAATTATGAATTAGGTTCGTTGTCTTTACTATTGAGATTTACAGAGTTTTGAAGGGAATGAGCGAATGGAAGACGCGAGGATTTAATTACTCTTTCTGTTGCATGTAGTCAGCAAAGTCTTGGAATTGCTCCCTCACTTCCTCTATGTCTTGGAGCCTCGTTAGATGCTTTGTTCGAAAGCTATCTTCAATTCTTGACATATGTTCCTTGATTTTTTTCTCACATGTAGGGGAGTATCTCTTGATAAGTCTTAGGTCCTCTCGGAAGACCTCATCGATCGCGATGAGCTGCATTTTGATAAACGAACGAACAGAAGGCAACTTGTTATGGAGTTTGTACTGCACCAAGATCGTCGTCCCACACACATGTACTGTCTAGTTTCTCAAATTAGGAAGACATAATTCGAATGTAAAATAAAACTGTCTGCAGCTGCTCAACTGAAGCACTCTTGATGAACAGCAACGGTAGATTTAATTGTTTCTTTGTCGAGCAGGGGCTAACCCTCTTGAATCCTTTCAAGAGATAAGATCAAGTTCAGTTCCCGAAGCTCATAGATTAATTGCGGAGTATTTGTAAGTCAGAGCTCCACGAGTTTGAGATGAACATCTTACCCGAGGGGAGTCTCGAAAGACCCGTTGCATTTTGAAGCGCTGCGCGGAGGATTTGAAGTTTTCAGCCCACCTGTTTACGACGCAGCTCGTGCGGCGAAGCTGATCCAAATCAAACAATCTCTCGCCGGGGGTATCGCCATGATCGTTCAACGTCAATTGAAAGCCAAGTGCTTCCTTCAAGGACTCACACCTCGCGACATCACTTTCACAAACAGCATGCACACTCTTTGTTAAAAGGGATTCTAGATAATCTGTGATTCACAAGAGGCAAGTTCATCAAGCGCCTTTATTCTGCTTTGTTTCCGGCAGGATTATCCACATAAATGTCGCAAAAGGGTGATGTTGATATTGAGGGGCTTACTCCTTCAAGGGGCTGGACTCCGACTCTGTCGAAGGTCGATGCTCATCGTTATCCATTTCTGTAGGATTAGTCTCTTCAGATTTATGAAAGGTTTTCTCGTTCTTAGGTGGACCACTTCGCCGACAGCTAATGATTTCTTTCTCTCCGACATAGCCTACCTGTTAGTGCAGCCAACTGTATTCCTCATAATGTCTTCGAGAATGAAACAGATATTCTTTAACGAATACAGTTCAGAACACCGATCAATATGTTAGTGGCTCTATGTCTTACTGAGAAGCAGGGCTCTGTGAGATAGTCTACCTGAGCCGTGGAGATCGTGGCCCACCTTTGAAGCTGGAAACACGAAAATATGTCGATCTACATCGCGGTCACCATGCGCGTAAACTGCATAAACCTCTTGCAATCGGGGTTTTTCTGCAGTTGCGTGGTGAGGGCTTTCCAGCTCCTGTTGCGTCAAAATGCGATTCATCTCACTGAATCCTTTGTTCTCAACCATCAAAATCTCAGGTTTCCAGCAGTCTGTACTTTTGGGCCCATCTTGTTTCACCTGCTCCGCATCCATTTTTTGTGTGATGTCTGCACAGGACTTCCCACAAGATGTCGGTAGATGACTTGTTTGATCCGACGCAGCTTGCTCTTGAGCCTTCATCTTCTTGTCTAAGAGTGCTTCTTGAAGGGCACGGAAGTATCCACGGTGTTGCCAAGGCATCTGTTTAGTGCACTTTTGTGCATGGATTAGAAGTGCGTCCCATCCCTTGAACTTTCTTGGATTTCTGCAGACGGCGCAGGTAATCTCATCTTCTGACTCGTCGGAGCTAGTGTCAAGAAGTGGCCCTAGCCTTGGAGCCCTGTTCTTGAAAAACGTCCATTTCTCCAGTTCCTGAAGTATGCAGCGTCATGCATCACGCAACGTCGTCAGTTTATTTGTCGTTCCATTTGCATGCACCGAACATCAAATTGCAAATGGGCGAGTAGGCATGTGCGAATGAAACTAAACGGAAGGAATTCTGCTCTTGATCAATCCACACATTATCAATTCGTGTAAGCTCACAATTCAGCTACTAGCAAAGCCAGCTTCTTGTCTTACGGGAAGTACATGCCTTTCTGACAGCGGGGAGCATGCTCTGGTATGCAGCTTCCTCCATTTTTTTCTCCAAGTTCTTGGCGTTAGCTTCACCTGTGCTAACTGGACCAGGAGCATGTCTGGAGCTTGGGATTTCCACCTTGGCTGCTATGACTTTCGGTGTGTTCACACTCTGGTTCTCTCGACCATGACAAGCTTGTGGACACATAAGTTTGATCTGGGGCTTATGTTGGCTAAGATAGATCTGTGCATTATATCTCTCTCCCAATTGTGGAGCTCTGCCACTGTTTGGCCAAATCTTTTGCGAATCCTGTGTTACTAACCCTCTTTGGCATGGGTATTCGGGGTGGTGCGACCAGTTCTTTAGGCGCTTGGTGGGCGATGGTACGGCTTGATCTTCCAAGTACTCATATCCACGTTTGTGATCCATTCTTTGGCCCAGAAACAAGATTTTCTGCACAAGATTTTCTGGAGAGTTATAAACACGAAATCGTCTTCAAAGAGTTCATACAATAATCGGGGTCTGTAAAAAGCCCCCTCACGGAAATTCCTAAAAACAACAGCAAAAGTCGGCATCCCATTTTACGTCTAGCCCAGAATCTTAAGTTCAAGAAGTTACGAGCTCATACTTTTTGGAATCCAAGCTTTGTGAGTACATGAATGGAGGTTGCAAATAAATGGTGAAAATTCCACAAAAAGAAGTTCTTCCGACGCGGCTTCACGATTGGAACTCGCACAATAATCTGTGATCAATGTTGGAGAGATTGTGAATAATGAACACTAGGACGCGAAAGAGTGGCTTCTGCTGAGATCCTGGGAACTGTAGGGCTGCTGGACTTGTTAGATTTGAGGGGAGCCTTGCACTCCGAGATTGCTGCATCACACATCACTTCACACTTTCTTGCGTATACATTCTTAAAATATGTCTCTACATCAGTCTTTCAAGAGATCAGAATGTGTTGCCCACAATCCTGCAGAAACTCTTTCCACTGGGTTTCGTCAATTCTCCAAGTTGGAATCGACGCATCCTATAGCGTTGCAGTGGCCAAGCAAGTAACTAGCCATCAACACCCAGGAGGAGGGACGGAAGGAACGAGAAATACTCTAAAAGTGCCAATAATGGTGGTAGAATTGTGGAGATGAACAGTGGTTACGTTTCGTAACTGGAGTGAAAACCAAACGTTCCAACATCTCCTGGTACGATTGTTGTGGTTTTTGCCCTCACCATTTCCAAGAACTACGAAGGCTGTTTAGATGTTCCATAATTTCGTTTAATATGCTTCAATGGTTTTTGTGGTCATACTGACTTGGCAGCTGTGTTTCTGGTGTAATCGGCGATGGTCCATGGCTGTTTTTGAGGAGTTACTTGGCATCATGCAAACCAAGAAAACAATACCTTCGGTTTAGGCTTCATTTCCTGCGAATCGATGAACTGGTGAATTGGTAGTTTCCAGACATGCCCTAACTAACTGTGCAATAAGCTGGTCGGAATATTATGGAATATTATCATCTACTGTGCTCTGCAGCTACTTCAGCAAACTCACCTCTTCTATCGATTCCGTGTTAACTTCAAGCTTTTCACTTGTTTCGCAATCCAAGTACTGCAACAACCGCTGTTCGTGCTGTACTGCTTTAGAAACAAAACTTGACCTCAGATTTGTAAACTGGAGGTGTTTGATTACCTCACGCATGTATGTTAGGGCTGCAAATCAAAGTGCACGCACGAATATCAACACGGATGGATCGGAATCTACGTCAGGGCAGACAGTTGATGTAAAATGCAGATTTGATCGTCGTTATTAAAGTTTGGGGCAATATACGTGGAAGAAAATCCTGTGCGCCGAGTGCACCTGATTTTGCAATACGAGAGCCCTACATCATAAATTAGAGAGGTATTACGAAAGCAGAAGACAGAATGGGAGGCGAAATCACGCAGGAAATGATTCGGAGACGTTCGGAGCACAATGAATGTGTTCTGTATACCATGGAGGTAATCTTATTTAACCGGGGCATAGTTGACATGCTTGTACTTAAAAGACGTGATCATATTCTATGCTAAGCCCTACGTGTGGTTGCTGTGCTTTCAACCTCCCTTCTTACTCCTCATGAACTATGATGCAGGAGCTAGTCCTACAAGAGGAGTCTATCGAGAGAATAGATAAAACGCTGGGCATCTTGTGTCCACATCTAAAAATACTCTACATGCCGAACAACCTCATTCCTCGTCTCGGTTAAGACTTCTCATTTGGATCTGCTTTTTTCAGATATTCAGTGGACAGAGTGGATTTTACCAGTAATTAGGGTGGATATTGATGAAAATGTCATTAGTATTTTGATGAGGATTATATGATTGTTGTTCATACAATACGATTAGAGTTGCAATTCTTTACTGTCAGGCAAGTTCTGAAGTCTGCATTACTGCTTCAACCTATGCAGAGAATCTGCATAAATTAAAAGAATTGGAATACCTCAACATATCTCTGAACAATATCCTCAAGGTTTGTATGCGCCATTTTAGGGTCACTACCTTGGTCACTGAGTAGCTCTTATGCGTACATGAGGGCTTTGGTGGATATCATTCATTACATGATGCACTTCGAAGTGAATATAAAAGCTGGTTTTCTCAAGGTACTAAGAGGTTGCGACAATCATTTTGTTGCAGATAGAAGGCCTGGAAAAATGTGAACAACTGCAGAAGTTGGATATGACCCTCAACTTTGTGGACATCCAGAATTTGCCTTCTGTTTGCTCTTTGAAAGCTAATGTCCATTTGAAGGAATTGTAAGGGCGTGAGATTCTACCTTTTAGTGATATTTATCAGAATTGATTGCTTTCTTCTGAGTAATATTTCTCTGTGAACATTTAGAAACTTCAAATTCTTAATTCAATCTGTTTGGGATTGGAAAAGATTCCTCACAGGAAACCCCTGCACCGACTGGGATGGATACCGGAATTATGTCATTGCGAAGCTCTCGCATCTGAAGGTACTGACGTCATATGTTTACCTCATGGTTGTATGTTCACATTTGGAAGGAGACACGGATTCATTTCATATTGTTGATCATCGATATCCAGTCAGCACAGTCAGGAACAATAATTATTTGATGTGTCTAATTGTGGCTTGAAGCGCTTGGATGCGTGGGAAATCAAACCCACAGAGAGGATTATTGCACTTCAGGTAAAATCGTCATACTCTGTTTTTTGAGTAGATTGTCTTCACAACTTTCTTCATTTGCTTTCATTACTTACCGAGACAAAACAATAATCGTCAACGTTGTAAACCTCGGTGTGCTCTCAAGCATGCAGGAAATCCACTATCTTGAAGAGGACTTGCAAGCCATGGGTTCATTCGCTTCGTCTGAATTAATCAAGGCTTCCGAAACACCTCAAGTGTAGGTACAAGCCCAACACTCATTGACCAAAATCACACTAGAGAAATTGTCGAATTGACAGCAAGGAAGTCCCAGTAGTCACACCTTACTTTCAACCGGTGATTACCAGTATCTCTTCATGTGATACTTCCGTTCAAGTTACTGATTTCATGCGGGTCATTCTGTAAAACAAAGATTAGCAGGGACGCCAAAGGAGAGCTCAAACGAACTTACACACCAGATACTCGCATCGCTGAGCATCGTGAGCTCAAGGAGCTTCGACAGGAAGAGGAAAGGAAATCTCATGTTAGAAATCCTCCATCTCAAATCGTTTAAGTGTTGAATAGATAGCATCGATTGACAACAATGTTGGTGAAGAAAGCTGCTAAGGAAATTCTCCTATGCTGCCTTTTTGTAGCGTCCAGACAGCAAGGTGAAGCCGTCCACGCGAAGAAAGGGCTTCGATCCTCTTCCAGAACATGGACAACGAGTTTATCAGCGAAATGAAGGAGGGTATGATTCGCATCCACTTACTATTTATTCTTGTTGAGAACTCGATTTCATGAGAATTGATATTTACATCGTCATTCTCTTCATGCAGTAGAGAATCCTCTTAGAAAAGGTTGTTCCTCAGAATTATATATTACTCAGCAACAATCGGATCTTGGCATACCTAGCATGCTATGTTTATTATAAAAATGAACAAGTCGATCCCATTAGTGATATTGCGAACACCTAGAGCGAAATGTAAAAAAGATGCTTCTCAGAAACAGGTGGAAGTTCAGATTGGATGAAAGTGATTGTGCAAAAAATATAGTTTTGGATGTGGCAATTTCGAAATTCCTTGACACTTCACTTATCGATATTGATGTGCAACCGCAATTGATAAGGGTGTTGATCAAAGGGAAGCTAATACAACTTCACCTGCCAGCTGAAGTGAGCACTTCCCATAAATTACTCCCTTCCAGACTACCAAATTTGAATAGTCAAAATGGTGATGGAACGTCATTGTAAGTCGTGGTTCCGAATGAGTGACAAATGTTTGGTCTACCTATTTATTCTAAGTGGTAGTGTGTCATCATCACTCAAGTAGGATTTGATTAATTACCTGAATGGTAAAGTACTAACTATTGCGTTTCCCACAAAGTCGAAACAAGGCCACCTACTGTTGCAAGCATATTAATAGTGTGGGGGTTACAGGTGAGGACAGATGCAAGTAGCGCAGAGCGATCTCTGACCAGTGGTCATTTGGTTGTTACGATGCCCCTGGTCACTCCAAACATTAGATACAAGTACAAGTGTTCGCCGGACTATTACGTGACTAAACCTAAACCGAAGAAAGTTGACGATACACCACGCCCGCAGCTGGGGGCATTCGAGATCGCCAAACCCATGATGGATGCAGAACCATTTGAACGTGATGAAAATCTAAAGGAGCATTCACACACCAACTGCATCGACCTTGTAAAGACGAAACCGCCATGGCCACCAGCAGTGGAACAACCTGGTTGGGCTGAAGACGTGCCACAATTGGAATAAGATACGTTTGAAAACAGAATATATGAAAATACCACCTTAATACAACCACATCAACAGCAGACCAGAACCCAGCAATTCTCGCAAATAATAGCCCACATGCTGAAGTATTACAGGTCCCACCATGTTCCCACTGAAATTCACCCTCAATAAGCTGTAAGCGAATTCAATCGGTTCCTCCGAATCATATGCACAATTTTCTTTTCTGCTCACACCTAAATGTATCGGCATACAGAAGTTTCGATTGAGAATACCCATATTTCGCAAAGTTGAAATTTAAACAAACAATGACAGAAAAAACTCAAATCCTGCCCTGCAAATCAATGGACATGCAACACTGCTTCAAAAGTGTACAATTTTATTTCACTACTGCAACTAAGGGAGCAAGACTTCAGAGAAAAACAAACTCTCTAAGCTTTACATATAGATCCATATCCATAAATATGTCAGGAAGTTCAGCAGACTCATGAGCTCCATTTTTCATCTGATCTGCAGACTAGTTCCACCCTGCACAACACCTTCAACTAACCTACAGAAGTTCCAGTAGCAAAATATAAAAACCCTCGGTCCTCTCACAGCTCTTTAAAATTATACCATGAAAATTAGTTCGAGACGAGATACGACAAATCAGGATGCCTGTAAAAACTCCTAGATTCAGAACCCTGTCTAAAAAATGACATGTGTCCATTGAACCTGAAGAACCAGGTCACCTGCTGCTCTTTTATACCATTTTTATAGCCAACTCAAATGACAATTCAGCTCAAATACCTGCAGAAAGACGACCAACTCATCAGCAAAAACTTACCACCATCTTCCCACAATGGAAAAGACATGAATCATGTGCTCAAAAAAATCAGTAGTAAAAAGTTTCAGGAAATCTGATTAAGCATCAGACATCGAAAGCCTCATGAATCATGTAAACATTCGATGGATTCATTCACAGAATGTGTCAAGGTGAGTGACATGAGAGCTTTACTTTTTGCAAGAGCATCGGCCTTTGCGGTGAGATTCTGGACCAGGTCAGTGAAGCTCTTCTTGAATGATGCGACGCCTTCGTGCTCCAACTGGTTGCCTACATCCTCCCACCGGATGCCCAACTCCTCAACCTTATCATAGATCCTCTTCGCCCCTGGCAGGTCGGCGTCAATTGTTCTCGCCACCACCCCATGGTCGACAAAGGCGTTCAGTGCCCCATCAGGCATGGTCGTAACCTACGATGAGTGCATGCACTGGTCAGACGTGCAATGGGAGAGCAGGTGAAAGGTAACCTTGTTCCATATCTATTGAGGAAGTATGCAGCAGAAATGTAGTCTCCTGCACTGTAACTCTGACCAAATGAACCATTACTCTCAAATTAAACTTACTGTGTCAGGGCCGATGAGGGGGTTGACATAGAGTGTGTCTGGGTAGGATGGGTCTTTCACACCAGTTGAAGCCCACAGCACTCTCTGCTTCTGTGCTCCACGTTTTGCCAAGGCTTCCCAACGCGGGCCTGAAAACTTCTCTTGATACAATTTGAACGCTAAAGCAGCCTGTGCGTTTGCAGCCTGCACCCTCAACGATGTGAGAACATTATGACGGAAGGCTTCTTAACACACTCATTCTAGATGTGGTGTGGATACATTAACAACTGATTCAAACAACAACGGATACGTGACATGTAGTTTAAGAACAAATGCAAGTTTAGCAGCAGATGAGTACTGACACATTCGTGAGTTTGTCTCGGTAACTACGCGAGTATTTGAGAACGCTGCAAAGTGGTTGATTCTAATACCTTGCCCTTCAGATCAAGTGCCTCCTTTGTGCCGATCGCGTTCAGCTTCTTGTCGACTAAAGAATCCACACGACTGACGAAGAAAGATGCAACACTTGCTATCTTGGACAGATCTCCTTGAACTGCCTCAAGTCCCGCAATGTATGCATCGATTACTGCTTCATATCTCGCTAGGGAAAAGATAAGCTGCAAAAGAATTTGTATAAGATAAATCATCAAAGGCAAGCTTAAACAGAAGTATCTCCAACATTACTTCGTAAATACTAACAATATAATAATAATAATACTGAAAAAACCCGACTTAACAAACCAGAAAACTAATTATGCATTTCATCTTACTGCAACCCAACATTCTAAACCTATAATTCATTTTTTATAGAATGGTGATTAGCCAACCAAAATGGTATGGCTGCTGCAGATAAAGTAAAGTGTAGGAATACACAAACAATTTGAAATCAAAAAGTAGCTTCTATAGTTACATAGGTTATAAGTGCCAGATAGAATGCTTACGGTGACATTGACGCTGATGGATGAAGCGATAACTTGTTTAATTGACTCAATGCACTCAAGAGTGGCAGGGATCTTGATGAGAACGTTGGGTCGATTCACTCGCTTGTGTAAATATTTGGCAGAATCAATGGTTGCTTGAGTTTCATTTGCCAACAAAGGGGAAACCTCAACAGAGATGTAACCATCACCACCAGCACTTTTTTCATAAAGCGGTAAAAACAAATCACATGCATCCTGAATGTCTTTGATCACAAGCTCCCAGTACGCTTCTTCCACATTCTTGCCCTCTTTGATGCATTGCCTGAAACGCAAAAAACCGAGGGTATAAGTTTTTGACGTGAATACTAATGAATTGAAAGTGAATATTTCCGGCTAATCACACACGGGCAGTATAATGTATCATGAAACAACACAATGTAAATATGTTCTTAAGTCTCGACACGACATAGCCATAAAAAAACCTCCAGATCCCGCTACAAGCTTTACTTCAAGGAAATAAGAAACATTCCAGGTTAATACTGAGAAAGGGAAAAGAGACGGTAATTAATATGATAATACCTGAACTGATCATCGTACTCGGCGGATCCTGTGATAGCTTTTTCAAAAATCTACAGATCAAGAATGGAGAGTAAGTCGAAATGCTTATAATAGACAGACACCGTTACTCAATTCAAAGATGCCTCAGCAAAATAGAACTAACACAAATTTCTCAGTGGCGAACAATTTGATGAAAAAGTGCGTACCGTTGGGTTGCTGGTAACCCCACGTACACCGCTTTTGATAAAGGGCTCCAACATGGTCACTGGGCGACGAAGATTGTCATACCAAGGGCTCTGCTTTTGCTGGTCATACATGTCGTGCAAAAGGGTCTTCTTCTCCGTTGAAAGAGTATTCCAACATCTGCAAATAAACCAACGACAATGCGGAGCTACAGATAATGAGAATAGTAGCAACAAACAGAATTAATGAACGCAAAATTAATTGTAAGCATGCTCCCAGTAGGAAAATTTTAAAAACTGATCGAATAATCTTACTTAGCCAACTGTGACAATGGCGCTGAATTCACCGGCGTGACCCGGGTGATGAAAGACGCCGCTCGCAGCGACGGCATCATCTTCAAGCCAACAAAGTTCCCAGAGGCAAGAGTCGTCCCATTCGTCCGACTCTCAACGCTAGTTCCGATGTTAGTTCCAACTATCGCAGACGAGCAGTGCACCTTTAGAGCTGCCATCTCGAAAACCTGAAAAGACAAATCACAACTTCTGTCAGCAGGATAAACGAGAAAAATCTGCCAGTTACTAAAGATACCCAAGAGGAATGTTCTGTTGACTGAATTTGGAAATAACGTCAAGCTGACTGGTTAGCACCGAAGCGTTCCGTCGTATTCCTCTCCTACAATGTCACGTTATCTGTGTAGACCAAATTGAGACAGAACTAGTAGTTACGAAGACACTGATAATACAAGGCTTTCAGTTTCTTTATGACTCTCGATCTCTGTTCTACAGCATGTTTACTCCTCTAACAAGACCCAACAACTTGCTGACAGACCCAGTAGTCAAAAATATGTTAGCACCATATATACTACTACTATATCATTACCCATGAACTTTCTCAGAAATGCGCTGCCCTAGTAGGATTGCAAGAGAGGAAAACAAACAAAGCAACAACAGAACCTGATTCAACACTCGATCGGTCTGTTACAGCAACCCCCACACAAGAACATCCACTCAACCGAAGACGTGCCCAGAACCCAAATAACAGCAAATCAACCCAATAAACAATCCCTCAACAGCAAGCCTACAACAACACTCTACCACAGATCATCAAAAAACACAACAGACTCCAACACGCGATCGTCACAACACATATGACACGCTCAATGTCTGCGTTAAACCACTGGTACTAGCAGCCAAACACAAACCTAAGCTTCAACTTCCAGAGTCTGTTGCGTTGATAAGGATGGCAAAGACAGCGATCGAGAGAGAAAGAGAAGGATACAGAGAACGACAGAAGAATGATGAGGTTTTGTAAGCAAGAGGATGATGGGAAGTAGCACTGTAGTAGCACAGGTCGCCGCGACACTTCGCCAGGTCAGGGCTCCCCTGAAAAGCCTAATTAACCTTCAGCGTTTGGCTGTTTCCCTAGAAACCTCGCCTGTCCGACTGCTGACGACGCGCACCTCACGGATGAACGCATTCCACACTTGATCCTTGCGCTCACACGGGCACCCACATGACCCAAATTTTCAACACGTCAAGCCCATCGACCTAAGGGTGAGGATGAGTCTATTCTTAGTAACTCTATGGGAATCATCACCACGTCGCCGCGACGCGAGCATCTCTGCCACCGCAGCGGACATTCAGCACAACTTGAACTAAGAGCACCTTTTCATGTCAAGGACGAAAAGTTCAATGCTCATTACACGCTCACATGCCGCAACGATATTTTCTAAGGGACACATTTTTCAAGGGTGTGTTTTTGTCTCAATCGATGTTTCCGATCCAACAAGTAAAAGATAGTGTAAATAAACTTCAGTCCGAAATACTGCAATTCTACGTGGGACAAAACAATTACTGTGATAAATCCCTATTTTTACTTGAAGAGTATTTTTTAGGCAAATCGTGTCTTCAATTTTCTTATGCCTTCAAAGTGGATTAATGGCATTCGGACTAAGTTTCAGATTCAATTCCGAAACGTTCAAATAGTACCCAAATTCGTTCAGATCCGGAATGAATATTATTATTTGAATGGTTTCCGTAGCTTTTTGTTTTTTTTTTCCAGCATTCGAGTGACCTCGAGAATCTGCCTTCACTGCACGGCACTGGGGTAGTTCGGTGATGAGAACGCGCTACCCGTTTTTTGCTGAGTTGATGGGTGTTACCCTCAAGGGTCGCAGTATTGTTTCTTCCTTTGGCATAGCCAAGGGTTAGTGTGGTGTGCAGAGTTTCATGGCCATTGCGTTTCTACCATGACAGTGGCTGAGGAGTAGGCACTTGGTGCGTCGAGTGCCGGTATGAATTCTCGTTTTTATAAGGATCTTAGTTGCTCCTGCTCTCGGGCGTTATATGGGATTGAAAGGGGAGCATGTCTCGCCCAGATCGTGAAGTTTTGAAATGTGAGTGCGATTTGCGATGTGTGTGTTGCTATTTAAAGGCGATTGATCTGTTGATTCAGAGCGTAGTCGCCCAGGTAATTTTGTAACTGGGTCTTTTGGTGCTAACCCAGATCGCTGATGGTTTCGTGTTTTTAGTTTGCTTGGTCTGTTCCTCGGAAGCGACGTGATGAGATGCAATGTTAGAGTCACTGGATCTGGATTAGCTTGATTTATGGTCGCGACTCTGCTGTTAGTTTGGAACTCGTGCGCCAAATCTGTGGTATTTTGCATCTGGGCGCCTGATACCTCCATCTGTTGGAGGCTGTGGAGAAGTTGGTGATTTTTTTGTGGGATAGAGATTTTGCTACTTCTCGCAGCATCAATTTCTCCAGACTCAATAGAAGTCAGGGTTAGAGTTGTTTGCGCGCGCGTCATTGTTAAGAAAACCAAACCCTAATGGAAAATTCTCCTGGTAATTACTATCTGTAGGTCGCCAAAGCGCTCGATGGTTAAGTCATAACAAATTGATCTCATGCTTCAATATCAACAGAGTGTTGCATTTGCCAATCTGCAAGATACTGCAGAATCAGAGTAATTGAACTGAGATACTACATTGGAAGTGTTTTAAATCACTGCCGCATTTATACTATGGGTCAGATAGATAGTTTCAGTCTATTCTGTTCCATCTCCTTGAAACAGCATTGTACACGAGTAGGACCTCGTGTTGATGAAGCTGGTTTCTCGAGGGGCAAGAAATTAGCTTGATCATGATTTTGCTCTTCAATTTGTCTCAATGTATCGACATGAGAAATTTTGTCAACAAACTACTGCATTAGTTACCATTTTGGTGCGTCTGTGATTGCAGCTTTATATTCAATGAAAAGCTGAGGCGCTACTTCTGCTTACCTCAAATCTAATATTACAGTAGATGAAGAGGCCTTTCATCTGCCAAACGTGGCCATTCTGGTCCTTCTTTGACATTCAACCTTCAATAGGGCGCATTTTCTTCTATTTTTCCTTTGAGCTTGAAGCGAACTGAGAACCAACGACAGGGCAATAATGTAATTGAAGCTGACACCAGGATTTGAGACTCTAATACAACCAGTGCACCATTTCATGGGTATGTCAAAGTAGGTTTGGCTTTCTCTTTCCCAACAGGAAGCAGAGATTCCTTCAGGGAAGGAGCTGAGGGAACATGGAACTTTGGAGGCTAGCTCATCTGTTCGAACCCGCATTTATAGCCTTATTCGTCACTACAGTGGCTGTGGTGTTGGCTTCGGCCCAGCGAGCACTAGCATTCGAGAAGGAGGGTGAAAGGCATCGGGATCATGGGGGAGGGGGGAGCCAGTCGGGAGTGGCGGTCACACTTGACACCTCACAAGCATTGCTCATCCCCATCACATGTTCATGTTCCTTGCTCATCATGTTCTATCTCTTTTCCTCGGTGTCCATGATTGTCATGGGCTTCACATTACTGTCATCGGTATTCTCCCTGGGTTTTACATTGGCACCCTACGTGGCAGCTTTGAATGCGCGAGTAGGGGATGTTGTAGTTATGAACCGAAGCTGGTGCGGGCCTATTACTCGCTCTCAGGCAATTCTTACAGTATTTAGCGTAGGGGTGGTGGCGAGCTGGATGGTGACGGGCCATTGGCTGCTGAACAATGTCATTGGCATCTCTCTCTGCGTTGCATTTGTGAGCCATGTTCGGTTACCCAACATCAAGGTCTGCGCCCTGCTTCTCGTGTGTTTGTTTGTGTACGATATCTTCTGGGTTTTCTTCTCAGAGCAGTTCTTTGGCTCCAATGTTATGGTCACTGTGGCCAGTCGGCAAACTTCCAACCCGGTCCACACTGTGGCGAGCTCCTTGAACATGCAAAGATTCTCGGAGGTTGTCGCCAAGAAGCTAGACCTGCCTTTGAAGCTTATTTTCCCTCGCAATTTATTCTGGGGTGCATCTGGTGAGGCTTTTGGCGGCCAGCTTCTCATGATCGGGCTTGGTGACATGGTAAGCTTTTATATCGCATAGCTCTTATTGCAAGAGAATCAAACGATTAGATTTTCACAGATGTTTGACGTCATTGGCTGTAGCAGAACCATATGCATGAAATTAATTCGCTCAATCCAAATCTTCAGCTTGTTGGTCCAGTCACAGAGAGCTAACGAACGATGTTGAGTTGAAATTTTATATTGGTCAAGATCTAATGTTGTTATTGGTTTTAGTGTATAACTTTCTTGTAATTCCTTTTTGAAGCTCTTGTAGGTATGCTCACAAACTGTACTTGTTTTCGTGGGTGCGAAAAAAACAAAGCAGAGAATATACCGTGATGTCAATCAGACGTAGTCTTTGATGAACAAAGCTGGTCTCTGGTTGCAGGCTATTCCAGGGATGCTTTTGTCCTTGGTACTCTGCTTTGATCATCGGAAGGTCAGAGAATATGACAATGAGGGCACTTTTTCGAGAGGAAACAAGTACATTCAATTTGGGGGATTTGGCTTTGCGGTTGGCATGATTGCAGCTCTGGCTGCAGGTTTGTTGTCGCAGTCGGCTCAACCTGCACTTCTCTATCTGGTACGTTTGAGTAGAACGTTGCAAAGATTTCGTGGGGAACTATGTCTAGTATCTAATCCAAGAGTAATGCGTGAAGAATTAGTCTTCATTTTTGGCTATGCGTGAAGAAATCTGCACATATTTATCAAATTTCTCTAAACTGGGTGCAAACAGTAGGTTGTGTCATGATATGCACCTTCATCCAGCTAATTGGCACACTTGGTTGTTTTCCGTATTCGGAAAACTATTTGTGGAGCTTGCAATGTGTTCATTTTTCAATTTTAACTCAAGGATTGTGATGCAGGTACCCAGCACTTTAGGATCAATTTTATGCGCTGCATGGATGCGAGGTGAACTTGCTGATCTTTGGAGTGGTCCGAGGCCTATAGTTACCGAAAAGACTAGTTTGATGGAGCCGTGAAAGTTAAGTGTTTTTTTTAGTGATTATAATCATTGTTACTTCCTATTTTGCAACGCAAAGGGTGATTTTACATCTCATATTCTATGCTGGAAACATGCTTTCATTATATAATGCAACATCGTCTTCATTTTGCATATACTAATCTTTCTACTCCAGTTACTCTAATTATGGACCATGGAACGATCGAATCATATTTTGCAAATTGATATATCAAATAACAACTATTAAATTACATGGTCAAATTACTTTTTATTGATTACAATTGCATTCTCTGTCTATGAAAACATTTTGTTTTTATTCAAGCTTGTTGATGTCAAACATAGTTTTCCAGCAATATTTTTGCTGTATCATTGGCTACCATCAACTCTGAATAAATTATTATTATTTAGAGAATTTCTTAAAGCTGAAATAAAAGTATGTGCGAGTGGTGAAGATTCCTATTGAAATCCCAAGATTTAAAAGTGAACTGAATTTCTTAATTCCAATTCAAGATTTTTGCTGTTACTGTAGAAACTCCCACGTCAAGTATTGAAGTCAAGTTAAGCCAATCCCACTGAGTTTTTTTTTCTTGAAATTTTTTTAGTTGAAGGAAATTGATTCTAATCAAAACTCATATTATAATTTGCAGTTTGGCATGCCAATAATCATTAGCAAAATTGAAGATAGTAGTGGAAGGTACTTTACAAGATATAAATCACTTCTACATTTTAAAAGTGATGTTCTAGAAATATTTTAATTGATTATTTAATATATTTTTGTGGTGTTTAAGGAAAATTAATAGTATTAATAGAATAGATATATTTATGTTTATTTATTCATATATAAAATATATATATATATATATATATGCTTATAGTTGTAATAAATTTTTAATGATTTTATTTTTATTTATTTATTTATTTTAGAATATAACCATAAATACTATATCATATATCCAAGCAACAAAATAAAATTTAGATAGTTAGAACAATTCCAAATCATCAATTTACTTGATGTTAATTTTTAAATTTTTGAATTAATTATAAAAGCTAGTCAAATTTATGTGTGTGTGTGTATATATATATATATATATATATATAAAGCAACTTATGCTAAGAAAAATTATGTGCAAAAGTATTATCTTTAAAACCTAAACAAACTATATCATCTATTGTATTTTTCATGTATAGTTTTATAGGAAGATGTATTTTTATGACATAAATAAATTAATATTGGCCCTCTTGAAATCAATAGATTCTCTATATAATAAACTAGTATCACTCATGTACAAAAAAATATTATGTCTTTAACAACAATTCAAAAAAATTATAAAATTATAAAATAAAATGATAAAATATTTAGATCAGTAACTACTCTAAGTGTTTAAGATCTACTCCAAGTGTTTAAGATCCTCAATTTTTTTTTTGATTAATTCTTTTGTGAAGATGAGAATTTATTATTTGTAATATATAAACAAACATTATTTTTATAGTATTATCTACTTGAGTTAGGCCAAATAAAAATCTTAAAACCATTCTTCTAAAACAATGTTTATTTTATTGCTTGGTTGCCATTCATTAAAGCAATATCAAGGTCTCAAGATTTTAAAGAACTTATAGTGCAATAATGTACATAGCAAGGCTACATGCATGTAGTATTTTAGATATGTGTTTGCTATATTTTCTACAACATACTTGTAAAATACTTTTGTGATACTATATATATTGATGTTGCAAACTTATAAAGTGATAATAGTATGATGAATCATTTTGAATTCAATATTGTCCTAAAGAAATGTTGCATATGAAAACAAACAAGGAAATTTATCAAAAACAAAAATAAAAATAATATATATATATATATATATATATTTATTAGCAATATATTAAGATATTGTAGTTATCAGTATTAGTTTTTGCTTTTATTTTTTTATAAAGGTGAGGTTGATTACAAGCATTTAAAGATTGTGGATATGTTTGTTTTGGACTACTTGATAAAAGAACATAAATTTGTTTATTTAAAATTAGAAATTCTCATAAAATAAGTATAATAAAATTTACATATGTATCAATAATTCTTTATTGTATTTATATATCTTAATATATGGTTTTTCTAGTTCTAATTGTAGTTGCATGATTTTATAGTCCATCTTATTATGTTTAATTATCATCTCTCTTTTTTCACATATGCAATTTTTATTGCCAAGACTTATAATGCTTATTATGCTATAAAGATTTTATCTTTTTATTTTTAAAGAAAATTTGTTAATTTTGCTTTCCAATAGACACAATTGACCATACAATATTTTAGTCTTATCTATTTTTACCACCTATAATCTTACATGCTATTATACTTCTATTGTAAGAAGATTATAATTTATAATACAATATATATATATATATATATATATATATGGTTTTTAAATAGTTGAGTGCCTAAAGGTACATTTGTATCTTCAAAACTACCACTATCTTTATTAAGATGTAATATAGAATTTATACTTAGAAATAATGGTTCTTATTCCATATACTTTCAAATTTTGTTATCTTTAAGACTCAAATAAAGATAATTCCTTGCTTCCACCTTAATGCATTTTATATATTCAATTTTACAAACAAAAATAAATTATTCTATATGACATCTTCTTACTTTGTTTTAAAAAGAACATAGTAATTATTGTCTTCCACACATTACTTTATTGTATATTTTTAATTTCTTTCAAAACTCTTATATGTTATATAATCTATTTTTAATATCTAATGTATATATATATATATATATATATATACACACACACATATATTTATATACTATATATTATTATTATGTTTGGTTTTATTTAAAATTTCAAATACTATAAATTTTTTAATAATACATCTTTTAATTTTAACCAAAGTGAATTTTTATCAAATATAAAAATTCTATATATAATAAAATTTATAATTTTTTTTGATAATTTTAATTAAAGATTAAAAAATTTGAAAGTATATGGAATAAGAATTATTATATTACTAATATTAATAGATCTTATATTTTTAATTAATATTTTTAGATCTTATATTAGTAATATTTTTAATTAATCTTATATATATTAATTAATCTTATATATATTAATTAATCTTATATATATTAACATATTTTTAATTAATCTTATATATATTAATTAATCTTATATTAGTAATATTAGTAATATAATAATTAATAGATCTTATATTAGATCTATTAATTATTATATTTAAAAAAATAATTAAATAAATTTTTTTTTTAAATATGTTCCATAGTATTTGTCTTTAATAAGACCTTAATAACAAGAAATAAATATAATTTTTATTTGTGATTTAAAAATTTTATGTATTAATTATATATTTTTTTAAGTTTTGATTTAAAAAGTATAAGTTTTTGCATTGAGTGATAAACAACTTCATTGAGTGATAAATAACTAATAGCTTTTATAATGAGTTATAGGATTATAAACTTTCAATGTATTTTAGAATGTTTTAGGTGTACAAATCAATACAAGTGTAGACATTAAAGTAGTAATTAAATCTAAGAGTGATCAATAAAAAGATTCTTTGCTTATTATTTTTAATTCTTAATAAATAAGTGATAGAAATTGATAAAATAAGTGATAGAAATTGATGAAACTGATGAAATTGATGAAACTTGAACAATTATTGCATTGCTTAATGAAATTAGATTAAGTTGTTTGTTTATAGAAGATTTGTATTTAGATTGTGGTTTAAGTAAGAGTCACCTTTGATAATTATTGCACAAGCTTTAATCAACTTTAGATACACAACTAAAAACTCTAAAGAAAGATTAATAAATTCTTTATAACCATTTTAATTTTTTACAATGATGAATTTAATAAATTTCATGTATAAAATAGTTTTATTATTTTAGTTGTATGATCTATATTTTTGTGTATTATATTTATCAGTTACATGTAATTTATCATAAACTAACTTAAAGAAAATAATCACATTATTAAATATAATCACATTAGGATATTATATAACAAATATTTTTTCTACTATGAGCTATTAATATGAAGTAAATTTCTATTAATTTATTAAAAATATGTATTTTACAATTGATCTTAGTCATTGATTATATAATTGTTTCTTTTACAAATAATAAACTTCTAGGACCATCAAAAAATAAATAATAAATTTTATAATCTTTAAAAAAAAATTGATGGTTTCAAATAGGTGACATAATCATAAGATCTTCATAGTTATACAAAAATAATTGTAATTATTGTAATTTAAAAAATAATCAATGACTAAGATCAACAAAAATAAACTATAGTTCCACATTTATTAGTCGCTAATCTTATAACAAATTTTATGCATGTTTTATAATGATTCATTATAAAAAATATAAAAAATATAAAAAATCATTGAATTTGAGTTATTATATAAAAAAGAAGTTGTAAATAATTCTTCATTTAAACATACACAATAGAAATCACTATCAAAAGTCCAAATCAAAAAAGTTGCCATACTTTAAAATAAAATATAATTGTACAGTCTTAAAGACAAACAAACAATAAATAAAACACAAACATTGTGTTGATTTTGAATCATGTTAAAATCACCAAACATTTAGTGTTACAAAACAACTAATCCATGCCCATTAATAATCATCACAGACATGTTTTTCATTTTTAATGCTAACAATACCAAAAGAGTGATTGATGAGTTGTCATTGGATGTGTGAATTCTAGGGCGGATGCAGGATGGACATTGTATAATATTCTGAGTCATCTAACACAAACGACCAAAGAATATTCAACAATTCTCTACCCTACAAGCTAATGCTTATGTTAACAAAAATGCAAGTGATTCTAATATAAACAAATCTATATTTAAAGGATAATAAATACAAATTAATGTAATAACTTGCGATATTTCAACATAATTTAACTACGCAACGAGCATTCCGATATGGCTGACAAAAACTAGGTTCTTGAGCTGACTAACGACAAGTCCTACGAATTATTTCCACATTACTGTTGCAGTTTTTGCTAAAAGCAGTGAAGCGGCTGCAGCATTTTGCTGCATGGCAGCCCTTGTAAACCAAATCTTAAGTGAAACCGATATATATATATATATATATATATCCATACATATATAAAGATAGGTAGGTGAATATCATAACCGGTTACTCTTCATGGCACCTCTAAAGAAGAGTAAATTCTAGGGTGAATAAATCATATGAAAGTAACAACAAAAGCTATTTCAAACCAGTGTCTATGAGGCTTACCTGATACCTTCGCATATCTGCTGTCAAAGTTTCAAGCTGTGGACATCCTCTGCTTTGAAAGCCTCGGACTCCAGCCTCCAACCCCTCAATTGCAGTGCTTGCTGTTGCCTCTCATTATACTTGTTATCCTGCAAATAGGACAGATAGGTTTTGTGCATTCATGGATTGCTCAAACGAATAATACTGTTTTGAGGCGGCAAACAAAGATGCTTCACGAAATGTCTAGATCATGCTTGATACTTAGAATCAAAATTCGGAGATTCCAGACTTTCCATATGCAAAAGTTGGTAAACAGGTTGTCTTCTTCTCCTGCATTTCCTCACGTCAATGGCTGTTTCCAGCAAATTGTAAACCTTCTCGAACACAGTAGTAAACATGTCTTGCTATTTTGTAGCTGGTAATAGAAATGCACTAGTCATCAAAACTGCAAGTCTGAATGGTTTAGCAACAAATCAATGAAAAAGACAGTAAGGTCATGGTGATGTAAGCAGCACTAAGAATCAAAATTGACACTCACTAGGGCATCTGCTGTATGTTTCCATGGCACATGTAACATTCAGCTTCTCATGTAGTTAGATGCTGTGGAGCGAGGCTACTTCGGCAGCTTTCAGCCTCGATTTTGACTTTGATTTCGATTTTGATCTCGTTCATGAGGTCTCCGTTTGGCTCTGCTTTAGGACACAAAAATCTTCCCATCTGTCCTTGATCCCACCTTTGTAGTAACGAAGTCCCTCGATCCTTGTGCACGATTTCTTGTCAGGCCCTCCCTCACTTGCCTCCGTCTATGCAAAGCACCTATTCCCACGAGCTTACAGCATCGCTTTCCTCCTACTTTCGTCATTCTAATTTCAATTTAATTCCGGCACGATCAATTCTGACAACAAGAATGTAGCAGAGCCGAGAACCAATAACTGACTGCGATTGAATGCCAAATGATTTCACCAATAAAATTTCAAACAGAAACTGGTGATCAGAACCTAGGGCTTCATCTCTCGACGTTGGATCCAGTAAAGATTGTCAGTAAGCAAGCAATACATACAGCTTCCTCCTTCTGATAACAGCTGGAACACATTACCATTTGCTGAATTTCTCACCTCAACTTTTCACATCACATCTATTTAGCTGTCTGAGTGCTAGGTTATGATCCCGGTGCTCTTTTGGACTCTCTGAAAAGCTCTAATACGAATCTGGACGGACTTCAGTGAAAGACAAGACAGAGGGCTATGTCCAATAATCAGCCTCGATTGCCCTCTCTCGATCTTTAGGATACCCACAAACCGATGATACAATCATCCCCGGGTTTCCCAAACGCGTAAGCAACAGGGAGCTGAAAACCTACATAGCAAAGTCCTAAGCACCGCGGCACCCACATTTCGCAGAGGTTTGAAGACATGGTGAAGAAACAATACCGGTGAAATGCTGCTTACGTTGAGCGACAATGCTTAATGTGTACAACAATCCTTCGAGTATGCACTTGCATAACGCATTAAACAACAATTCTGCCAACTCCGGATTTGGGTATGGTGAGGGGTGGAAGAAGTAAGCGGCAATAGAACTGAAAGAATCAAGCGCAGCTTATCCCTCAGTTCCATGGTCATGGAACAAGCACGAACCCACGCCAATTCCACGGGATTAGACATGCCAGGTTGACGCACTCTTCGGCAATCAAGTCATTGCCCTCATTCAGTTGATATCGAATCTCTTCGTTCGGCGGCGTTACAGGGGTTTCACCCTCTTGCCAGGCTCGCCTTCGCTGCCAAACTGAATCTACAACTGGTATGAATTGGGGCTACATTGTTTTACCTCACGATTGGGCGTGATTTATTGGTAACTATGTTAAAAATGAGTGTGCTCCCGCTTGAAGAATCGTCTGAGAGTGGGTAGTTACTCAAACGTTTTGTATGTAAAGTAGCGGAGGATGAGGATGGCTCTTGTGCGACCGAGTGGGAGCTTCAATGGTGCTGGTGAGCTCGCATTTGGCCGCAAGGAGCCGCTTTGTGGGTAATTGTCAAGCTGGTTTGAGGATCAAGATCGATGAATGGGTTTAGGATTTTGGGGGATATGGAAGGGATGGTGTAGAGCTCGGATGGTAGAGCTGCAACTTTTTCTAATGCAGCGGTAATTTCGGGGCGTGGGTGTTCCGAGGCTGTGGAGGAGCGTTGGGTTTTGAGCGGGAGTGGAGAGGGCGCTGTAGTGAGAATCAATCTCAATGCCGGTTGAAGACTAGGGCTAGAAATGCCAGTGTTGTTGCCTTGGACAGGAAGGATATGAGCACGAATGGGGGTGTGGTGTTGGGAAAGGATTGTCTGGTAAGTTTCTGGATTACTATGAGTGAGGTGGGGGCAGCGAGAAGATATCTTTTCGCTTCTTTGTCAGATAAAATCTTATTGTAATAAATTACAGAGTTTAGACGGTGGTGCCACAATTTCATGGTACTATACAAGGTTAAGCTATCAAGATAATTAGCCAGGCACTCGGCTTCGTGGCCGTTCCAGAGTAACTGATCTCAAGTTTGAAGTCTTCCGCTGCCTTTATTTTTCCTGAAGTTCACCTTGCTTGTTTAGACAACAGAACTGTTGATTCTCTCTCCCTGTCGCGTTCTAGCTTTCTTGCTTTTGTTTATTTGAAAGCCAGGGTTTATGAGTTTTACATTCGCGAAACGTGTGGAGCAGCATCAACACTTGTAAATTCTAGGTTGTTGCGGGTTCATAACAGGTCTGATAGTTGAGGTAACGTTCAGTAGCCAGCTTCTGTGAGTATTTTTGGATTCAGTGGCTATTTAACTTTCTAGGCTAAATATTCTTATCACTATTTCGCAATTGTTACCTTGGCAGGAGGAGTTTCGAAACATCCTGGCTGCTGATAAACAGTCCGCGATTTAGAACGTGGCTTGTTAGTCAAAAAAACTCGTCTATTTCGATGTGCAACTATTGATGGTGGGGATAACATGCACGTCTTCACCGAACACCTCGCTCTTGGTTTACTTTAATGGAAACTCGTCACATTTTTCAAAGCATTCCTCAATGTGTGATAGTTCGCTCCTGAGTCACTTGAAAACAATTTTTTTGTAAATTACTTTTCTGGTAGGACTCTCTGGGCTTAGGTCAGGAATTCATACGAAAACTGTGTAGTTACTGAATGTGGCAATTTGTTCTCGACCTGAGTATGATCTTCCAATATTCTGTGCTGATTGTTTTTCGACTATCAATGTGAACATAGTGGTTTTGTAAGTGTCAAGCCTAATTGTACATCTGACCTCAACACTGTAAAAGATGAAGTACTTATGTGACCCCGTCATGAGATCGCTTACATGGTTGTGTTTAACAACATAATCTCTGTTTTCATTTATGATCTAAAATATTCATCACGCAGGTAGTTTATTTTTTGCCGTTGACATGCTTCGGTCTGGTTGCTGCCCGAGTAACTTGTCGCATGATTTGTTTATGCGTGCGGAGACTTGAATCCTTTGTATGACACCGATTTGAGGCTAGAGTACAAAGAAAAACATTTCTCATCTTTATTACCATGGAGAAGAGTTTCTACATGTTATGTTGAGACAAGGTTTTGAGGAGAAATATCGAGTAGCTGAGTTATCACCGATTATGTTGGGGCTTGATTTAAGAAATTATTAGATTTCACATTACATGTCAAGAGTTCTGCTACTCGTAAAAAGTTTGGCTTGATAATTGTTATTGTTGTTGACATTGCAGTTGCTACAGTGGGGTAACAAATCTTACTGCAGAATCTATAAAATATTTTTCTCTGATATAGCTGTGGACGAGGGTTGAGAGCCGCGTGGACATTCAAAGGACAGCATTTCCTGCTTTCAACAACTACCTTGATGAACAGTATCATCTTCTTGTACAGTTCCATGATTGGATTCAGATTGCGAGCCCTCTGTCGTCAAGATCTGTGTTTAGTGACTGAGAACATAGGAGTTATGACACGACAAAGTCTCTCCTGGCAAAGAGTCCAACACCGCTGTTGCTGTTCTTGACGAGTTGAGTTCACAGGGGTAAAGAGCATATGGTTTATCGAAATACTTCTGGATAATATTTCTCTTGAAAAGTGCTTTAACTTATTGACGAGTGTTTGCATCTCGAAAACTTTTACATGTAGATTTCTGGAAATTAGATAAGCCCTGGCAAGAGATGACGGAGAAAGCAAAACCATTCGAGTATTCAGATGAGATAGCTAAGAATCGTGAATCGCACCATCGTTACTTGATGTGGCGTGCTACGAAGATTCGTAACTAATATAAGCTAATGGTTCTCCATTAAAGGACAATGATGTGGGCACATTGCAATGACAAGTTGTGTTTTTTTGGAGTTGCATTTTAGTGTCCAGTCGTCCGTAAATTCTTTCAAAATTGATGCTGATCAATTATATGCTTGCTCGACAGACAGGATCCAGGAAGGTACATACTGATGCGTCTATTTGGAGAAATTGTGTGCGAGGTTCGCTCTCTTGTAACCAAGTTGTACCTTTTTACACAGTCCAGTTATGAGTCATTTTGTGCTCCTTCAACTATTCACGCATTTAACTTTATTTGTGGAAGCGAAGGAACGGTCTCCTCTCACGTCATCAGTCACATCTAATGATAGAAACTTCCTTTTCAATATGTCAATTGTGCGGGTTGTGAAGAATTATCTTTCTTGCATTGGAAATAGATCCAGAATGGGGAAAAGGTGATCATGTTTCTTGTTGAGCCTCATTATCCAAACTCGGGTCAACATCTACTTCGCTACTCAGACGATTTTTGACTTGTACAACGTCTGTGTGCCTCATCTTGCAAATGTGCAGCAGTGAGTTTTGGTTCAATGGGGTAAATATACTTCAGACAAGAGAGTTTTTGGAATATTTTCCAGAATTCAAAGGAGCTGATGGGAGCATCCTTAGGCAGTGCAGTGTGATTTGGAAAGAGTATGAACAAAAGCCTTGAAATAAAGATGGGATTGTGTCTTCCTTCACCTAAGATCATAGTTTGACTTGGTTGAGTGTGAAGTAAGAATTTCAGACTCCACGTGTGGGGAGGCTTCTAGAAGGCCACAAGTAGCTGCATATATTTAGATTTCTATGACCATTTCGAAGTGATGTGCATTTTTTATATCATTTAATTCTCTTTAACTTCTAAGGGATCTCAAGGTAGCATAGAAAATAGAGTATACAACATTATTGGATTTTCTAATTTACATGTTATAAATTGTAAGGTAGCATTTCTCATGTGTCATGTGCATTAAAACTTGAATATCATATGCAGCACTCACTAATTATTTTGGTCTTATTTAAGTATTCCATACATTTTAATTGTGCCAAAGGATTTGATTTTATAATTTTTTTTAGAATTAGTGCACTTATTTTCAATTCATTATAGATAGAAGAAAAGAAGTTTTTTTTATAGCAATTCATCAAAAAAATCAAAATTTTATAAAATAATATATAATTTGTATAAAAAATAATTAAATTTTAATTTTTTAATTATAAACTTTTATATTTTTTTAATATTTAAAGTATTTTTTTAAAAAACCTCATTTAATTTACTTCTTCCATCATACAACAAAATATTTATGTTGTCATTTTTAACCACATTACTTATAATTATCTAAAATAATTAAATTCTAAAAAAATTAATATGTTATTTATAATTGATGTACTATATACATATAATTTTTTTATAACATAGCCATCTCTTATGAAATATTTTCTAGTTGTAATACTTACAATGTAATTTTGATGTAAAGAATCATTTTTAGTCCATATCACAAATTTGGCTATATATGTTTATTAAGACATATTTAAACATGCATTATTAAAAAATAAATATATTATTTTAAAGATAATAATTATTTATTTATAAATATTTTATTTATTTATATATGCATATTTAAAAAAAATTATAATTAATAATTTTAGTCTTACAATATAAATCTAATTTTTAATTAAAAATTTTAATCTTCATATAAAAATATTATTTTTATTTTAATATTTTTATTTTTCTTATATATTATATAAGAATATAGAATTTGATTCTAAAATTGAATATTAATTATGTTGGTATATTATAAATATCCATCATTTTACAAAACCATCTATCTTATACTTTTATAATAAATTGTTTTATAATAACTAAGATCTTAAAAAGTAATGTCAAAAATACTACTTGCATATATATATATATATATATATATATATATATTCTTAATCAATAGCAAGATGAGATGGAAAATTTTTAAATATATAAATTTTTAGATTTTATCAAATAATGACAACACATAGTAACAATTTAATAGAAATGCAACTTCATAATGTAACCTTAATGTAATTTTTTAAATTATTAACTCAGTTTTACTACAATTTTAACATCTAAATTATATCATAGACATGAATTTACACAAACTTATCAAAAGGTAACTAGTATAAATATAATTAAAAATATAAAAATATAAAATAATATTTGATTTTTAAAATGAATATAGACAAATAAAAAGAGACTAAATTTTTTTAAATTTAAAGCATAATACATTGGAGTTATTAATAAGACCAAAAATAACTTTAATCTTTCTTTTGTATATATTTATTAACAAGAAGGTTACATAGAAGATTTGTAGGAGCCACAAAGCTTGTAAGATAAATATCTAGAAGCACCAAAATAATTTATTATTATTATATATATTTTCAAATGCCCTATTAACAACTTTTAGACAATAATAATGTTTCATTGGTACTTCATCCTTAATAATAAGAAAAATCCTTTATAAAATATTTTTATATTTATAATTTTTAATATAGCATAAAAATTGACTTTATTAATATCTAATAGAATCTTAAATGTTAAATGTGTTATATATCCTCTACTGCAAAGTTGAATGGCAATACTTAATGAAGAAACACATAAAATAATCTTTTTAAGTCCTTAGATTTTTATTACAATTACACCATATACAAACATTTTATCACTATTTGTAAGACCTTCTAAAAAAATTATCTTCTCATATTATAGATTGTGGAATTAATACCATCTTTATATACAACATGTTATGTATATATTAATTTTGAAAATGGATTTCAATTTCTACTATAAGTTCTTTGCAATTTTATGGTATATGCTCAATAATTAACTTATTGTTGACATGTTTGTTTTAATTTTTTACCACAAAAGTAAACATAAGAATTCTTCCAATATTTTATTAGACTCTCAAAGAATTTTATTAAAAAAAATAAACCATAATCAAACACTTGATCTTTTATAGGATTTTTCATTATATGTCTATAAATTGATTGATGACATAAACCATTACAAATACTTCTATTGAATATATTCTAAAACTTTGTAGGATGAGCTAGTGTATATTGAAGCAAAATATTAGTAAACAATGCTTGTAATTACTTGCCAATTCTAAATTCTTGATGTTTTTTCAAGACATTGCATCCAAGCTTAATTGTTGTTTAATAATTCCAACTCTGAACATGAATTTTTAAATATAAAATAAATCATATTATTTATTTTTTATAAATCTTTACATAAATAAAAGCTTTGAATAATTATAATTTAATATATAATATATAATATTTTGTAAGCATTTGAATTAAAAAAATACAACTTTTCAATTACAGATCTACATTAAAATATTATACAAGATGTTTATATTACTTAGATATATAGAAATAAGTAGAAGTAGGTAGAATATGTTAAGTAGATAGAATCTTCTTTAAAAAGCTTCAAAAAAGTTTCTTATATATAAATTAGATATTTAGACTTTTATAAATATAAAACATCGCTATTAGAACTTGTCTTATAAGTTTTTTATTTTTAAGAAATTATATTGGAAGCAAGCTTAAACTTGACACTTGGGCCACAAGCCTTATGGTCTTTAGGAAGTTTCTACAAAACCTTTTTGGTAGTTAGTATATATGGAAGCAAGAGTGAGGCCATCTTTAGTCTTGTCAATATTTTTTTTGTATTCTAATCTTAGTTTAAGACTCTCTAGTTTCCTTAAAATTGATAATAGCCATAGTAGTTCTTTTTCTATCTTATAATTATCTTTTTAGTATCATTAAAGTGTATTATCTTCTTAAAGTTCTATCTAGATTGATGTCCTTGATATGCATTGTCTAATTTTTAGCAACTCTATTCCAAACAAAATATTATGCAAATGCTTGATATACATATTAGCAATTATAATATATATAAGCATATATCTCTTAAAATAGTGTGGGTATTTTTTTTAATTACTTTACACATTACAATATACCTTGAGTACTATCATTTGGATTAGAAATCACTTAATGGGATTTCCAAAAGATTCAATACTAAATGTATAATATTTGGTATTTCTATGTACATTAATATATCAAAAAAATATTATATAACTTTTAGAGCTACAATATATCTTATATAATTACATTTCTTCATTTCATCATTCACATATCCAAATATTATAGTTATTCTATCATATACTTTATAAATATATTTTTGAATATGTTTAATTGCATATAAAAAATATATATATACTTTAATATTAATGAAATAGTTATATTTTTTTATTTAAATTTAGATTATATAAGATAATATCTTAATCATCTATTATTTTATTAGCAACATTAAATGTTCTCTTATCATTTACTTATCAATAAATTAAATGATAATATTCATCTACTGATGTAGATTCTTGATAAACTCTTAGATATTTGTTTTGGTATTTTTTATTTTTTATAGATAATGCTCTTAGATTCTTGGTTTTACATAAATAATAACCATACAATATATTATAGTATCAAATAACATAGGATTGTCTTCTTTAATAGAAAGTTTAGTATGTTTAATATTATCAACATCCATTGTTTGTTTTATCTTGTTGTTTCAACCAAAAATAATAATAAAAAAATAATTATATAGAAGACTATGCATTTAAAATTTAAAGGTGTGTACTTCTATAAGAGCATTTTTTAATAATTATGTGCTTAATATATTATTAATTAATGCATGTTGCTTTAATTTAAATATCCTTGTAATAGTATTTAGACAATCTTGTACTTATTATTATAGAAGCAAAGCTTTAATTACTTCCACCCATTAAGGATTTGATATTATTATTTCTAATATATCTAAATTATAAAAAAAATTAAATAATAGCTACTAAATCTTAAAATATTTTAAATATACTTCATGTATTTTAAATTTAAGACAAAGGAGTTATTATTCTTTGTCTTGATTTGTTTTTTAAACTTTAAATATATTTTTAGTCACATTTACAAAGTTCTAGGATATACATCTGCATGTAATTGATTTTGATTCATTTTTCACACCTCAAAAAAAATTATTTTGTTGGTGCCTAAGCTTCTTTCATGCATTTGTATAATAACTTTCTACCATATAAAATAGTTAATTATTTATTTATTCTTGAATAAAATTGAAATAAATAAAAATCTATTTGAATAATTATGTACAAATCTTTTGTTGTAATATATGCATTAGTTAATCATGCCATCCTAATTCTCTCCTTAGAAATAAGAATATATAATAAAGTGATAGATGGACTAAATATTCTTTATAAATTTGTTGCAATAATCCTTTATGCCATCTTTTTTGTAAAATGCACTTCTTATTCATATAAAATAGCAGCAACTTCATGTAATGTTAGAAGAATATGATATCTTTTGTTACTATTTTCCATAAAATGCAAATACATTAATGAATAATTATTTTTTCTTTGTCTTTTTCTTGCTATTGCTAATATATTATGCACTTTGCAACAAAGTAGGTAAAGCATATGATATTTTTATGAACATTCTTAAAGTTTGAACATTATTTGACTTGATAAATTTTTATTTTATATCATTTTTGCTTGATTTATAGCTTCTCCATCATAAATTTATAATTATTCATAATTTAGTTCAATGCCTTCTTTACATAAAAGTGCCCCAATTTGATATTAAAACTCTTCAAGTATTTGAAATATCCTTCAAGAGCACCATTATGAAGATTAATTCCAAGTAGTATACATGCATCAACTCCATTATATTATCAAATATGTTTTTAAAGGTCTTTGCTTTATTCTTTACATCTATCTAAGAATCTTTTTAATGTTAATAAAAGATCTTGAAGAAAGAAAAGATAAATTTTTCTATTAAGGCAACATGTTCTAAATCTTGGATTTTTTTTTTTCTAAAAATTTAATGTTATTCTATACAACTAATATAATGCTCTACAAAATTCACATTCATATTAAAACTCTTCAAGTATATTAGTTGTATAGAATAACATTAAATTTTTAATATTATAATATCAATAAAAATTCAAATTATCATAATAATTGTTGTTTTTGTCATCAAGTGGATTTACTTCCTCACCAATTGCTTCTTCTTATTGGATACATTGTTGCAAAATTTTAAATGCTTTTATTTCTACGTTGGCCAATCGTTTTATTTCGTCTACATTCATCTTAACATTAAATACTTCTACCAACAACATCATGTACTTGTTATTATTATTGAGCAAATATTCCTTGACTTGGCTCTAAATCTTGTTCTATAATTTTTACATATAGAACTAATTCTATTATAGTTTGTTTGTCTTTAAATACTTTCATGTGACTTATATTTATGTTGGAAAATAATTCTTTTATTTTTAAAAGACTTTTATTATTTATATATCTTATAATTTAATTTTTAAAATAAAAATAATTCTATTTTATTTTTATAAATTAACAATAAATTAATAATAAATATCAATTTAAATAACTAAATAACTAAAAACATAAACTTGTTATAAAATAATAAAAAATTATATATATTAAAAATACTTTATTATATTATTTATAAATAAAAATTTAAAATAATATATAATAAAAATTTATTAAATAATTTATAAAAATCTATTAATTTTTATTAAATTTATTTATAACTTAATAGATTAAAAATATATTTTTAAAATTAATCAAAAACTATAAAAAAATCTTTTATAAGATTTATAAAATAATAATTGATATTATTTTGTTATATACAAAAAATCATGAACAATGTCACTTTAATAAAATGAGGTGCATAATTTATTTTTTTTAAATCCAATTAAATTTACAAAAAAATCAACATCTTTGAGAAAGCTTTAAAGCTCACAATATTTCTATATGCTTTTGTTATATTTAGGTTGAAGGCCATGTCAAGCATTTTTTTTGTATTTTTCCATTATTATATTGAGTTCTTTTGGCATAGTTCCTACTTAGACTTAAATATGGAAAGAAATTATACATGAATTCTTGATTGCTATAATATATATATATATATATATATATATATATATATATATTCATGTTGTAAAAATAATTATTTAATGTGGAAGGTACTCAACACCCTCTATAAACAAATAAGATGATGCCAAATATTATAATATTATTAAAATACCAAATATATATATATATATATATATATATATATATATCTTAAGATATATAAGCTATAAATAAAAATTATACAAGAGAAGGCACTTTATATTTTTTGATGCATCAATGTGCTCTATAAATTGATGTGCATCTTGGATACTATTATTGACAACAATCTACACACAAAATCAAATTTTAATTTAATTCTTATTTTATATTTTAAAAAATAAAAAGCTAGATTTATTTGATAGAACCAAAAAAAGAACCTTAGATAAGTTGCACATTGCTTAAGGATATTAAATTAGTACAATAAATTGGAATATATAAAGTTATATAAAACATATAATAATTATAGGTATTACACAATCATCAAAAATTATCTTGCAAAATTGATGTTAAAATTTTCACAACGTAAAATAAAATAGCTCAAATTGGATAGCTTTAAAATAAGATAGAATATGAATTCATCTTATTTTTCTATAAAAAATTTAATTGTAAGTTTTTAAATATAATATCTATATAAGATTTGTACCACCAATTCTATTATTAACCATGTAGCAACATTAATCACTTTTTATCAAATCTTGTAATCATCTCCTAATCATGCTCCTCCAATTTAGCATGTCTTGTTTTTCTAATTTGTAACTCCTCATATATTTATTCACAAGCATTATATCTTATCATGATTTACAAAAAATTAAAATCTATAAATGGCACAATGGCAACTTGTAAGACATCAATGCATGTTCGCTTATAGTAGTTGGATCACTTACATCACACACTTTACAAGATCACCACAACTCCATTGCACAAAATATTAAAATATCAATGTCTTAAATATCATTGTATTCATGCCATCAACAACAATCTTAACAAGTCCAATCCTTGTTAGTACTCTTACTCTAAACATACTCATGCTGACATTTTGCACCATTGATACATAATTGATTATAATACCCTTGAATTGGAAAATATTGATGTATGCTCACTTATAACACAATAACTTACTCCTTGGTAAGATCATCGCAACTCCACCACACCTTGTTCTAGCCACCTCAAAAGAAAGAAACCTTATCAATAATCAAAATGAACTACAAGAGACCTTAGGAGCAAGGAGCAATGAAAAGGATGGTTTATAAACAATTAAAAATAAAAAAATAAAAAAAAGTTTATTTATATAGGCACTCTTCCACATTAGAGTTATCTTCTAGTGATCTTCTCTTTGAATGCACAAACACCCTTCATTAATACATAAAGTACATGTTTTTAACTCTTTCCTCTTCCCTCAATTAAATCCATGCATGAAATGCAAACTCTCTGAAATCTTCACTTAAAATACATGCACCATTGAGAAGGCTTGATTATTCCTAAAAGGTTTAACCCTTTATTGACTTATATATATATATATATATACACAGGGAGTGAGGCGTGGGCGCGGGCGGAGGAACCCGCGCCGCGAACGGGCCTCGTGACGGACGCGTCGCCACCCCGCCTCATCACAGCGAAGCCAAAGTCTACGAAGTAGAAGGCAAAGCCTGCGAAGGGGAAGGCAAAGGCTGCTGGCGAGGGGAGGAGGGATCGCATCACGGCTGGCAGAGGAGTAAACCCGACAGCAATTGCAGTGGCGCACACAACGGATGGACAGTGCTGTGCCGTATACGGCGAGAGCTCAGAGCAGAACAGAACAGACGAGATGAGCGATGGGATGGGACGGGAGGGGAGGGGACGCGACTGGACTGGACACTTTGAGATTGGTGGGCATCATAAACCTTACCTGAGGCGGATGGGGTATGACACGGAATTAGCTGCTGGATTTGCAAGCTGGCGCGGCGTCAAATTTGTGAGAGAGAGCGAGAGAGAGAGAGAGAGGGTCTGGATACGTCCCTCTGGTGTGGTCCCGACATTAAGCGCAGGCGGCCCGTCGGTATCAACCGCATCGAATCGTGGTATGTCTGCTGAGGTGATTAACCTGGACAAGGCACAGCGATGGGGTTGTACCCTAGACCGTAAAGTGGTGGCATGGGTGTTCGAAACTTCGGCTGCAATTAAGCATTCCGTGTCTGTTAGGCTTGGAGGAGGCTTGGAGCTTTGCTGAGGGAGAAAAGTCGTGCATGTGTGTGGTGTCAAGGCTTCAGCTGCAACTGAACTTTGTGTGTGTGTGTTGAGGCCTTTGGGGATTTGGGCTTTGGATCGTGCGAGGCTGCGGAGCGCTGGCCTCGTTTGGTGTAGTTGTGTTGTGGTGGTGGTTGTTGTTGTTGTTGTTATTGTTGTTGTTTTCTGGGGGGGTTCACATTGTGCTTGTCAGCGGAAAATCGGTTGAACAGCTGCGAAGAAGAAGCTCGATGGATTGTGCGCTGTGGAAGAGCTTCCCGGCGGACCTTCTGGAGATAGTGCTATTGTATGTGCCAATTCCCGAGCTGTGTCGGCTCCGAGTGGTGTGCAAGAGATGGGCTGCATTGACAAAGGAGGAAGAGTTTAAGTCGAAGGCCAAGCCACAAACTGGTTATCTGTTCCGGACACCTGACGTGATCACTCCCAACGACGACGAGTGTAGCTGGGAGATCCGTGACCCAAGTACCCAAAGCTTGTATGTGCTCAGTGATGCCTTTCTCTACGACCATCTGAACGAAAAGATCGAAATAGCCGACAACTACCAGCGCTCCACACTCGCCGCTGACAAGGGATGGTTGGCCGTGCTCTGGATCACTGGAGATGGGGAGGATGAAGCCATGTTCGTGTGCAATCCGGTAACGAAATCATTCAAGGAACTTCCCCCGCTCTTCTCCAACTCCGATGCAAAATACTTCAACCCTGCCGTGGCGCTGGTGGTCGCTGACGACATGCAGAGTTACAAACTATATGTGGTCCAGGAATACGGCATTGAAGACCCAGCGAGAAAGCGCTGCTTTGTCTACAACTCCAGAGTGGGTGAATGGCGGCCATTCGCACAGCCGCCACCAGCCCTCACGCCGTGCCACATACTGAAGGTGGACACTATCTTGTACACAATCTTCCGCGACATGGACGAACCCCATGTATCGCTACGGACATACGCAATTTACTCTTACGACACAAAGACCGACCAATGGACTGACTTGGAGGTGGATCTGCCCGGGGATTGCTACATTCCCCAGCTGATAGCCTGCTCAGGCGATTTGTTTTTCATCGGCTACAACGATGAGGAGATTTCCATCTCAGAGATCGACGCTGCCGGGAAGCAGCTCAAGTTTGTTGCGATGATGGAAGACGAAAAGTATCAAGATATGCTTCCTGACTACGACTCTACATATGGTGGCCACTGGAGTCCTTACATCGATTGCATCGGCACGGGTGCTAATCTTCTTGCAGTGGGAGACGACCAAGGCTGCGTCCACTTTTCGTCGGTGACAGGCGATAGCGTGTCCTACGACTTGAATGAGGAGGAGTGGTTTGAGGTGGAGGGTAACGGCCTCGCGGGTCATATGGATTTCGAAGAAGAAAGGGCGGGGTTGTTTGGCAGCTTCATTCATCTCTCTTTGGCTCCAGTTCCCTCAAAAGACTCCCCTAAGATTTGAATAGGCTTCGGGACGGCAACTCATCGATTAACCCTATAAAAATCAATTGCACGGAAGAGCAGAATACGTCATCCCCCGCTGGAAAATAACGAAACCCATTGAGAATCTGTGCAGAATGAATGGAGACGGAATTCTCTGAACTGGGTGTTGTCATTTTCCTCAGTGGGCATGACGCACCCTTCTCTGCTGGCAGCAGTTTCTCCCCGAACCTCGAGGCTGGGTGTTTTACTCATGCCCTCTTCTTCGGTGTTGGTGGCGCCTCACGCAGTCGGTAACGTCGGCTTTACGCGGAGGCACCCGATGCGACTCTGCTGTTGTGGAGAAGCCGTTCTGACAGCTAGTGATGTCCACAGGTCTTCGCCCAGACCTCTCACAACCTTCTTCATGCTTTTTGCTGTTTTGCGGCACCAGAGATTCTGACTTCCCATGCAGTTTACTGTAGCAATTTTGTCATCTGCCAAGTTGGTGTGCAGATGTTCGATTTGCTTCTTTGCTGTTGGTGGTGCGAAACCCTAAACCTGGTATTTTAGGCTTTGGCCGGAGGCGCATGATGTGGCCCTGCTGTTGTGGAGTCCTGACAGCTGATGACATCCACAGATCAGCGCAATTGATGTGATAATGTAATTGCAGATGGGATTACAGTACGTCGGTGTTACATTGTAGGTGAAATTCTCATAAATTGAGAAGTTGAAAAAGCAATATACATTGCAAGGAACTCATCTGTACAAATATTGAAAAAGGTCTATTGAGGTATTGATTTTTGAGCCCGCTAAGTTAGGGGATGTAAATAGAAAGAGGTGTCGATTACGTCATTTTTGCTACGCATTTTACAGACTATTCAAGCAATTATTGTTACGATCCACTTTGAACATCATACTGAACAAGCCATATCTCTCTGCAATGTGCGGTTGAGTACTGGATTGCTACAAGAAATATTCAACGCTTTGCTGCATTGAATCATTACCATCATTATCAATGACTATTTATACTTTGGATGTGTAATTCTCAGAATTATTTACAGTATCAACTTATTTTTTGGGGTGACCACTTTCATGTCGGTAGAAAAACATGAAAGATGTTCTGATAATAAATGACACGACATAATTTGCCGACCTGTCATGTTTATACACGTATAATGTGTTAAACCCAAGAGTTTTCCGAGTTTACAATTTTAGTGGGTATGTATATTGAATATTCTGTGAAATTTCAAGTGTGTGAATTTCATTTGAAATTAAGGATCACACAGTTGCGCCACAGTGTAGTCGTTGTCAAAGTGTATTTGCAGTGTAACTTTAGTTAGGACAGATTGTTAACTAGGCAGTTTGTTACAGACGTTCTGAAGGGCAGTGACGATAAGATAAGATAAACCCCCGACAGCAATGTTGGGAGAATCTCCTCGTCAGCAGGAGCAATGATACATCAGCGAGAACAACCCCCAAGAAGGAAGAATAGGAATATCACGTCAACAGATTCTATATGCTAGGTAAAAAGAACCCATTGACAGATTTCTTCAGATTCAAAAGAGAAAATGACTCTTCAACAAGAAAATCCTGAGTAGAGAATGGAACGGTAATGACACTAATTCAATGAGGAAAACTCAGGAGGGACTACACCGAGTGCATTACAAATTAAATCCAACCAAAAAACGACCTAGAGGAGTAATGGTCGATATTGTGGCGTCATTTAACTCAACATCCCATGATAAGAGAAGCGAGGTGATAAAACGCCACATCCAGACGCAATGATAACATCCCATCCGTATTCACTCTACGAGTTCGTTCAGCCGCCGGGTACATCTACAACGAGCCCCGCGGATAGTTATGAACTCACAGATATCCAAACGACACTACCAGACACAACGACTCACAAAAAACTAGTCACACGAAAAAACAGTCCACGAAATGGCATCACTCCAAGACCGTAAGCGACAATCAAAACCGTTAACCATCTATGCTACTCTCAACAGAACTCAGTACTCCGGTCAGCTCCACAACAAAACCAAAAACAAGAATGCATTAACTCACTCGCATGAAAAGGCCCAAAGACCATCCTTTCGACAGCCGGGCGAGATCCACAGGGAACTCACAGCCAACACATGTTCTCTCTCATGCAACTGCTTTCAGCCTTTATGGAGGACTCTGCGCAACGATGCGAACACGCAAACCCTAATTTCTGCACAAAGGATGATACCCTAGGTAGATACCATGGTTATATACCCTGGACTAGATACCCGAGTGAAGAAGTTCTGGGAATACCCGCCGTGGTATCTTTTTGGCTTGAAAAGACAGCTCGCTGCATCCTCCGCCAACTGTTTGGTTGCTTTGTGGGATGCGTGATGTCGATTATGCCTCTGAATTGGCTTTCTACTGTAAGAAGTGCCTGGTGTCCATGAAGTTTGACAGAGTGCTCCTTGACAACTACTCATCAAATCAAAAACCCAACGGTTAATTTTAATCTCGCTGGTTTTTTAATACAAATCTAGATAAACAAAGCTTAGCTTTTGTTGGGTTTTAAGGGAAAAAGGGAAAGAAATGTGATTTGCAGTGCTTCGTGTAATGGGCACACAGGGGCATAGGATGAAGGGAATTGAAGATGAATGAGAAAATGATGTAGGATTCTACATAAACAGCATTGTGTATGTAATAGTCTTTCAAACCACTTCCAGAAAATGGTTTGAAAAATCAAAGTTCTGAGAATAAGATGTCATTTCAAAAAGACCAACCTGTTTTTATTCTGTGACCTCTCATTTCCTTAAAATATATGTGTTTCATTTTGAAGATTTTGAAATTTCTTTTGTTCCATGGAACAGGACAACTTTTAATCACCATAATAAAACTGTTTTTTTGTGTTTTTTTGAAAATCTTTCAATGAATTTTACAACCAGTAAAAGAAAAATGAAAAAGCTGGGGAAATAAATAATGTACAACCACCTCTAATATATCTTTTAACTCTTTTCTTTTTCAACTTGAAAATAAAATATAAATAAAAAAGCATGGATTTTATTTCTTGCAAAATCCTACAAACATACACACCATCTTTTGAACTCTTAAATTCACCATCATTTTCTTTTACAATTGCTTTGAAAGTAATAAGTTAAATATATTAAAGTTATTCAATCAATGATGTCTATACTATTTTGTACACAGAAACAATGGAACAATTTTATTTAATTACTCATCCATAATTTATTTATTTATAATAAATAAAGAAATCATAATACGTGCTAACACTGTAATTCAAGGTGTTTCCTATGCAACAAAAAGCCTTGATATGATCTCCAAAAACCAAAAAGATATCAGCATGGTCCTTGAATTATCACCCCACCACACAAATCTCAGTTGGGCCCCACATCTCCCTAGTGACTTGAGATTTGAGATCCTTGGAACTAACAAAACAATGTGCATTTTGCAGTCTTCAAGACCCATGACCCAATGCCATGCAACACTACTACTTCTTAATACATATATAAACATGTATTTACTTGTATATACCTAATACACATATTTGTGCATATGAATAACATACATGAATAGTTCTCAAATGTATAATAATAAAAATGATGTAAAGGCATAAAATTATATAGTGTATGTACAAAAATCTTCTTAGAAAGTAGACTTTATGCATACCTTGGTAGGCCCTAATATAAGCCATTACAAATTGGGATTGTGGTTCCCTAAAATGTACTCGAGAATGTTGTGATGCACAAAGACCAATGCTTCCTTTTCTACTAAAGATTGGCAAAATTTAAGGAAATATCCACAAGCTAAAGGGTCATGGGTCTATGTGTGTCCTTTCAAACAAGTTATTTTTTTACATTTAAGGAGAAAAGAGAGGGAGTAGAAAGATATTCATGACTTAATTTCATTTATAGGACTAGCAAACTTAATCTAACACCACTATTGTAGCATTTTCTTCTAATACATTGTCTATTTTTCTTATAATATTTTTTAAACTAGCAATCACATTACTTGATAACAATACCACTTAGCATTATATATACATGTTGCAATCATGCATATTATTGTTTAAATTCATTTGACATTATTTTTAATCTAATTGAAAGATTATCTTTTATTACTTTTTAACATTACTATTATAATTAATTAGCGAGACTTTTATAGGTTGTAAAGGTAGAAGGTTGCATAAATTTTATTTCATTATTATTACTAAAAGTCATATTATAAAAAAATAAAAATTATAATTAATATTACAAAAATATAATACAATACACAATTTATGTAATAGAACTTTATCAAATCTATAGTTACTATTGATGTTACTATCTAGAGTAACAATAAGAATCCTGGTGGACCTTTGTTTTGAAGTACGAAAGGTTACTAAATATATTTGTTGTTAAAAAATTTGGTTGTTAATTAAAGGGGTGTTTCCACAAAATACAAAAATTGATGCATCCAAGGGCAACAACGAAGCGCCTCACTTACTCGAAAGTATTGGCGGAATGGGTCGTGGCTATAGATTGAAGGAGAGAAGGAAGGAAGGAAGGAAGGAAGGAAGAAGAAAGTAGACGTTGAGTTGAGAAAGCGGTATGGAAGTGAGGTCACCAATGCCACGAGTGAGATGAAAGGATGAGATGAAAGGGGGAGTGCCTGCCCGCCCTCCCACCTGCCTGCCTGCCCGAAGGAGGAAAAAGGAAACCGGCCCGGGCCAGGACTCACCGGGGCCCGGGACGGCCACGGCCCGTGGCGTGGGGTGATTCCAGGATTCGGGCTTGCCCTTAGTGGCGAGGCGAGGCCCCCACAGTGGCCCAGATTTCCTGTTTCCGAGTGGAGCAGCAGGCAGCAGCAGCAGGAGTAGCAGAAGCAGAAGCAGGCAAGCAAGGCAGGGCAAAAGCAGGACTCTCGTAGCGAGCACAGCTTCAGCAATCGACGGGTCGACTGTGGAACTAAGCGTCACAGACAGCGAGGGCGATCTTTTTTTTTTTTTTTGTTCTTCTGATTCTGCCTCTTAGTGCACGGCAATGGAAATCCCGCTCAAGATAAGCTCAAACTGATCGTGCCGCGGCTTTCGTGTTTGTGTGTGTGTGTTTCTGTTGGTGTTTTTGCAAGGGAAAACGCTTAATCACATGAAGGACCGCCTTGCAAATAAGGTAAATAGTGGTGGGTGGGGATTCCCATACTGGGGATTCCATTCTGGGCCCTGTTTCTTTGCATTCGATCTTGTGGGTTCTGCGAGGGCGGACAATGCGTGATTTGGGTTTGTTGTTCTGGTGTTATGTGTCGCTGTGTGGGGGTAATTGTTGAAGGGCGGTGGTTGTTAGGGGTTGTTATTGTGTGCCGAGTGGTAGAGGTTTCCTTGTTGCTTGTGGCGTTTCCCCGCTTCAGTGTTTTTTTGGGTGTATGCGGTGGTGGAAATAGAGTTTGCTGCGGTGGTGTGGTTTGGGATTGTGGGTGTTGGTAGTGGAGTTAGAACGCTGACCCTGAGCATGTGGGTGAGATGGTGAAGTGGATGTTCTTCACTTCCGGGGGTATCGTGCAGCTATTTTTCGAATTATATGAGTTTTTAGATGAGCATGCGAAGAGAAATACGAGCTTCGCTTAGGGTTGGTGAACGCCCCTTACGTCTGTCTCTGTAGGTATAGTATTTAGCTGCCAATCTGCAGTCTTGGGTTTCACGCCAAAGTCGACTTCTCAGCTGGGAGGGAATATACTGTCTTAGTTAGGGTTGGGGGATGGGTTTCGAAACTGCCTTGGCGGAGGAGCTTAGTATTAATTTCAACTGTTTGAGTATTCCATTTCTAATGTAGAAGTTTGCGAATTGCCTTGCTCAATTCTTGACCTTTCCCGTCTCGAATGAACTATGTTTATGTTGTGCGACGCACTGAAACCAAAATTAGTTTTGATTTCTCGGGGTTTGTCTGGTTTGGAGGTGTTCCACAACGCACAGTGCAAAGCTTTGTTACTTGTAGAAGCTTTGCTTGATTATTTTGTTGGATTCCGAATCTGCATTTAGCAACTTATGTACGTCAAGTCTCATAAGCTTGGTTTTGAGTACGTCTTCAGAATCCTAGTTTTCAACTTACTGCTCCTTCAGGTTAAGTTCTTCATTTGTCTCGAGTTTTAGAGAGTATCTTTTATATACTTTTTGTATTCTGTTGTTGTAGGACTGTTCTTCTGAGGAGCTGCAAACATTGCACAGCTTTTGGCAGGACTTGTGTTGCGTAACACCAGCCCATTACACTCTTTGTGGTCGAGATTCAAAATCCTGGGCCTGTATACAGTCAGCTTGCCTCTTAAGCACGTCTAAGGTATTAACGTTCGAAAGGAGGAGCTGCAAAGCTTTTTACTATGGGGTATAATGGGAGAGAGTTTCGCGAACCGTATAAAATGGTAGGGACAACCAATGGTTTGGCTTCATTCGCAGGTGGCGAAAGCCTCGCTGCGAGCATGTCAAATTTGTCTGTTACTGCACGAGATCAGAGTAAATCTGGATCCAACGGTACCCCTGGCTATTCTAGCAGCCAGAGTCCCCCATTGTTATCCTCACAAAGCCAATCCAACCTCTCTCAGTCAACATCTACTTCTTTAACCGTAGTACGTACGAATCTCAATCCGAATGCAGCAGTATTTGTACCCAAGACTTATAACGCTCCCTCACCTGGAAGTGTTGCTCAAGTGTGGGAGTCACAGAAATCTCCTACTTTCGCAGCTAGTGGGGACAAAGAGACTGCAGGCTCAAGATTGGATAGAACAAATTCAAGCAACTCAAATGCTTCAGACGACGAATATAGAAGATTCTGTCGTGCACAGCTTCCAGAAGATCTCATGCCTGATTTTGATTTGGGGGATTTTGTGGAGAATGCAGAGTATGAAGAGCCTGTATCTCTTGATGTTCCTGGTCGGAGTCATATACCCGCCAGCTGGGCTGGTGGTGCTGGAGACGTTGTACAAGGAGAACATTTCACTTACGACGATAGAGCTCATCAGAATGTGTCCAGAGCGCTCACCTACAATCCTTCTGGAACAGTCTCCGCTCGGTATAGTGGTTCAGAGGGTTCAACCTCGTCCTTGGGACCTGGCTTTGTGAGGCCATACATGCCAGAGCTACGGTCTTCTGTTCAGCAAGTGAGTCGTGATAGGCAGCCCGCTTGGACTGATAACAACGAAACAGTGACTGCATTCACTGAATGGGGTGGATCAGATCTGGCGTTTCCGGAAGATTTAACCCAGGTTGTCGACCCTGTTACTATTCTTGCTAATGAGTTTCCAGGGTTTGCCTCTGATAGTCTTGCCGAGATTTACTATGCCAATGGTGGTGATTTGGCTCTTACGGTGGACATGCTTACCGAGCTTGAGGTGCGGAACAACCTTATTCATTCTGATGGGCTTAAAACCTTTTCTGCATAACCATGCTGCTGAATGTCTCAGGCTGTTCGAGTTCTAATGTCTTGCTGTTTTTGTTCTGGATCTTACTTGTGTGTATGTTGTGCTGATACCGCCCAAATAAATGTCATGCTATTCATGTTTATGCTATGTCGCTTCTCCGTTAAATTTCTGACATGACAGGCAGAGTTGACTTATCTATCTTGAACTAAAATTTTACATCTTGCAGTTGCAAAATGAAGGCACCTCGGCAAAACAATTCCAGGCACCACCTGCGCCTGCACCTCCTTCGCCACGAGATTTTCCAGTCCTAGCAGGACTTGAGAACATTTCTGGAAGAGCATCTCTGGGAGAATCTAGATCTGTACCTGATTTTGCTGCAGCTGTGAGGAAGCAAGTAGCACAACAGGCTGCTCATCTGCAGTTTGAGAGAAATGGTGGCGTGGACCTTTCTCTTGGTGCTGGACGGGGTTTGTCTCAGGGTCCAGGAGCTGGTGGGTATTCTCGAGAAGCGAGGGTTTCCCACAATGAAAGGTTGGAACCGTTTCACATGCATGGACATGGAGTTCAGACTTCTGTGCCGTGGTTGGAGACAGGAGAATCTATTGGTGAGTATTCTAAGAGATACCCTTTACTGTGAACAATTTCGAAGATTTTCCTGTCCTTGTGTTGCATCTGTTCAGTATTTTGATTATTCCCATCATCAACTCCCTGTGTGTGTTCCAGGAAACATGTATTCCGACATGAGAGAGGAAGCTCGTGATCACGCACGTGTCCGAAATGCTTATTTTGAGCAGGTGCGTGTTCTGTACCTTTTTGGGACATTCAGCAGAGTTTGTAGGAGGAATTTGGTGTTGTAGTTATTACTTCGCGAGTTTATGCAATCAATTTTCATCTTTTGAGGCATACGTATCAACTGCTCCATAATGTTGCAGGGGTATTCGTATCCTATCGAATATACTGTTGTTAGTTAATTCTGCTAGCATGCATTTTGTTGCGTATGCTGCCATTTGTAATTAGATGGGGGCCTCTGTCCGTCTGGTTACTTCTGCGGCTAATGGCGGACTAATACTACTCGGTTTACGTAGCGTTCTTTCCGTCTTGGATACGGATGTTGCGAACTAAATAGTGTATGTAGCGTTGTTAAGTCATCACTAGCTATTCTGTCGCGAGCATATGTACACAAGAAACCTACCAGCATTGTCTAGCAGTTCGCTTAGTACTAGAGTTTTTGGTCATCTGGTGTAATGTATTGAGAACCAATGGTCTAAGATTGTGTAATCTGAATGTTTCAAACAGGCAAGACAAGCGTATCTTGCAGGAAACAAAGCTCTGGCAAAGGAATTGAGTGCAAAGGGACAGTGGCACAATGAGCAAATGAAAGCTGCACACAATAAGGCTGGGGAGACCATCTTCTGGCAAAGGTTCTGAATATTGTTCTGATACTTGATGGATCGTGTCTTGTGCCTTCGATTTCTGAATGTCTATCATGCTGGATTTGTAGCATAATAGGTATTCGAAGGGTAATTAATTGACACTTACAGATTTTGCAATTGAGTGCCAGTCTTAGAGGAGTGTGCTTCTCGTTTTGTGATCGACGCTCATTTTTATGGCATTGTCTTCTTATGTGCAGAAATTCAAATGCCTATGTCAATAACTCTCTAGGGCAGCGGCTGATAGACTTACACGGCCTGCATGTGGGTGAAGCAATCCCGTTGTTGAAACGTGAGATTGCGCAGTTAAAGTACAACGTAAGAAACACCAGGCAGCGAGAAACTGTCTTCATCTTTGTGGGCACAGGACACCATACAAAGGGCTCGCGAACACCGTCTAGATTACCAGCAGCGGTGCAGAAATACTTGCTTGAGGAGGAGCATTTACAATTTACAGAATCACAAGCCGGCATGCTTCGCATCATCATAAGATGACGGAGTTTGTCTTTGTCTTATACTGTATTTCAGCTCTTGGCTGGAGAAGCAAGTCCTTGGGCCGTGTCACATGGCCCTGCAAAGTTAGGCAAGTACATTTAACAACTGCTACTGTTTGTAGATGAATCTGTGGGGTTTTCCCTTGGGCTCTTATGTGATCCTTTTTCACTAGCCACTGGGTTTTAGTAGAGCAGCCCTTGCATAGAGGGTATACTCAAGACAAACAGTGCTAGGTCACTGTCAGTATAATATTTCCATGTTGTGCAGCTTAATATGGCCAGGCACTCTTTTGTACGTGTAATGTTTGTCAACCTTGTCTTTTAGAGGCGAGGTTATAGCGATGCGCATTGAGTGGACTGTTGCCTATGGCTTGAAATAGGTCTCTCAGTAGGGTCGTCAAAAAAACATGTGACCAATGAGGGAGTCTTACAGTATGGTGCCTAATTTTTCAACTGCAGTTAACTCAGTGTCTCAGAAGCCTCAGTAGTCCTTGCTGCAATTATTTTCCTATACAGTCAACTATATGTCACTTTGGCATGGACGTTTTCTTACTGCAAGCGTTGAGCTCTGAGACTCTGCAGGTTTAGATAGGTTTGGACAGATAAAGTGGTTGTACATACCGTATACAATCATACTACATCCAGGTCTGCTTATTGTAAATCATTTATTGATGGAAACATTAGTTTCCTTGGCCCACATAGACACAGGGCTGAGCAGCCCCCTTGCATGTGACTTCAATCAGATTGTGGGCTTTGTAGGGAATTCATGCCTCTATTTTCAATTTCTAGGATCATTTAATTCTCATCTCATCGTTATAAACTTAGTCTATATCAAAACTGCTCCTCATTCTGCATTTACTTAAGGTAAAAGTTGCTGCTTGGCCATGTTAAAAGGGACATTTGAAACCTCAAATTCAAAACAATACATTCGTCACATGTGAAAAGCCTCCTCACGTATGAAGGGTTGTCAGTTCAAATATGAAGTCGGTTATTCTTCAAGATGAAAATTGTTTTTCTGTGGTTTGGTCAACTTTTTAAATATTGTTGATGAAATTATTAATAACTGAAAGATGTTCACACATACCAAATACACATTGTAATCGACTGCTATTTAAGTCAGATTGCATAAATTAAAGTGTTTTAATAAGAATTTAAATATTCTTGGCACATTGATTTCAATTGTATTTGAATGAACTTAATGAGTGAAAGTATTGATTTTTAATGTGTGTTATAAATATATTTACAATCGTGACATTCAAGTTTTCTGTTATATATTATGATGTATTGATTTTCATATCTTTTTATAGTTCATTTTTGTTTTCATAGCCAAAAGCTTGTGGTGTATGAAAATACTTCAAAACATTTGATTAATTCTTTTTATACCTTTTATGTTCAATACCCTATAAAAGTTTTACAAATAAGGATATTTTGAAAACTAAGTTTTGCACTCATGATTAGTTTTTGATTAGAAGAGTTTTCTTAGAGATCTTAATTTCAATAAGCTTTTGTAATTTTAATTAGTTTGTATAAAATTCATAAAACATTAGTTTGTTTGTTTGTTTGTGTTTTTTTTTAATCTTGAACACCACAGACATGTTCAAGTACTTATTATTCATTAAAATCAAGTTTATGAAATTTAAGTTAAGGGTATGAAAATTGGTCACAACAAAATATAGAGTTTTTATACAAACATTAAGGTGTGTAGCATTACACTGAAAAGTTATTTACTCAATCACTGCATTTCCCAGTGCTAAGAAAATGATTGTGATACGATATCAAAGTTAATAAAATGCTAAAAAGTAAACACAGTTAACATTACGAATGCAACGGTGCTTTTTTCAAGTATTAAAAGAAAAACACGTTACTCAAATAATGAATATGGCACTAACGTCAGAAGAAAACTTCACCATATAATAAAAATTACAAAAAAATATCACCTTCCACGGTTTTCATAGTTTATTCAAATTACAAAAATAAATATCTGCAATATTCAATCTAAGTGCATACACGATGAGGTTATCTTTGAAGACTTTACTGCAAGAACTACTACGTAAACCTCAGAAAAATACTAGCAAAATGAATATTGAGTAATGCATTTAGTATTAGTTTTGTGTTTTTCAAGATGTATCGGTAAGGCATGTCATTTATTTGGGATTACATATCAGTATTTTTCACCACAAAGCCATATATTTTAGGCCATTTTAGATCAACAGTACAATATATGTTCTAAGCTCCATCGACAAATACGCAAACAGGACAGGGAAGCATTCACAATCAAGCATTAAACGGTTGAGATTCAAAGGAAACGAATGCTTATGTGCCTGATTTCATTACAATTGTTTCACAGCTCCCTTAGTCAAAAACATATTGAAGGACCGTCCATAAACTTAGATCCTCTATGAATCATCTTCACAGCCTCGCAGGGTTGTTGCCTGATACTGAAGTCCAGGCTATTGGAGGAACCAACAGAGTGAGCATTTCTTCAACCTGGGTTCTCTAATACCATGAATGTTTCGCTAATGGCTCCTTCGAATTTACACCCAGAACGATGCCCTGATCAAGAGCCACAACAACCAGAGCGTGTACTGATACCGATACACTCCCAACTCACTCTACTTACCAGGTTTCGGTTGATAAAAATTGTGGCTCTGTCAATAATTGCTGGGTTCTAAAATGCACTGCAAACGCTGCCTCTTGACAACTACCTTATGAGCGAGACTAAGCGTGATCATAGTGGCGAAGCCTGAATAGCAGTGCCTTACCAGCCCCATTTCCAGTTGCGAAGTAACCTCCTCCTGGACTGAAGGCCATGGAATGAACATACTGCAGCGGTATCTTTTGGGTGGGCCAATTCGAAAACACCGTCTGGGATGGAACATGAATCAGACGTACGGAATCTTTCTTCATACGAGAACTGATGGCCAGGATCTGTGAGTCAGGACTGAATCTCAGGTTATCCACAGATGTTGTCAGATTCATAAATGCCTTCAATGGCTTCCGAACGCCGCCAAGGAAACTCTCTCTATTGTACAAGTTAACAACACCGGCACCTGATCCCGTTGCAAAAAGTTTACTATCAGGCGACACCTGCAACGCCGTGTTTTTAACACACCCTTCATCTGGTGCCCTGTGGATGCATCTCCGAGTCCTCAAGTCCCAATGATAGACCTCACCGTCACCTCCAATACTGAGTAATTCTTTCCCATCTGCTGCAAATGAGAGATGGCTAGTACTACCTGTCAAGAAGTAGTTTTCATTTTGTGAGTAGAAACTCCAAAAATAGCCTCGTTGACTCAGGATGCCCGGAGGTCTAATTTGAACGTCGCGCTTCCCTCTTACAGGTGGATGCATGAAACTCTCAAGCCATAACTTGAGGCACTAAAAAGTATAAACATTTCGTTTGAACACAAAAGGCGAAAATGATCGACAAGGCATACAAAAAAAATCAACAATGTTGCACCTGCCATTAGAAACAAAAACTGGACTACGACTCTAGGTAGACGAAAACATGTTAAAGAATAAAAAACGAAAATAATATAAGAAAGAAGAAGCTCAAAAACTCACCATTCATCTTCAAAGTGCCGATACATTGCCTAGAACGCAGGGACGCCAATATGATGTAGCCTTCATTACCGGTAAAGGCAACAACCTTGCCGTCTGGAGATACCTCGAATCTCTCTAAACTCTTTTCTTCACGGCCAACCATACAATTCACTCTCTCCACCTTGCCAGCTTGTAGGTCATACACAAAAAAGAAGTTTCGTCTTCCTGCCGCTACCACTCCAGACCCATCTGGTACAAAGGCGGCTTTATGAATTGGAAAATCTTCCAAGAATATACCTTGTACCTTAGGGTTCCTCTTGCCATCAATCTACAGACCATAGAACGATGAATATGCTTACACGATTGTATGAATGGTGAAGTATTTCAACACTGAATTCCAAATAAACCACATGCCGCTTACGAACAATTTTTTTGTTTGAGATTCTTAATTTCATTTTTTTAACATAAACGGCTAATGCATTTCCTTGACTCCAACTCATCAATGCTTGTAACTCTGAATTACACGTATATACCACGTACCAGATATCAGCAATTCTAATATTAGCAACCAGGACTGGGCGGAGAAAAACCTGAAAAAATCTCAATTTCTTATCAAAACCAGCTGTCAGCAGCAGCTGCCCATTGCTATGAAAATCAACCGATTGCACAACCGCATCCGAAGGCTCGACAATATTGGCGTCCTTCACACGAGACACCTCAATTAGACCCTGAGGAAGTCGACCCTTGTTCTTCACCACCAAGTCACTGTGCTCAAGCAACAAACCCCGCTGGTCCTCCACCCCCTCACCCTCATACTCATCCTCCTCCTCCTCCTCCTCCTCCGCACCCAATCCCAGCCCAAAAACATCCCCACCCTCCTGCCGGCGCTTCTTCCTCTGCCAAGGAAGCTCCGCCCACGCGGTACTCGGGTTCAGCTTCGCATGGTGAGCACGCAACCGGGCTGCATATTCCGAAGCGGGAATCACCAATTCGTCCGCGGTGGTCCGCAGCTTCTTCAACCGACTCGCGGCTTTGAGGTCCACTACCACAGCAGCATCGTGCTCATCCTCCCACGCTGGTTTCCTCTCCTCCAGCTGCTTAATTCCTGCTCCGGCGGCGATGATCTCCGAGGAGCTGGGCTCGTCCACGGCGTCTGTTTGCTCGTCCTCGGGCTCCAGCTTCTCACCCATCACTTCCTCGAGAAGAGACTCCATGTTCGGCTTGATGCCGGCATCGGCATCAGCATCTGCAGCGGCAGCTTCGGTCCTGCCACGCTTCTTCATCGTCCTTGCTCTCGGCGCCCTTGCGCGCGGTGCCTGCAAAAACCTCGACGAGGAGGAGCTTCAAGCTTCTTCTGCGACCTCGCACACGACGCCCAATTCCTAAAACCCTAACCGCTCGATCTGGGTTCTGTTCATACCGCGTGTGTGAGTGATCGACGCGACCAAGGGTACGATCCAGCTCAGCCCTATTTCGACTGCCACGTCGTCTTCTCGAGAAGGGGTGTTGTGATTGTGCTTGATTGTTTTCAAGGGTTGGGTGGACATTAATTAATTAATCAATTTCTCATAATGTTACTTTTTAGAACTTTACTGTGAGAATTTAGATAATGTGCTTTCATTTGTCACTATTTTGTTTATATGAATAGAATTAGTGCATCATAATGATAATAATGATAATAATAATAATAATAATAAATCAATGTCTTAATATCACTTTGATATATGTGTATAACTATACAGGTTTATTTTCATTTTTATCTTTGAAGTGAAAATCAAGTTGAGTATTGTGTATTTCTTTTACTCTGAAATATATTGACACATTGAAATAAAAAGAGTTATATGGTTGTATAACATGGTCAAAATTTTGCCCAATCTAATAATAATGATAATGAAACTACAATGCATTAGAATCAATTTGCTTAAATCATGTAAATTTGTTTTTGATCCATCTTGTAATATAACAGGTTATATATATATTATACATTAATTGACAATTAAATCCTTTTTACCTCAAATTGTTTTTCAGTTCTAATATATTATGTTAGATTTTTTTTAATAACATTTGATATTTCACCAGTTTAAACTTTGGTTTATATATATATATATATATATATGAAACTATTAGCAATTTTTTGACCAATACTTTATATATGTTTGCAACAAATGAAAAAAATATTATATCATAAAAGTTTAGGAAAATGAAAAATAAAAGCCAAAAGTTCATAAAGAAGATGTGTTGAGTTTTTGGATTTTAAAATTTGACAAAAGAAGTACACAAATATGAATCTGCAATTGATTTTCAGATTATAATTAAATACATTTTTTTGTTTTTTTGTTTTTTTCAGTTCTTTTCTTTTTTTCTGCAAAACTTTGGGATTGTCCTTTTAAGATTTTAATACCATAGTATTTTTTTAAAAGATATAATATTTTGGAATCAACAATGAATTGAACATATATCATATCTATTGTTCTAAACTTGACAAATTGCTACATCAACAATATATATTTTGTATTCTTTCACTAATAGATATTTAAGAATAAACTATTTAAAGATACTATTATAATGGATTCAAAATAACATAAATTATTTTTAAAAATAAGACAATATATTTTAACACATGTAGTAACAAAGTGACAACATTTTTTTAAAGGTGTCAATTTAGTGTTAAAAATTATATATCATTTTTGTATGTCAATCTAATTTTTTCAAAACACTTGTGAAATGAAAAGCTAAAATGCAATGACTTTGAAGAAAATAATCAATAAATAAAGGGAACCACTAAGTGGACACCCTCTTTTTATTGCGTAGACACCCTCTATGCCATGCACCCCCACATACACACAATAAAACACTTATTTAAACTAAATAAAACTCTCATTTATTTCAAAGAGATTATTAATTTATTTTAGGAAATTTTTTACTACAAATTTACTCTAAAACTTTTAAGTATAAATAAGAGTTTTAATGTGTGTATGTAGGGATATATGGCACAAGGAGGTGTCCACACAATTAAAAGGGGTGTCCATGCAATAAAAGGAGGGTGTCTACCTAACGGTTCTCTCAATAAATATAATATCTAAAATATGAGTGTGATTATGATCTACAATTAATTTTGTTTTTTAAATTGTTAATTATTATTAGAACCATTGAATACCAAACTATTATGTTCCCAAGTCTTGGTAAGATCTTTCCATTTCTAAATAATAACAAAAAATTTATAGAAATTAGATATCTGATAATACAGTTGTAAATAGGATTAAAAATATTTATTTTCAATACATGACATACAACATAAAAAACAAGTTAAACTTTAATATGAAAATAATTTAAAAAAATAGAAAACAATGTTTGAATTACCATAATTTTTTGAAAACTACATGGCTTTGTTTATTTGATTCTTTTGTGAAAGTGTTGAAACTAAAGTTAAAAGTTTTAAAACATACATAACAATAGACAAAAAAATTTAATGTAGGTTGTATTTGAGTTGGAGTCTTGAGTACATTGTACATTGAAGATGCAAGTAATAGACTTGGAGTTAATATGAACATTACTAAATCCATTTCTTTTTAGAAAAATAGGAGGCTATAAGAATGTTTATTTACATATGTATTCACATCATGTTTGATGGTGACTTTACTAATAAATCTCTTTACAAGAATAATTTAGTAAAATAAAAATATTGATTATTAGATTTTTAAGTTCATGTTCTATCCAATCTTCTTTTATAAGGAATTCAAATTATTTCAAATTGGTCATAAGTTTAAAGTATTATTTACTTATTTTATAAAATTGTAAAAACTTTAATTGTGTTTGTGGTGGTGGTGGCAGTAGTTGTTTTTTTTTGTTTTGTTTTTGTTTTTTGTTTTTTGTATTTTTAATAGAATGGCACTACATATATCTTTAATTAGTTTATATAGTAAATAAATAAAATAAATATTTTTCTTTTTTTAGTAAAAATAAAAAATAAAAAAATAAAAATGTTACGAAATTGCTTGAAATTAAACTTAACCACACTTTTAATATATGATTAATTATTTTAGAGAACCACTAGGTGAACACTCCTTGTTTACTATATGGACATCTCCTTGTGCCACACATCTATGCATGCACACAATAAAATTCTTATTTATACTAAAAATTATTAGGATAAACTTGTAATAAAAGATTCTTTAAATGAATTAATAAGCTTTTTAAAGTGAATGAAAGAATTAAATAAAATTTATTATGAAATTTTATAAAATTTAATCAACACCAAAAAAAGAAAAAAGAAAAAAGAAATGTTATAAGCCATTGCATATAAATCTTTTATTGTAAATTTATCCTAAAACTTTTTAGTGTAAATAAGAGTTTTATTATGTGTATGTGAGTGTGCATGGCACAAGGATATCTATGCAATAAAAGGAGGGTGTCCACCTAGCAATTCTCTTATTTTATATCAGAAATTTTAAAAAATTATATGTGCATATATTTATGTATGCTTGTATATCTATACATGTACATGTAATAAAAATAAAATATTAATCTTTGATTAATTTGATATATTCACATTAAAATTTTTAAGATATTAATATTTCTAGTTTTTATTTATTTATTTATTTTTAAATATTATATAAGAATATAGCACATCCCTAAAATTTGCAATTGCACCATTGTACAATAATATTAGTGATTGACTTAACTTAGAAGATCCTTATACTTAGAGAAGAAGGTGAAAGGCCACAATTTTTAAATCTTTTAATTGGAAAAAATTTAGAAACTTTACTTAGTTTGTTTTATACTTAGAAAAGCCAACAAAATGGTTCTAAAAATAAATTTATTTTTTACATGGAATAAATAGTATTATCTCATAGAATTTGAATAAACCAACCTATAGAAATGGTTCAATAAAATTTTATAAAATATTTATTAAAAATTACTAAAATATCAATTTTGAATTAATAAATATATATTTATATAATAGTTGTTACAATTAAGATATGAGCTACTATATCTAAAATCATAAGAAAATAATGATTTGATTCATATCATGGCATCTTCATTTTTTTAAAATTATCTCTGAAGGTTGAGGTTCTAAAGAATAACTTTGCTTCACTAAGCAAAAAATCTTCACAAGATTTTAAAATTATGATATTTTAAAATGGCTTCTATAATCCTACTAAAATGACAAAAATAAGATCATTTAAATTACTTCTAGAGTTACAATAGGTGTTGTGAAGAATCCTAAACTATAAATCTTCTTATGAATTTAAATAACTTTTGAACTTCCATGATTAATAAGGATTGATAGAATTAGAAAATGTATATGAAAAAATTGTTTAATAAAAGTGCGTGGTAAATAGAGATGGTACTTACACCTCTCAAAGAATGAAACTCTGATTTATCAATTTATTGAAATAACTTATTTTAATTATAAAAATATACTCACTTCATTCATTTTTATTTTTAAATTACTTTTAACTAAAACTAGAAGAAGACAGTTTTAGAGGGCAGTTTTAGACAAAGCTTATGACTTTTAGGCTTACACTTTATACCTTCAACTAATATTCTTCTAAAATGATGGTCATCTTTCTCTTCTACACGAAAAAAAATTTGTTTTCATTGCTAAATTTCATATTAACTCTCTCTCATCGGCTTCTCCATTCTCCAATCATTTTTTTTCCCACTCCCTATAGTGACCACAACAACAAAAATATATTCATAAGTGTCTAGTTTTAACATTAAACACATTAATTTCAAAACAAGATTAAACACGATGAACACAATCATTTCAAACCATCCGGCATGATAACCAGTACGAGAGGCAGGGAATTCAACGTCTGCAAAACAGTAGGAAATTCTCCATTCTATGACTATCCATGGCAGAAGGCCTGTAATGACTTGAAAAAATAGCAAAATCTCATTCGGGGAAAAATAATATCAAGACACAGAATGACGAATTATCGCTTGCTATTGCTAGCACAATCACCTACATAAATCGTGTTTTAGGTCGAGACTGGTACTACAATGAAACTGCAAGACTAACATTGCATGCTAAAATTATCTACACCTTGTAATAATGTTTACATGCAAGAGCTTAAACTAAAGCAGTGAAACCGACCAATGTTTTTTAGCCCGCAGTTAATAAAGCATGTAATGCTCGTGAAGTAGATTGACTGCACTCACATTGTGCAGTTGGGTTCCGTCAGAAACTTGTGCCGCATTTGAGAGAGGGCCTGCTGTATAAACTGATTGAAATGCTGGCTTTCATGTTCTGGGTTTTGTAAGAGGTCCTGGAGAATCCCACTGCCAAGCATTTCCTCCCAATCCTTTTGTGCTGAATTTGCGAGTCGGATTCCTCTGCTATTCCGAACAGGTTCTCCTTCATTTCCTAATTCGAACAGGGAGGTTCTCGTTATTGTGGTCAAAGAACAACCGATTTCTGTTTAAACAGCAAACTCTACAGTTCGCAACCCTCCCATTTAAATCGATACAACAAGGCACCTTCCCTGCTGTGAAAACATCTCGATTCCTCCAGCATCAACCTCTTCGCCTTCAACACCATGGTTGTAAAACATCCGACCTCCATTCCTCTCGAGTCCTACCACTATTTTAACCCAACATAAGCTTGTCACGTCCCCACAACTTGATCCCAATGGCCACATGGGCAACTGCACAAATTAAAGTTGTAAATCCACTCAACAAGCCCTTTAATAACACTGTTCGCATTGTGAATAAAATCCCGCAGACCTCTTAGAAACTGCATCAAACTAAAAATGTGAAGAAAGAATTCTTTGAGACGTGGCGCCACTTCAATGACATTTCCTGAAAGAGAGGCCTCTTATCTTCTGGAACGACAAAATCACCGCACACAAGAACCATACAGTAAACACCCTTCTGACACCCTTCCAAACACTCTAAAACAAAACTGCACGCCGTAACTCAAATGCATTAATCTGGGTGCAATTTCTCCTCAAACTCAGAACCTAAACAGATTTCTGCAGTAGATCATGCAGAAGAACACCCGATCCAAGTCCAGCGGCCGAGACGCACCATGCATGCTACAGGGTCCAGCAAACACCGGTAGCGTACAACCACTGCAGCAAATGCAGCGCGACGATGTGATTCACAGCCCCCGAGTCCCATCCAGCGATTGACACCCACGACGCCACAATCAGGCGGAATGAATTGTCAGTCACCCATTCCCTTGCAAGAATATTCCACCCCATACATTTTGAATTGATTACTACTGCGAAGGCGAATACCGCCAAATTCACGCAGCCCCGCTTTTGTCCTCATGATTTGGCGGTGATGGGTGTGGCAGTTACTGTACGAAATCCAAACACTTGTATACGTTTGTTTATGTCTACGTCTCTAACAGGTGTTGGAGTTGAGAGCAAATCACAAGTCAGAGTGTGTCCATGATCGTACGCTTCATGGGTGATTCGTCGAAGTGGAAACCCAACCAGTGCGATCCGTGGTGGACCTCACAACATCCAACCTGTGGACAAATTTTAGCCACGTTTGGCACCCTGTCGATTGAGCAGGCACAAAAAACGATTCCTAATTTCGGCTGCGCGGCCAGCATCAGCACTATTATATGTATTTTCGAGAGGGTTTGAACAGAGGTGTACCATTGTAATCCTACACACAAGCCTTGAATTGGGTGCAAAGCTCATCTCTGCCACCTAGCATGTTCTTTATCAACAATGTGGTTGCGTTACAATATGAACTAAGATGTGGGTGAGACGAGACGTTCATTGGAATTCGGCACCGATTAGTCTCTCGGACACTTTGGGTAGAGGCCAAGTCAAGGAGCAAGAATCTTTTCGCTCCATCAAACAAGGGTGCAGGTTTCTCGAGTGTGTTCGAGATAGAATTCCGTTCCAAGCAGTTTACAGCTGTGCAACTTGGCCGAGTGCTCCTGCCACCTCTGGCATCGTTGTAGTAAATCAAGCAAATCGTGCGAACTTGTTGCCATTGAGTTTTCCGATGTAGTTTTACATCGCAACGTCAATTAGTCATCCAGTAGGTGCGTTGCTTTTCGAAAACACCTTAGTTAATCCGCGCAGATATCCAGGTCTTAGACAAGGAGTTAAAATTCTGGGGGTCCGCAATGAAACAAATGACAACAAGCACAGAAGCACAGAGGCACACGAAACACAAGTCTTATTAACTATAACAACCAGCTTGGAGAGGTCCAAACTTTTCATCTGTTGCACATTTTATATTCCACATATACATAGTATAATTTTTTGGTCAATTCAGTCGTTCAAGATGGCGCTCAAGGAGAACACCATTTTTCTAAACTCAAACCTCTCGCTAGCAACAACCAACGCTAATTACAAGTCCGATGACAACACCAGGTTAACGAAAGCTCGGATTTGTAACTTATGAAGCAACGCGTCCAGCCTTGGTCTGAAGAAGCGCAGCGCGGCAGCCATCGCTTGATGGGAAGCTCACCCACACCTCGTTGACACGGCCTAAGATCTTAAACGGGCTGCTGTACTGTGCAATGGTGTAAGCATCCTCACCATCCTTTGGCTCGTTATCGGTGATGTTGGCCCACTGTGTCTTCTGAAGGCTAGCTTCCAGAGCAGCTGCTTCCTTGGCGACATTGCTATCCTTGGCAAAGCCTGTGAAAGGACGGGCTGCTACGCACTTCTCATCCCAGTTCTCAACTATGAGATCAGAATCGATGAGGGGCATAGGTGGGTTGTCCTGATACTCATTTGGCACGTAAAATCGAATGGAGAATGCAGAGGAGCAAAATGGCCCAGCAGAGGGAACAATTCCTGTCAGCACAGGGGTGGTCATTCGAACTCGAGAGTTGTTGACGTTAGCACCTTGAATATACTGAAACAATCTGCTCGCGACAACACGCCAGCCAGTTGTTACATAGTCGTATTCAACATAGCTCTACCCAAAAAATTACAAAATGTCAGGAAAGGATACAGTAGTGCAGACACAAATGATTCTGCAGTACTTAAAAGGAAAGTACCATTCTGGATGCAATTGAAATCAAGAGACTCGCACGACATGCTATAATCACAGGAGATACACTTGAAATTAACTAGGAAGTAATGAAACTACAGATTGGTAACAATGCTTTGTGGACATGGAAGATTGTCCGTCCGAAAGAAAGAAAGTTCTTGTTCACAGCAGACAGTTCGTAATATGTTTCATTTCAGCATCTGTCCCTCTCTAGCTCTCTCTCTCTCTTGTCGGGAATACAAAGAAGAATTCTTCATCGTGGTTGAGCCGAGATTTCGAGATTTCAATCTTGAATTGTAATCATACTTTACTGAACTAAAACCAGATTTTACAACATTGTGCCCTCCATGTCATCAATATGTCTCTCAAAATACCAGAGAAATCACAGAAGGTGGCTCTTTCGCTTACCTCACGAGAAAAAGAGATACAAATAACAAGACGCAGTGGCGTGCTAGACCATCATCCAGAAAGTATTCCCTTGCAGCAGTTATGCTACAAGACCGTCTTCCACCCAAAACCCTACTCGCTCTGTTTACCAAAACCGTGGGAAATAAAGAGGCGGATAAATGCATCAAGCTTACTTGTGAAATCCAAGCTGGGTCGCCTTGCTGAAGGAGATGTCCTCCACAGGAGTAGAAATCCATGTCGACGCCCGGTACAACCGAATCTCAAAGTCCGATTCCGCATGGACCACAGTATATTGTGGGGATTCAATGCTGTCCACGGCAGGTGCAGCAGCAACTACTGCTGCCATAGCCAGTAACATCCATACACACATCTTGTAACCCATTCTTCGTCAATCAAAATACAACGCACGACTGCAAGGTGGCAACAGTGAGCAACAATTAGGTCCTCTCCAACAATTCCCATTGCAACGTTCCCCATCCAGCACATGCCTTCAATCACACGAAACGTACTATCCCACTGGAGTTTACCCAAATTGAGCAGGCGCTGATCTCCCAAGGGCCCTCTCTTACCCCAAAACGCGTCCACAATCAAACAATCCAACATCACAATACCTCAATCAACCTCAATCAACCTCAATCAACCACCGCGACAATTGAGACAACCAACGAAGAAAGCAGTGCCTCAAAACAAACAGTCTCTACCAAATTGTGAAAGACCCCCACACGCAACCTTCGAAATTGCTCACCACCAATTGTCAGAATTGTGCAGACTAGAAGGCCGCATAGAATTTCGTCAAGGTAGATATGAAGGCGAGCATGCGCAGATGTGAGAAGAAATGCGGGGTCCTGCATCCGATCAGAGATTAATGTAGCCGCGCCGAGGTCTGTGTTTGCATCCAGTCCTTGGATTCGGGTGACCGTCAGCCTCTTCCCGTGATGGATCCCGTCGATGACGTCACATGAAATGCCTTAGGGTCCACGTAGGGTTCAGAAATTGAGGCTCCATGACGGGGTGCTCCATGACGAAGGGCACACAGCACTTGGCAGATTGCCGCCACCTGGTTGTTGTATGCATTCCAGCATTTGGAGCTCGCTTCCGATTGCCGTGTCAATGCTTGAAGCCATCTGATATGGATCAGGCGAAGCACTTGCAACGAGGGGTGCGTCGGCAATGAGATATGCATGAGTCGTCTGTGGCAATAGATTTGGCGATGTCAAGTTTAGTAAGTAGTCCACTGATGAAGTTGAAGTCAATTACAGTTGAGAGCATTGCTTATTACCGGCGAAGGTGCTAGAATCTGTTCGGAAAAAAACTACACGTTGAGTTTCAATGCTAATTATCTGGAACGAAATTGTGGCACAACCCTTCGAGAACATACCGTTTAGTCGGAACAACCAGAATTTAACTATTGAGCAGAGACCCTTTTCTACTCTTTTAGTGGTGGTTGTGAGACCAATTACCACCAGAAGACTTTAAATCGACCACCTCATGCAAAAAAGATGGGTTCAAATATTCTCTGTAATTTATTCCTTCAATTGTACACTCCAACTCTGATTCTTTATGCCCGAGTCGCTTTGTACACATGGCTTGATACATATGAGACATGAAAGCCATTTCTAATCTCAATATTTTACATTCAACAGAGAGTGAAATCAAGCTCCGAACATACATTATCTTTTAGAGTTGTTCAATTCCTAAGTTTTTGCGTAGTTGCGAGTCTCAGGCTTCCACACCCGCGCGCAGAAATACGTTGTGTCCTTGGGATTCAGCCGGACACCAACACCAAAAAAGTATAGGGCGTCCGAATCATTGTCTTCATTCGCTCACACACCTTCCGCTAAGTTTAGCTCGACAGATCCTCAAAAGTCAATTAATTCCCTTGAAGCAATTCAAAATTGGTGCGCTTTCCAGAAGCTATCTCCTAGAAATACTTTGCAATCAGCTTGATGAACACAACCTGATCTGTTTGTGCAGAGACAACCCACTTCCCTAAAACAAATGAAACATATGTAGAGGGTACTGACAAGGGCTTGTTCTCTGGATCGGATGATGATCAGTGCGTGGAAGCATTTATCAGCTTGTTGTAGAAGAGGTTATGTATCTCAGCCACTTCCAACCGCCAGAATTTATCTCTACCAGGACTTGATGATAAATCCACGATCTTATGCACCTGAGCCACCATCAGAGGGCAAAGTATGAATTAGAGGGACTCAAAATGCGACCTCAGATTCCAAAGTCAAAGCAGGGGTAGAAAACATGAGTACTGGAATCACGACTATACATACCAAGACGAATGGAGATCCATCAGCTCCGAGCAGGTAAGCCCCCACAACCAGCACGTACATCCCTACACATCAACTTTATAAATCAGCCCATTGATCCCAAATGATACATGGACAATAGATCTAAACCCTAAACCTCGAGAGAGGAGGTACAAATCCTCAATGCAATAAAGATCCGACAAACATAGGATAGTGATGCATACCAGGTTTCCATGACTCAGCCCCCATTTGAAGGAGTATCGAGCCTGTTCCATCCTGCAAGGAAAAGCTTCCTTTATCCGCCCCCTGCACTAATACTCCCTGCAAAACAACCACGAATTCCTCAAAGACAAGAACCGAGGGAAAAATTAACAATACAAGACCAACTCTTGCACTTGCAGCAGTGAATCAACTAACTCGTTAACAATTTAACCTGAACCCTAGCCAAGCGCTCTCCCACGCATACGGAATGAGATTTGGATACTAGAAAGAAAGAAAAAAAAGAAAAAAAAGAAAAAAACGACAACAACAACAATAACAACAACAACAAAATTTAGACACGTGCAGTGACTCATTACACCAAGTATGTGCTGAAGACGAATACATAATCCATTAACGCATCTCATTACGAAGATTTCTTTCCCATCCAGCAATACCGGCAGAAAGTAACAATAAAACCAGAAGTCCATACCAAAATTTACAAAATCAACTTACTGCTATCATTCATAAACTTTCATCTCAAGACAGAATTCAGCGCGGGCAAGAGAATCCCATCGCTGAGCACCATTACTACAGGCAATAGCACTGACAGAGGAAATATAGCAGAAACACTTGGATCCGTCATAATGCATCCAGATAAACAAAATGGTTTGAACGACACGAAATTCCAAACAGAATGAGGAGAGAGGGATCGAGTAACCTGTAGCCAAGCGCGTTGGAAGACAAGCGACCCTATCGCAAACGCCGTTCCACCGTTCTGCGTCAACTCCGTGGCAGGTTTTGCAGGATTTAGCTGCGAAATGAACATTTTCACAGCAGCCAGGGAGTAGTCCATGACTGCTTGAGCTTGCTCCCACTACCAATGATCATTCACAACCTACATGACGTGATAATTCGACAACATATCCTGGACACAAGCAACATTGAATTGAAACAACGCAACATGACATGCTCCAGCCCCTCGACGCCCTCTTGGCTCCTGACGCCGCAAGCACATCGACGAAACCCCGATATTCCGTTGACAAATGAACGAATCAGTGAACGAAGGCCCTTCGTTCGTTCCCGTCGTCCACAGTAACCAAACTGGAATTGCATCGTGGCTTCATCCCATTTGCAATAGTCTTAACATGAGGTTTGATCGCTTTTACTTTTAGAGGTGTTCCCTCTGTATTTGACAAGTTCCCTTCTTCTTTTCTTTTTTTGGAATTCTTGGTAGATGATATTTTTAGTTATGCTGTAAATGAAACAAGTTGTAATGTTTGTTATTAACTCATCCTTCGTTGCTTTGTTTTGTTTTGTTTGTTTGTTTGTTTGTTTGTTTTTTTTTTCAGTTTTGTGGATGTGTGGGTGTACATGCGTTTTTTTATATTTTTTTTAAAGAAAATTAATTTTCGTATGTGTTTTTTGTTTTGTGTATTTTGGCAAAGTCTTGTATGTTTTTAAAATAAATACTGGTGTTAAAAAAAACCCATGGATATGTTTAGGTAGTTAACAAAATAGATATATGTATGTGTATGTATATGATGAAATAAATAAGTATGTAGGACATACATACATATATATTCTACAAATTGCTTTTGTAAATTTTCTAATGGTCTTTATTTGTAATTTTTACATCATTCTTTTTCAAAAAAGTAAATAAAAAATACAAAAGGAGAAACCTTAGTTCATAAAAAGTGTTGCTCAATATATATAACTCAAAATAAAAAGATTCTTCATTAATACTTTATTTCTAAGCCTTTAATACTAAATATTTAAAATTTTAAAATCATAAATTTGTATATATTTATATAAATATTATTGACCATAAAGTCTACAATTTTATATAATTTGAGAGATAAATTTTTTTAAAGATTTTAATACATAAGTATTTTTAAACCAATTTAAACACCATCCAAATAAATATTTGATAAGTTACTAAATCTCTCTCTCTCTCCCTTTATATATATATATATATATATATATATAAATTATAATTACAAAACTTAAAATGATCATCAAACTAACTTTTAAAAAATAGTTAAAATTATTAGTTTTTAAATATATACTATAGATAAAAGGATATATATTAAAAACTTATAGTAATAATATATTTAAATTATATATTGTAGATTATTTAATATTCAAATTTTACTTGATATATATATATATATATATATATTTAGCCTTCATTATAGTGAACCTCTTTGGACCAATTTTTTTTTTTTATTATATAGTATAGTATAGTGTAGGTGGTGGTGATTGGAACCAGCAAAATAGATTGACTATAATCCAAAGTTTACTTTAACAAGAGCTGATTATATATATTTATTTATTAAAATTTTCAATTTGAAAAAATATTCAAAAAATTTAGAAGTAGTTGGGTACTTCAACATATTAAAATAAATCTTTAAGTTATAAAATTTTGATTTCATCTTATGTTTATATTATTTCCTCAAATGCAACGACAATAACTTTTTAGAGTATTTTTTTACTTCTAAAAAACCATTATAGTAACATCTTGTAACTTGGACACATTACTTACAAGCCTTGTGGTTTTTAGAAAGCTTGCACATGACCTACTTGCTAACTAGTATACACAAAGGCACAATTTAGGCTATCTTTAGTATAATCTCTTTTTACTCAAAGTTTAAGTCTTTCTAATCTTTTATATCTTATAATAACCATTATAATACCTTCTTCTTAAACTAATCTTTTATTTTTATCTTTTCTTAGTTATATATAAATCTAATGTTATAATAAATATATCCAAATTTAACTTTTTGATAATTGGAGTTTTATGAATATTGACATCAACATATTTATGAACCAATGAAGTGGTTGTATTCTCATAAGATTAACAATTATGGATTTTATGATGTTATTGATTTTAATTAACAATTAATAATCTCAAATAATGGGATATTTTGATTTTGCCACCATAACAATAATAAAAGTAATGTGTTAAATAGATGCATTATATAACTTGAATGGCATGCTTTAATAGCACGGTGCAACCAATTGATGAAAATGGATGAAGATGATAAGATAAAATAGCAGAAACTTCATCCTTTTTACATTTATTTATGTTGAATTCATTTACAATGTTTCATATTGTCCTTCCTTGATAGAGACTACAAATAGACAAGTCACTATTACATATTAGATGGATAAAATAAAGGTGTATGCTGTGATGAATGGCCAAATGGAATATGTGGATGTAATTCATTTATATCATTGTCCTTAGATATGTCGAGACATTATAAAGAGAGAACAATGAATATTTGTATTTAATAAATTTATAATAGTTTTTTAATATATATATATATATATATATATCCTATAGAGTAGGAGTTTCATTTTATTTTATTTTTTACAAATAATGCATGTGTAACTCTACTTACTGTATGCAACACTTTTCAGGAGGTCATACAAAATCAATTATGTGTTGTCATCTTGTACAATACACTCATTTGTGAAGGTACAAATGTAACTATAAATTTGTAAATAAACATATTCAAACATTTGTCATGTGTTTTTTTGTATTCTTAATTTAGTAATTATTGAGTGCATTAAAAATATCATGGTGCAATAATAAACATCTCAATGAAATAAATCAATTTTTGAGTTTATTAATACAATTCATACTATTAATAAGAAATCCCGGACTTAGGGGGCTCTATGTTCATTCAAGCATTCAGTTTTTTTCTTTTGAAAAACTAATTTCCAACCATTACATCTTTGCATTGACAAATAAGTTTGACAAAAGAGATAAATTTTTATCATTGATTGATTAAGAAAACAAGTTTATGAATGTATATTATAAGAATATTCTCATTTGATTCAGCTTAAATTCTAAGATAATTTCAGGTACAAATCAATAAATTGAAATACATTACTACTCTGAAATTTTGAAATATTAAACAATAGTAAGAATGCTATTTATAGCAACATTGTAAAGAAAGTTGCAAAAGTAGACACTAAATCATGCGTAATATTTTCATAATGTTCTACATACTCTCATAAATAGTTTATATAAACACTTGTGTTCTACTTGGTTATGGATATATGACTAAATTAAATACAAATAATTAAAAATATCTTAAAAGCAAACAGAATGTGAAGGCTAATAAAAAGCAAGTTCTTTCTTCTTAGGGATGAAATTAAAAATTAAGCACTTTAAATTTCCTCGCCAGATATGAAGAAAAATATAAAAGGTGGAAGAATCAATTTTAAGGAAAGACAATTACTGTCAAAACTCCACAGTGAAAACAAATATAAACACAAAAAATGTGTTCGGAAGCATCATCTCTGCGCTATCAGAGCGAGGTTTCAATCCTCGGACCACTAGGTTATGGGTCCACCACGCTTCCGTTGTGCCACTCTGATGGTTGCCCTACATTTATAATTTAATATACTTATACATTTGTTTATTTATTTTTCCACTGACTGACTGCGATTTCTTATTAACAAGTAGGATCTCATCTGCACTGCGTCTAAGTTCCTGTGGACATTGGAGTTCATTGAATGATCTGTATTTCCCTTACATTCAAAGTACCCATGATTATATCTATTTTTCTATTATTAATATTATTACTATTTTATTATTATATTCTTCTCGTATAATCATCATATTTTCCTAATTTCAAGAGGTAGTAAATATATTGAGAGAGCAAGAAGTGCATACATTTTTATTTTCATGTCAATACACACGTTGTGATGGATTGTTGTTTTAAATCAGTATCTCTCTTACACCCACATACAAAGAAAGAAAAAAACAAACCAACAAACAGCTTTTAAATTTTTATTCAACTGTAAACGTGGTAAAAATCTTCTCCAGTTGATTATGTACATAATCTCTTCATGGGTGATATTGTAGAAATCATGTTTTTTTAAAAAGCTAAAGAAAAAGTTAAAAATATTGAGTTTTTTACATACTTGGGAACAAAATTTTGTAAGAAAGCACTACAACCTATTAAGTATTATTGAAAGTACTAATGACAAATACATTCACAAGAATCATTTTGATAGACAGCTACAAGCACAATCATCTTTGCACCTAAGAATATTATTGAGAATGCCATTACAACCAATAGTCCAATAATTAGAATGAATTAAAAAATTAAACTTATTTATTGTACCATTATCATGAGGATGTTTGAACTCAAGAACATGGGAAATTATCATATTTAAAACTACACATATGTAATAATAATTATACGTATGCACAAGACTAGCAGCTTGTCTACATTGTACAATCCAATAGCTTTATAACTCAAATATCAAACTTTTATGGTACTGGATGTGCGTGATGGGCAATTCGGCGCCGAGAGAGTGCGCAAATAAGAGCGCCGGCGGGTGGTGGTTTAATTTCAAACTATCCCGCTGGATTCCTCACTGTTCCCTTCCGAAATTAGGGTTTCACGGATCCCACCACCATTACTTGCTTCTTCGATCCTTGTCCTCAATTGCACCAGACCAGGCAATTAGCTTGAGCCCGATCCAATGAGCCTCGCCACGACTTCTGTCGATGTTGCAGCGAAGAAGTTGAGCCTGGGTTTTGATTAATTTGCAGTTTTATTGAATGTTTGTGATGGTCGGAGTGAGTGGAATGCAACCTTACAGAGGCTTGCAATTGCGGATCGCGTGAGGGGAGGAAGAAGAAGATGGAATAGGGCGTTGTAGGAGAGGAGGGGTTGGAATCTACATTGATCGGAGCTGTGGTGGTGGAGTTTCGATGGAGTCGATAGCGGAGGGACTGTGGGAGTTGGCGGAGGAGCACGAGAAAGGGGGTTGCATAGCGCAAGCTGTGAAATGCTTGGAGGCGATTTGCCAGAGCCAAGTGTCTTTCCTGCCCGTGGTGGAAGTCAAGACGCGGCTTCGAATTGCGACGCTTCTGCTGGAGCATACTGATAATGTTACGTATGCTAAGGCGCATTTGGAACGTGCGGTAGGTGGTGCGCAATTTTGGTGTCGGTGAATGCAATTGCTTCGTTCGTCTTGTTGTGTGCTCCTTGTAGCTTGCGAATGTGGCCTCTGAAGGCTCTCATACGCATCGGATCCGTCTTTGAGACATGTGCGAGTTGTGCTTGATTCAGAAGAAATGGGAATTTGGTGTTAAGTCTTTTCTTCCTCGTTAAATGGCCAATTGGTGCTGCACACCTGTAGTTTAGTGGAGAGATTTTTGCCAATTAGTTGCTTAGTTAATGCTCTTCGAGTACTTTGACGAGCCCTGACTGTTTTATTTTCATTTGCTTTTAATTTGTTCATTAGGTGGGTTTCTAGTGAATTACAAGTTTCAAACCAACTGAAAAACGGGAGAAAAACGGGAGCATCCATATTGTTAGGGCCATCAGTCCAATGAGCGGAATATTTAGGTATAGTTTAGCTGATTTAGCTGGAGCGTCTAAGTGGATATCTCCGATTCTGCCATTTGTTGTTTTCCTGTGCTCGAGTCAAATTGATCTTGTTGTCTTTGTTCTGGCTGCAGCAACTATTATTGAAACAAATTCCAACTTTTTTTGAGCTGAAATTTCGAGCTTACAGCCTATTAAGTCGATGCTACCAACTGGTGGGCACCATTGGGGCTGTGAAGCAGACTCTGAAGAAAGGGTTAGAGCTTTCTACCAACGCAGGGATTGGGTGCGTACTTAGGCCTCAGCATTGACAAGAAGACTTGTCTTAATTTTGGAAATGAGCGGCTTTAATGCTATTCGTCCTGTGTCTAGCGGCGGTGGAGTGTGAACATCCCTCATAATGTTTGATCTTGGCAGTGATTCGGGACGACTGTGGGCTTGCAACTTCAATTTGCAACTTGCTAAAGCTCTAACGACTGAAAATGATCATGCTGGCGCACTAAGAGTGTTGGATAATGGCAGCAGATTAGCAGCTGCCATGAATCAACCTCAACTTGAGGTGAACTCTTCACTAATCTCTTGTTGTGGGATGGCCTCACGACTAAGTGTACGATATGGTGTTCAGACTCTGGTTTTTAGCCGTATTGCAAATCATCATCCTTCTAACACATAATGTGGCCAAGTCTTCTGCAGTCGTAAAGACAATGATTTGGTTCTGCACTCTAGCTTTCTCTTAGGCGTGAATAGTGGTGCATATTTGGTACTTATCTAGAAACTTCTTGATTCAATGGCTATTTGTATCCCTTTACCTGTTCCCCGAAGTTTATGAATTGAGAATGTGTAACTGACAATTATTGATGTACCAGATGGTATTTGCAACTGCTAGGTTGCATGTTCAGCTTATGCAATGGGAGGAGCCTACAACCATCGACCGAAGTCTTGCTTTTTGTGATCAATTGTTTGACAGAATTCCACAAGACCTGGTATGACTCATCTTTGAGGCCTCGGTTCGATATGCACATCGTTCATGTTTTGAAAGGAGGCAATAATAAGCATGTTTCGGTCTTGTAGTAGCAAATTCTATGGCTTGTAAACCAACTCGTTGATGTTCCCCTAGTAGGACTTGTGCACCTGTCATAAATAGTCGTGACCCCCACGATATGTTTTCTGTTCACCACTAGAACCTGTGACATCATGGTGATGTTTTCAAATCCTAACATCAACCTTTTTTAGTAGGTGAAAGAATGCGATTTCGAAATTTGCTAGTCTTACATGCATATTACAGTATTTCCGGTTAAAGTGCCTATCCTTTTCTTGGTTCAATTTTCATTTGCATTGAATTTTCATCTGATTCGCCTTTTGAGGTTGTTGACGAAACATTTACGTACTCTAGGTTTTTGTAGAAACGATCACATGCAGGTCTACACGTATACAAAGAGCTTCTTTACATATTTTACCTCCTGCGGGCATGTGAGTACAAGGAAGCACAAGACCGCACGACTGATCTGGATGCAACTCTAAGGGAATTGGAACAGCTAGCACCAGTGCAACAACCTGTATTTGATCCTGTTGTACATCAAGAGCTTAAGAATCAACTGCAGTGGGTGATTACGGAGCTACAACGTCCAGGTGCTCCGCCACAGCGGGCTGCTGATTTGCGGTATCATTATGTCTTAATTCAGCAGCAGCTCCTTCAATACGAACAACTAATGTAAGTCGCGCAGGAGCATCTACAGTTTAGTCTGATGAAGAACACAAAGTATTTTCTGTTGAATGAATTCTTTTTGCAATGTTTATTAGACTGCAGTCCTTAACGTTGGCAAATTTTTTCTCCTTTCATTTGAAGTTTTCTTCCCATGGTACTATTACATTCTCTATTTCATTTTGGATTTCATTTGTAGGCGCCCTGCTACACAGATGGACCCAAACAAGCTTCCATTGGGACCTGCACCTTTGGACGAGGAATGGATTCCCAAGGCTGCAGTACTTGTTCTGGTAGATCTTATGGCTGTTATCTGTTCAAGGCCAAAAGGCATGTTCAAAGATTGTACATCTCGAATCATCTCCGGACTGGAACGTGTCAATGGTATGAAACTCCGTGTTATTAGGCCTCGGGTATCCATGTTTCTGGATCAGACCACTTACGTAATATGCTGAATAGTGTTTTGAAATTACTAGGTGATTTAACACTACGTAGCTTATTAATGTGATACTGCTGTTAAACTGATGGTTTTGGGCCTCTTGTTTCTTTACAAGGTGAATTGGAGAAGCTTGGAATTACAAGAAAAGTTGCAGGTGGGCTGACATGTCGTACGCCTTGTTTACCAATTTCACTTGTATGTAAATTAGTTCATGCGTTTGAAGTTTGTTAGAATCTCTGCTGTAACTGAGATGTATTGAAGAAAAAGTAAGTACTGACCTCATTGATTCCCGTGACAGAGGGAGATCTGCAACACTGGGCAATGTGGACAGGTGGCGTTTATTTGCTATTGTTGACGCAGCTACTTGAGAACAAAGCAGTTATCAACCTCACCGAAGCCGATTATGTCGAAGCCCAGAAAGTAAGGAATATATAGATTAGAAAGAGGTTTTAGTCTGGTGTGCTGGAAGAGCGTGCGCTTTTGTAATTGCAGGGTGATGGTTTCATTTTGTCACAGTCAAAGTTTGATTCCTTCAATTAGGCTTTCACCTAGGTGGTTTTGTTTTCAGTTTTAACCACTTTCAAATGTCAACATAATGAGGAGAGTTTGCTAAGAATTATTTTTTGTGCTGCTTGAATAAATATCAGTCTTTGGTTCAATTAGTGGAGTGGAAAAGAAGGTATCCAACAATGCTCCAAGGCTGTGAAAGCAATATTCAATTACTTCTGGGTCATTACGCACAATCCTTGGGCTGTTTCCGTGAGTCCGCCCTTCATTTTATGCAGGCTTCCAAGGTAAGTGGTATTCTTACTTTATCCTAAAATGATACTGTTCAGTTTTTCTGCTGTGTATTGTCTTGAGCTTCGGTGATCTAAAGCACTGATTTGATTGTGTAAAGTTTAAGTGATTGCTACAACAGAGTTTAAAGTTGGATACACCAGCTTGAAAGATTGCTCTAAAATAGGTAATGCATTTATTAAGATTTTCAGTCCTTGCTAAATTATGATAATCAAACAATCAAGTTGATAATTAACCTAGTGTATGTTTTCACGTGTGGGGTCTGCAGATGGCAGATTGTGAGGGATTGCGAGCCATGTGCCAAGTAAATGCTGCAGTATCTTATATTTGTCTTGATGACCCAGATTCATCATCGCATGTAAGTAGACCACTAATATTTTTTCTCGAGGGAGTCATCTGGCAAGTTTTAGTTTAACTATTTTTATCTTGAACTGTGCCCAATCAGCCTGTGTCTATGTGGTTTAGAGACGTGGACAATTTGATCTCATATTAATAGAAAAATACTGCTGTTATGTATTACGGTGAGATCATATCATCATTATCCCTTTTTGTGGTAGTAATTCACCCAAATTTATGTAATTGCAGGCATTGGACCTTGTTGCTCCTGTATATCGGAATATGGACACGTATTTAGGGGCTCGTGAGAAAACCTTGGTTCTCTTTGCATCAGGCATTCTGCAGAGGAAGCAACATAACCCGCAAGAGGCTCGGTACTCTTCAGACCTTGTTGTTTCTAGAGCATTATGTATTTCATATGTCTTGATCAGTCCATACATCCTGAGTGCTGATATACCCTGTGGTTGCAGGACACGATTAGCAACCGGTTTAAAAATCACTCATAAACAATTGGGCAATCATCAATTGGTTTCTCAATATCTAACGGTTCTTGGAAGCCTGGCCATTGCCATGCATGATACCACTCAGGCTCGTGACATTTTAAAGTCTTCATTCACACTGGCGAAGTCTCTCCATGACATACCAACTCAAGTAACAGTCCTTTCAGAGCTTAAAGGTAGAGCTTTAACTTCTCAACTTCAGTTGGTTGATATATCATGCAACTATTCCTTGTTTCGAAACGGTGTCATTGCTGCTGCTTTCCTCGACAAGTTTTATGGTTATTAATGTTTGTTCGTGGTAATCTTGCTCTTTAGCTATGTTTCGGAATGCTGGAGAGGCGGGAAAGGAAGCAGAGCATGCAGAAGCTGAGGGCAAGAAGCTCGAGGAGCTCCATCGGCGTATTGCTGAGGCACAAGCAACTCCTTACCACACAGCTCTTTTGCAGGTTTATATCCTTTTTTAGCCTTGACCAATTTAAGCAATGTATTCTGTCCTGTAAAAGGGACAAAGTTGGTACATGTTCATGTGTTTGGTCAGATTCTCTTCTATGTGGTACATCTTTTTGAAGATTGGATACATGTACGAAAAGGGATTTTAGTGGTTCTGAATTTCATAATTAAGGGCATTTCGTCACCATTTTGTTTTTGGGCTCTTATGGACTCGTATTTTTTGAATGCAGTATGGCTTGTGCAGATAGTATGATGCCATACGACTCGTCCTCAACTTCTGCATTCATGCTTTCGCTGCACATAACAAGACCTCTTGACTTTTCTTTTTAGTCTGTAAAATGGTAGCATATCACTCAGGTCTTGTCTGCAGTATCATGCTTTGTAACATATAGAACCTTCGAGCCCCAATTCTCCAGTCGATGCACTGAAGTGGGTTTTCAGGTTGAGCGTAAGAGTCTCTATGCATGTAATGCGTCAACACCAATTCATGCAATCAGGGCTCTATCCCCGTGCGTACCGGCGTTTAACCCCTTTTGCTCCTAGTGGTTGAAGGGGTCAGAAGTGTACTTTTTCATTTTTAAAACTTTTTAGTTCTTTCAGTTTTTACCAAGAGATCGTGGTGGCCAAGTCATATACCTTTTTAACTCCAAGGGAGTACAATGAACATGAACAATACTTGCATATGAATTTTCTTGAACGGTCAGTAAAACGTCTGCTGAGACAATGAATTTTTTTATTGCAAAATGTTAAGCATGAGAGTAGAAGTGGTAGGATGGATAGGAGAAAAGTTCTCAGAGGATTGAGAAGTAATTTGAGAGAGTTAACACACAATTCACGCTTATTGGAGAATATAACTTGTCATTACTTGTTGTACAATGTGGATGTGTATGTAAAATTGTTAGGTATTGTATCATACTTTTAGGTTGTGTGTGTTGATTTTATAGTTTTATCATCATCTAATTTCATATATGAATATGTTGTTTAGTCTTCTGTTAGAAACCCCCATCAACTCTAAGTGATGCAAAAACCATCACATGCACATGGCATTGAATTGTATTGCTTTACATGTGCACAAGAATTTGTCTTGTATAAGCACATTAATATGCAAACTAAAAATTGTTCAATATTGCGTGCATCACATGTTATATTATTATATATGAAATAAAAAGAATAGTTGCTTGACAATAAATTATTGCAATTGTATGGTCATCCATTGTTTTTATGCCTTTAATGCCTTTGTTATGTATATTGCATACTTAGTCTTGCAATATATCCAAAATCTTGTTTACTAGCAACTTTTGTAACTAGTCATCAACTTCAATTACATGCTTATTACTATTATATGAATTGCAAATTTTATGGTTGTAAATACAATGTGGTACCTTAACACTAGAAGGTGGATTGGAGGAGCAATGTGCATATTAAGTCATGACAATAGAATTAGTACAAAAATTTATAATATTGCTATTTATATGATATGATTACTTGTATTAGATAATATTATTTTACATTTAATAATATAGGCTTCTTTCAATAGAATAACAATTGTATTAGCCTTCTTTCTTTTGTAATATCAAGTATAGGAATTAAGCATCCATGCCTACTAGTAGGAGATTGGCAATTATAAGCAAGCTTCATCATAAAATTTACAACAATGTTGAACTCATGACATAGGGAGTTTATACTTTTGATGATATTCTAAAATTCTAAAGTTGTTTGTTGTCATCTTCTGATTCTACTAGTTGGATATATAAACTATTATGTATAGTTGTTGCTATTAATTTTTCTATATCCAAAATATAGACTTGTTCTTGATATATTCTAGACTTTAATTCTTTTTTTTCTTCTATCTTTTTTTAATTTTTTTTTGTTTAAGTTTATTATTAAACATAATCTTATTAGATCGTATTTTTTTTACAAGTTGATCTAATTTGCTTACTATTATTACTAATTTTCTATATTATGATGATTTTAACTTTAAAATTTGATTAATTTATTGTATGTATTGCTTTACAAGCTAATATTGTGGAAAATATATAATACAATATTATAGAAATTTTTAGGCTTGTCATATCATTATAAGCATTCTTGTTTGAAGAATAATAATTGTATATTCATATTTAATATTGATAGAATATATGATTATATATATATATATATATATATATATATATATATATATATAAAAATATTAGTGTGCTATATTTTTATCATATGGTGCTAATCTATCATATCTGTCAAGGATATGAGAATACAAAGCAAGAGACTTGAATTGGAATAAGGCTTCAAGAAGAAACCAACAAAAACTTGAATTAACTAGATGAGTATATGAACAACACCAAGAAAAAAAAACTAGAACTCTAAGAGATGCATTGTCAAGACTAAAGAATTCTTCAGCCTCGACTCCCATATATATATCCCTATCTAGGATGCTTCTTGAACGACTTCCATCAAACTAAGAAGCTTCTCGAGCTCCTTCTATTAACTATGAAGCTTCTCAAGTTACTTTTACCAACTAAGAAGCTTTTCAACTGACTTTCATTAATTCAAGAATCTCTAGAATGTTCTACAAGGTTTTGTGAATCTTCAAAGTATATGTCCCTAACATCACCCCTTTTTCTAGTCACAAGTTCCAAGAAGAGCTCAATCTTTTTACATGTATAAAAAATTGAAAATACATTGTACTAATAAAACTATATATTTTATTCTCTGTTCTTAGGTAATAAGTTCCACTAATCTTTGAACTTAACCTTAATCTTTGAAAAAATAAAAGCAAACTTAACCTTAATCTTTGAAAAAATTACTTATGGCCTTAAGTTAGTACCTCCATTGTTGAAACATCCCATTCACGGATTTAATCTTTATTACAGCCTTCAAAACATCTTCCAAATAAGATCTCAGGCTTAAAAGGATTCACCTTTCCAAACTCAAGCAATATCATTAAAGCTTGAGTATTAGAATCAAGACTTGCATAGTTGGGTCTTACTCCTAATGGCTCTAATTGAGATTGTACTTGGCGCTGAAATATATAGTCCTCACTTATTTAATTGAAGGTTGTAAAAATTGTAGTGGTTCATTCAAAGCTTGCATAACAAGTGAATCTTTTAAATCTTGTTCTCTCAACGCTTGAAGGTTTGATGTGGTAACTAATTTGCTTCTACCATTTTATTCTATCTTAAAACAAATGATTATATACTGATGAAGATTTTAGTTTAACTCTCCCTCTCTTATGAGTATTCTTCAAATCCAATCTTCACCAAGAAGTTATCATCAAATACATTTGGATTTGTAGAGATTGAGTCAATTAAAATCATGTACCTTTTGAGGCACATTGGCAAGATTTATGGTTGGTTCTTACATACACTCATTAATATCATAGCCCTACTAATAAATAAGATATTCCAATTTACTCCACCTTCGTCGTGAATCAAGTACCTTTTCAACCTTGTATTCTTCATGGTCTTTGATTTTGATATTAGGCAATGATTGTTGTATTCTTCTTAGAATATGCAATTTTCTATAAGATTCTAAAAGAGAGATATGAAAAATTGAATGTACTTTTATAGAAGATGGTAAATTTAAATAATATGCTATTGGATTAATTTGCTTCTGGATTGAAAATGGTCATAATTTCTAATAGTCCAACTTATTGTATAGCCACTTAGCCTTGATGTTTCTTCGAAGAAATCATATCTTATTTCTAATATGGTATGATATGAAAATCAATCAATTGATTTTTGAATTTATCTGTAGATACCTTGTAAGCATCTTGAGTTCCTTGCAATTGAAGCTTTAAGATTGCTTGGTATTGCGATAGATGCTTTACAAATCTTTGAGCTGCTAGATTGTTATTTTTTAGCGTATTCTATAGATTAAGCTTTAGATAATATCTATAATTGGAATAAAATGGTATTTATTGAATTGAAGCATAAATAATATTATTATATATAAATTCCACAAATAATAGATATAAGATCCAATCATCTTTTTGATAGTTGATGTTGTATCATAAATACTGCTCCAAAACCTAGTTAACTTGTTCTATTTGGCCATCAGTTTAAAGATGGAAAGCTAAAAAAAATTTAATGTCCATCTTCAATATTTCAAAAAGATATCTCCAAAACTTAGATATGAACTAGGATCCTTGATAAGATACAATATCATTTGATAAGCCATGATATCAATATATATTATCAAGAAAGAGCCTTGCTATTTTTTCAGTAGATGCAATCTTCTTACAAGGAGTGAAATAAGCCATCTTTGTGAATCAATCAACCACCACAAAGATATTGTCCAATGAATTGGATGGCAATAGATTTGTAATGAAATCCATCGAGATAGAAGACCATGAATGTCTTGAAACAAACAAGGATTGTAAGAGTCCATAAGGGCAATATTGAGGATTTTTGAACTTTGAACAAATGTTGTAAGAGAGCACAAAGTCCTTCACTACCTTCCACATTTGAGGCCACCAAAAATCTTGGAAAATAAGTTCCAAGGTCTTGTTAAATCTAAAGTAACCCATAATTGAAAAGTCATGGTAAGATTGAAGAATGTGCAATTGTGTTGGTTTTTCTAGCATATATAAACATTATTCAAAGTATAGAAGGTCTTCCTCAAGCTTGAACTTGTCAACATTTTTTTTTAGGCAATACTTGACATCAAGGACTAAAGGAACATTAGTGGTTGTAACATACACTTCATTGAAGAAACTAGAATTACTAGGTGCCAACGTGATAGTGATACAAAAGCAAAATTGCTTCAATTTCAATAAAGTTGTATATTGTTGATCAAATATTACCTTTTCTATTCTTGATATAAGATATGATCTCTTCAATAAAGCATCAGACAATCCTTGTTGCTTCTTAGATCGGTAAGTGATAACAAAATTAAATCAAAATAACGATATATTCTATTGAGCTTGATAGTGATTAAAAATACTAGCTATCATAAAATATTTCAAATTCTTATGATCTGTATATACAATCACAAGATGCATTGTTCTTTCAAAAAAATAATGCCATTCTTGAAAAGAATCCAGAATAGCAAAAAGCTCCTTATTGTTGATTTTAAAATTAATTTTGGTAGTAGAATTTTTTTGAGAATAAAATGTAATAGGATGGAATTTATTATCTATACATATTTACAAAAGTACAGTCTCTAATATAAAATCCAAAGTATCAATTTTCATATAGAATTCTTTTATAAAGTCTACATGTACTAAGATTGGGACTATAATAAATATTGTTTTGAGATCTTGAAATGCCTTCTTCACTTGAGGCTGCCATTTTAACTTGTCTTGGCATATCAATTGAATAAAAAGAGCAGCAACTTGAAAGTAACTTTTAATAAAGATCGATTAGAAGTTAACAAATCTAAAAAAATATTGTATGTCTTTCATAGTCTTTGGAATGGTCTACTATATAATTGCCTCTACTTTCTTAGGATCCATCATCAAATCCTCAATAGATACAATGTATCTCAAAAATTCTATCTTAGATTGATAAAATACATATTTATCTAGCTTGGCATACAAATTTGCGTCTTACAGCTTTTATAATACCAATTTTAAATGCCCTTTGTATTCCTCTAGATCTTTTGAATAAATCAAGATGTCATCAAGATAGATCACTACAAACTTGTGTAAATGCTCTCAAAAGATATCATTCATTAAATATTGAAAGATAATAAGTATATTTTTTAATCCAAAAGACATGATATTGTATTCAAAATATCTATATCTTGTCCAAAATGCAATCTTCCATTTGTCTCCCTCCTTGATCCATACCAAATTATGTATTTCACAAAGATCTATTTTGGTATAGATCTTAGCTTGGCCAAATCGTTCCAAAAATCTTAAGACTAATGATAGTAGATAACAATTTTCCATTGTTATTTTATTCAATCCGTGATAATCAACGCACATACACAAAGAACTGTCCTTCTTCTTCACAAAGAGTATAAGTGTTCTTGCTGAAGACTTTGAATGCCTGATGAAGTTCTTTGTAAGGTTTTTATATATATAATCCTTCAATATTGAAAGCTTGTTTTAAAAAATATTATAAATTAGGCCAAAAGGTGATTGCATTCCTTTCTAAAGATCTATGGCACAATTATATGATTGGTGCTCTGGTAATATATCAATATTATTTTTTCAAAAAATATCTTGAAATTTGCTATATTGATCTGAAATACTTGTCGATGAAGTTATATCTTTTTTAATTAAAGTTGCATAAATAACAAATAGTATATCTTTTTTGGCGGATCTTAAAAAAGTCCTTGCTCCAACAAATAAAGGTTTATCAACTCGTGACTTTTTTCAAAGTTTTCTTATAGGGATTTCTATTGAAAATATTATTTTTTATAATTTTTAATCTATAGATGGATTATGCTTTTTTAATCAAGAAATTTTGAGAATAATAGGATTTGAAGGAATCCTAATAATATTGAACACAATTTGGCCGCTATGATCTTCAAACGACACTTCTATAGGCATGGTTTCATAGGTGACACTATCAGAGGATAAAAATCATCCATCTATTATCTCTACTTGAATAAGTTTGGATTTTTATACTAGATGAATTTTATAAAGCTTAGTGAATGCCTCATCTACAAAACAAGCGAATGTCCTTGAATTCAACAAGATAATTGTCTGAAACTTTTGAGGGCCAAAATACAAAGAAATTATAAAACAATAAGCAAGTTGAGCAGAAAGAGAGGAACTTGAATAGTTTTGCAATGTTAAATTGTCCAACTGCACAGTCCCTATTGTAGTTGAACATCTTCATTTTCTTGAACAATTATATTCTTGGTTTTGGTGATGTATTAATTTTGTTTCTTTGGACAATTGCCAACCTTATAGTCTTCCTCACCACAATATAAGCATAGACCTTCTTCCATCTGATGCTTTTTTTCTTGTGGATTAAGAAGTTTAAAATATACTATATGAAGTTGCATATCTTCTATTTTTGAATGTAAATTCAAAATACTTTTTGATGTAATAGGAATATATCAAATTGTATGTTGTCTTGCTTAAGTCTATAAACGTTGATCTTGACAATATTAGAATAATCAATTATTATATTTTACGGCTTGATTAATACTTTCATTGAATGATTATGGATCTAAGAGCAACAATAACAAATCTTTCACATCATCTCTTAGTCCCCAATAGAATTGATTTATAAAGGCTTTTTTTATTCCAATTGATGTTGCATACTAATTGCTTAAAATTGCATGCATAGACTAATATGAAGTGTGCCTCTTGATGCAATGTTTGGATCTTAGCTATTGCCTAATAAGCCTTATCATGTTCTTCAAATGCTTTCGCAAATGCTTCCGTGAAGACTTCAAAGTTATTCAAAATTGGTGATTTCTTTTCAAACAAGAGAGCAAACCATGATAATGCTTGTCTTCTAAGCAAAGTACTAATCAATCCAACTTGTGATTTTTCTATTGAATAAGTATCAGATTGTAGGACCGTTATTAATTGAATTTGGTTGATAAATCTTCAAAACTTTGAACGCATACCATCATATTTCTCTAGAAGACTAATTCAAGGTTCTTTATATTATTGAACATGTGGATTTTTTTGGTGTAGTATAGATAGTACTACATCCTCAAGTGTAGAAATTGGAGGTGGGTGCAGTCTAGATTGTGGTACTTCAGATGTTGCATTGTTATGAAGTTTTGCAATAATTCCTTCAATTTTCACAGTCCTAGAAATAAAAGTAATAAGAGCACTTATACTCGTATCTAACTTAGACTCGGAAGATTTAGTCATACTAATATCTTGACCTCAAGCTGTTCTAAGAGAAAGAAGAAATGAATCTATAAAAAGATAATATCAATTTAAATGAAAGTAATCTGCAACTTCTAAAACACTTTAAAACCTTCTAGGAGAGGGGTAATCTAGTCTTTCACAAGAGAGATAAAGTTGCAATATTGTAATGAAAAAAATATTAATTTAGAAGAGATTAATCTATAATCTTTAAAGCATTGGTATATCTTTAAATAAAGTGTGAATCATCAAATTGATTCATTAATTATTTTAGGATAAAAGAATATATTTAAAATATCAAAATTATAATTATAAAGTAAAGATGTATCTAGAGGATGCTAAATAAAGAAGAATAGTATTAGTGAGAAAGAAATAGAATCTTAACAAATCTTGGAGGCAATTATCTTAGTTGATTTAGTATTTTTTCTTAATTATAAGAATTAATATTTAATTATTAAGACCGATATTTATATTAGCCTTCTATTTCTATGTACGACTTATTAAAAACATATAAATGTTATTTAGTAGATAGAAGAAGCATGAAAAATATACCTCATGTCATTTTAGTTATATATGTAGAAAATAAGATTTTTAGTTGATTTAAATTGATTTTGTTATTATAAAAAATCACCAAGATAGAATAAAATAGTTTTAAATTGATATTATTTTTTTAAAAAAAATTTAAAAAAATTTAGAATTTATTTAGAATTTATTAGAAATTTTAGAGTAATTTTGAAGACTTTAGTAAAAATAATTTGGGAGCCATTATGAAGAAATGGAATAAGATTTGAAGGCTATACAAGATTTCTAGGCTAATTTGGTATTTTTAAATACCATGGTAAAGTCAAAAATATAAAAAAAATAAAATTTACTAATAAAAAATAGGAGGACTAGTAGCTAGTATAGTCCTTGTAGGAAAGAAGGTGCACAAGTTCTATATGGATTGTGGCACCTTAGATATAGATAGGAAGATAAGACTAAGGTCTTATGGCCTCTCTAAGACACCTTTATATACTACTTATAAGCCTTGGTGAGGTTCAAACTCATGATTTCTTAAATAAGTTATCTTTGAGATAAAAATATTTTATTTAATTTTTCTATTATTTATCTTTTATCTTTGAACTATCATAACTTATTTATAAAAATTCGGATTTACATATTTTTTATATCATTGGAAAGATTAAAAAAATTATCTATTTAAAAATATAAATTTTATTTTTTATTTTTATTTTTTATTAAGTGAAAATATAGTGAACAGACTGTGATCTAGTTTTAAATTGTGCACTTGTTTGATATCATTTATTTCACTTATTTTGTCGTTGTTCTTCTTATTGTTCTTGATAATTGCTTCTTTTACTTTACACCACCAATTATAAACAACTTTTAAGTGAAGCCATCTTATAATTTAGATTGAGGGGTGAATTTTATCTTCACATTTTGGTGCATTTGCTAAAAGATGGTGCTTTTAATTGTATGGATGAATGTGGAGTGAGTTAATGGTGATTGATCTTTTATGTGGATTTCTTGAGTGAGCAATTCAACTCTATTCTCCATCATTGGTAAATCTTCTACCTCTCTTCATTGTTGTTGTAAATAAATATTTTATTATTTATAATAAAAAAAAAAAAAAAAAATCAATTTTTAATAAAGAACGATTTGCTCTCGAGTTTTCATCAATCAATCTTTATATGTTTGTTAATTGACTTTGAAATTTTGTAAGGTTATATATCTTAATATTAGCTTCTTAAAAAACAATCATACATTTGATTTGAACCAAAATTGAATTTTTAGTGAGTTTTTTATTGGAAGGGGATTCAATAACTTGGCAATTTTATATACTCTTTGTTTGAATAGATATTTTTCTTAGTGCTTGTTGACTATTTTCAATTGAATTTTTCTTAGAATAGAAATATTTCAAGGATGAGCTTAAAGTGATATAATTTTTATTGAATTTTTATCAATATTCAATTTGTGGCGATTTTTGGAATAAAAAAGAGTTGCTACCTTAGATGAAATACAATTGAAAAGTGAAATTCATCTTCAAAGATTTCATCACTTTTCTCCTTGTAAATTTCTTGTTGAGGGTCCATCTCTAGTGGTCGAGGGATTTAATCACCCTTTCTACCTCTTGTATTCTATCTTTTTATAGGAGAGAAAAGATTGATTATTTGAATAAGTAATCTTTTATTTAATCCTTGTAAATTTTTTTGTAGATGGTCTTTCTCTAGTCGTAGAAGAATTCAATCATCCTCTCCACTAGTTATACTCCTTCTCTTCACAAGTGTAGAATAAATAAGGTTCTCTAATAGTAGATTAGACAAGTTACTTCACTAACAATATAAGAAGAAGAAGAAGAAGAAAAGAGCAATTGTTTAAGACACCATATTTCTAAGGTAAGCTTTCAATTAAGCAATTTGGTTGAATTTTTATTTTATTAAATTAATACAAATTATGGATTGAAAAGTAAAGGACACAAGATAAGAAGTGGCACTAGGAAGCTAAGTTTTAAATAAGTTCTTTGGTTCTTGTCAATTTATTTCAATTCTTTTGAGCTTAATAGATATACATAAAAATAAGGAGCGAAAGCTAGAAGTTGGAGGATAGAAGAAGATATAAGAGAGATAAGTTTCTAATATTTCTTATAGACATGGATGTAAGAAGTAGATAAAACCTTTAATCTATTAGTTTAAATCCTAAGTCTTATTGGAACATTTAGCTCAGATCAATTAGAGGGATATTACATATTTATTGGCCTTTGTTAATAAATGTCAAGTTGGCTAAAGATATAACAAGGTGAATTCTTCTTCAAAGTGGTGTGAATTGATTACAAAGAATATTTTTTATAATATAAATTTTATTATTAATCATTGCAGTAGATAATTTTTTAATAAATTTTGTATGAAAAAATAAATAAAAAAAAAGCTTGAGTTCCTTGCCATCCTAGTACAGAATTTTTCTTCACATTATTATTGATTAGAATCACTCCTACATAGGATCGTATTGTATAGTAAGTAAAGTTGGAAAAAATATTACTTGAAGTGATATTCAAGTAATCATTCCTTTTTTACTTGCTTCTATTTTATTTTCCTTCCCTATTAGAAGGTATTTTAAGTGAATTGCAGATAGACAGCCAAAACTTTTTAAATTAATTTTTTAAAGATTGGTATATTAAAATTATGAATTTAGGTGAATGTTATGTCTATAGTTGTACTAAATGCATCATTCTACTAGATCTAGACAACCTAAATTAATTCTACCTATAAAAAATCTATTTTTTTTTTTTTTTTTTTAAATTCTACTCCAAAATTTAGAGGGATCAACAGTTGGATATACAAGATATACCTAAAATGTCACAAGATATATTTATACTCAATCTATTGGAATTAAATCCTAATCCAATAATAGGAGCAAAAAAAATAGATCCAAAATCTCTTACTTCCTTCATAGAAATAGATCAAAAGAGAGGTAGATTAAAATATAGCTCTCCTCCAATGGATCATGAAAGACAATCCTCTCAAATCTTTATATTCATTAATTCCTTAATCCAATTAAGAGGTTAACTTATTATAATTCCAAAATATTTACAAGTAGCACCTATGATAGACAACCTCCTTATATTTAAAGGAATTAAGAATGATGATCCAATACCACATATAGAGAGATTAATAGAACTTCTCACAATATGTTTGATAACTAATCATGGATATTATTTTGTGTATTTTTTGAATATATTAAAGATGGAGCTTATGAATGGTATAAAAACCATCCTCTAGATATATCAATTAAGATATACTCATGAGAGCATATCTAGAGAAGTTTAGAGCTGAAGTGGAGCAAAGTAATGCCTTCATAGTCCTTTTTTCTTTGAAATAAAGAAAAGGGGAAGAGATCACCAAATATATTCAACAATTTGAATTAGTAATAATCCAATTTATAGGAATCCTTTTCATGGACGACACTCTCATCCACTTTTTTATTAAAGAATTCAACAATGGAGATATAATTAGAGAAATCTTCAAAGGAAGGCCAAAAAACTTAGAAGATGCCAAAAAGATAGCATGGATGATTGAAGACATTGACAAACAACAAGAAAAGATGTAGAAGAAGGAAGACCATAGAATCCCAAGTTTTATACTAATCTATATCCAAAAGATAGATAAGTCTCAAGAACATCCTTATGGGACTGTGAAAAATCAATTCCAACCTATAAATCATTATTCTACATCTTTAGAGGTTAGACTACCACCAAGCCTTTCACAATTGATATATCTAGAGGATAGAAATAGGTGGAAAGAAGAATTTAAAAATAAAGTCTTTCAAAGCTAAAAAATATTCTAGAATGAGCTAATATAATAGATAAAAATTGAGTAAGAACAAATAATCTTTTTAATTAAGGGCCAAAATTCAAACGAAGTCCCACCTCCCATAGAATCTGGTAGGCACACTTCAAAATTGTAGTCAACTAAATATAATTAATTAGGACACACTAGCCAATTTTATTCAAAATCACAAAATTACCAACATAATTTTGGCCAGCAATAATCTTATATTTTATCTTATAAGAACTAAAGAAATTCAAGGCCTAATATTTATCCAAAAAATTATAAGAATCCTAGTTTAAGCTTTAAGAATCAATCATGGCAATGACAAGAAATATATCACCTTTGTGATAAAAGGCATCCACTTGGTAATTGTTGATAGAAAATAAAATAGTGTGTGAAAATTATGGAAGAATCCATCCTATGGAGATATGTAGGCAAATCGATAAGGTAGTTTTTTTGAAGTTCTCATAAGAAAATTATCATCAAGAAGCCTAAGGTCAATTGAAGTAAGCAAGAATTCCTAATTTACACAATATTTTAAAATCTCCTAGTCTATTCTATGACTAAAATAATAATTGCCAAAACCAACATCCTCTTTTAGATTAAAATATTAAGCAAGGATTCATCCCTCTAAACGCTGATTAATCTCAACGTGGTCAATAACTTGACAGCCAAGATTTATAAGATATGAAGTATTTAGAAACAACAAATGAAGAACAAGGCTTCCAATTCATGAGGGATCAACCTTCATCTTCTCAAATCAACTACATTTCACATAAAGAGATTCTTGAGAGGGCTAAAAAACTCCCTAATATGCTAGCCTTAGTAGTTATGATAAGGTCTAGGTACTTTAGTCCTCCTCCCCTTTTTTTTAATTGATAGTGAAAATAATTTAAAAAATTCTCCTCACTTTTCAGATTTAAATGAAGCCACAAGTGAGGCAATAGCTAATGTTAGAAATTCTAAGGAATTATCTCAAGTCCTTGAATCCAATTCAAGTTGATTGCCAAAGACCTCAAAGAAAAATATTGAAACAAAAGAATTTTCTTCTAAAGAAGAATGGGAAGGATCTAAAGTTCTCAATCTTGAATTTCATCCTTCAACTTGACTTAAAAGCAAGAATCAAATCAAATCATATGATTTATAGGAGGATTTAAAAAAAATTAAGATAGATATTATAATTACTTAATTATTAGAAGTTTTTCCTTTAATAAGAAGGAGCTTTAAAACAAGCCTTTTCATTAAAAGATAACACCAATCTAAAGCAAAAATCTTAGCTAATGTTAGAACAATTCAAGTGGCATAAGAGCTGAAGGCAATTGAATTGGATGTATCTATAGTAGATAAAATCATATCCTATACTATTGTGGATGGGGGTAGTGGTTTGAATATTATACCAATAAAAACTATAGAAAAATTAGGACTTAATATCACTAATTTTTCTTTATTTGCAATTAATATGGTTAATTAAAGCCAAAACACAGCTTTGAAATAAATTAGTGGTTGTACAATGACGACAAGAGGTGAAGAATATTTCTTCACCTTTCATATAATTCACATGCATCTTAACAAAAATTCATATCCATTACTTCTAAATAGACCTTGGTTAAGGATAGCTATTGCAAAAATTGATTACGGAAGTAAGAAGCCTCATATCATCTATGGACCACCAAAAAACTTGACTAAAATCTTTATTCAATCTCAAAGATTGTTTTCAACCAAAAAATCACTTCACTCTTTAAAATATGAGATTTTAAGTCCATGACTACAAAAAAAGTTCAAAAAAAAAGTTAGGTTTACTAATTTGGTAGCAAACAAAGAATTCATTCAAATATGGTCCAATCAGTTCCATTAGGATATATAGGCCTTGGATTATACAATTGAAAAGATGATGGAGAGTTTATTTAATGGTTGAAAAATCATCCTACTTCAAATATAAATGAGGCTATAAGTATTAACTTTATAGATAATTTTGCCACTTGGAAAAACTATGAAAAAAAAAAAAAAAAAAGATTTAGCAACCTTATTAGATGACATTAATTATAAAGATGCCTATCACGAATATATTTTAAGTTATCACTTTTTAGAACTTTCCGTAGTCTTCTAGAACCTTCTATAGCTTTTTAAAATCTTTTAAAATCTTTTAAAATCTTCTTTAGTCTTCTAAGAATCTTTTATAATCTTTAAAAATCTTTTAGAATCTTCTTCAATCTTTCAGAACCTCCCATAGATTTTTTAGAGTCTTCCAAAATCTTCCTCAAGCTTCTAAAATTTTCTAAGATATTCTTAGAAGATCCAATAGGACATAGGCTTTGTAGTATAAATAAGAGACAAGACCAAGGAGCATCTCACTCTTACCAATACAAGTCTTAGAATAATCCAAAGTGTTACCTTGTTCTTGATATCAATCTAGTCTTTTATTCTTGATCTAGTTCTTATTCTTGTCCATCTAGTTCTTTGTTCTTGAAATTATTTTGTAAGCTTCTCTTTGTTTTTTTTGCTAATCCGCTATCTTGCATCTCTCACAGTTTAACAAGACTGCTTATATAATCATATCAGAGCTTTGATCTCTTGATAGAGAGTGGATTATCCATCTTCAAGATATTATTGTATTCTAGAGGAGTGTGGACTATCCCCTTTTAGACTGATATGCTTATTTATTGCAGTTGATTTTTTTTTTGGAAAGAATGGATTATTCTTTTTCTAAGATATATCACTATATTTTAGAGATTGCAAATTATCCTCCTCTAAATTAACTATCTAGAAGTATTTCTTTTAATATAGAAAATATTATACTAATGGCTTATTGATTATTTTTTTTTCAATATAAAAATAGATCATGTTAATAGAAGTGCATCCTCACAAACAGATAATAAAGTAGCAACTCTTGGAGATCTTCGAGCTTTGTTGGATATTATACGAGAAGAAATGGCATTTTTCCTGCAATCCAAAAAAGAAACCGTAAATGGAGCAAGTATCTGAAGAGCCTAAACAAAAGATTCATAATTTACAATAAGAGATTATTTAATTGAGAAAAGCAAGCAATAAACAAGCTATGTACATAACTCTTCTAGAAGTTCTAAGGATTGTTATAAAGGAGCCAAAAGCTAATATGCATGATAAATTTGATAGAATAAGATTCAACTTTCAAGGATTTGTACAACAAGTACAACTTTACTTACGACTATATCCTTCTTGTTATCTAGATGGGTTCACTCAAGTTACTTTTATGAGTACTTTTTTATCAAGAAGTGAATTACAAGTATTTTTTAGCAATACTTATCAAGAAACATCTGCTATATCTTCTAGAGTATTAGAGAAGCCATTAACATATCCTGAACCTATGCAGATTGATGCAATTCAATTCAAGTCATTAACACCAATAGAAAAGATTAGATGTCGACAAGAGAATCTATGTCTATATTGTAGAAGATCCAATCACGAGACAATATACTATTCAAACAAGTCTAGAGAATTCAAGGCATGAGGTATAACATCTGAATCGGAAAGGTTGGAAAACAAAGATGTCCAACCACAATAGGGACCTTGCGGTTGAACACCCTCAAATCTAAAGTACCAAAAAAAGATCTCTTCCTACGTCCAAATCCAACATCCTATTTTATACTTCTTGTATATATAAGAATCCTAAAATAAGAAATTTCTGCTAAAATCTTTTTAGATACTGGAGCCTCAGTATGCTTTATAGATAAATTTTTTTGTAACCAAGCGTAATCTAATACTTGTAAAAAAAATCCATCATGTACCTATTGAAGTCATTGATAGACAAAACCTTATATTAGGAGATGTTATTGAAGGAATCCAACCATTGGAAGTGATATTAGGAGATCAAGTATGACAAATTATTTTCAACATCATTCAATGTCCAACAAATCCTATTGTCATTGGACTCCCTTAGTTTGAGCTATATAATCTTAATATTGATTAGAATTTGCAAAAGATTTCTGCAAGATTCAAACATCAAAAGAAAAAACAAGATATTGTTCTATTCTTTAGAGCTAAAGTATTTATGCATGTAGTAAAGAAAGGGGCTACATTTTTATTATATGCTATCCCAATGAAAGATCCAATGGAGCAAGTGAAGCAGGATATTCCTACTCAATATCGCAACTTAGAAGACATATTTGAAAAAAAAAAAAGTAGACATATTATCAGAATACCATTCTTATAATTATGCAATCAAATTATAAGATGGAGCTCAACCTCCATTTGGTCCAATTTACAATCTGTCATAAACGGAGCTTACAGCCTTGCAAAAATATATTGATGAAAATCTAGCCAAGAATTTTATTAGATATTCAAAATCACTTGTGTGAGCTTCTATCTTGTTTGTGAAGAAAAATTATGGTTCTTTATATATGTGTATTGGCTATCAAGGTCTGAATAAGGTAATTATAAAAAATTGCTATCCATTACCATTAATCTCAAGATTATTGGAACAATTAGAACAGGCAAAGATCTTTACAAAGATTGATTTCAGAGGTGCTTACAACCTACTTAGGATTAAAGAAGGAAATCAATAGAAGACAATATTTTGTACAAGGTATGGACATTTTGAGTATAATGTTATGTCTTTTGGACTTATAAATGCACCTACAATCTTTGAACATATGATAAATGATATCTTACAAGAATACTTAGATGATTTTGTAGTCATTTATTTAGACAATATCTTGATCTTCTCTAAGAACGAACAAAAATATGAACATCAGGTACATAAGATGTTGGAGAAATTACAAGAAAGTGGATTATATGCCAAATTGGAAAAGTGCTCTTTCCATCAACCATCAATCAAGTTTTTGGAATATATTGCTTCTAAAAATGAAATTTCCATGGATCCAAAGAAGATACAAATTGTTGTAGAGTGGAAATAATTGTCATTAATTAGAGATGTACAATTTTTTTTGGGATTTACAAATTTTTATAAAATCTTCATCAAAGATTATTCCAAGATTGCGGCTCTATTAACGCGACTCTCAAGCAAGGATAAATTTATTTGAGATGATAAGGGTGAAGAAGCATTCAAGAAGCTAAATTTTTTTTTTATTTTAGTCCCTATACTTGTCCATGCAAATCAAACAAAATCATTTATTTTGGAAATGGTTGCCTCAGATTTTATACTTCGATCTATATTCTCTAAAACTGATGATGATGGTCAACTACATCTAATAGCATTCTGCTCTCAAAAATTTTTAGGTGCAAAGATGAATTACGAGATCCACGACAAAGAACTATTGGCAATTATTGATGCTTTTGAAGATGGCACCATTTGCTAGAAGGAGCTCAATATTAGATCATAGTATATATCAACTACAAAAATTTAGAGTATTTTATGAGTGTTCAAGTTTTGAATCACCAATAAGCACAATGGAGCATGTTATTATCTTGATTCAATTTTGAGATTACATATCGTCTAAAAAAACTTCAAGAGAAAATAAATGCCCTTTCTTGACAATCATATATTGTACCAAGAATTTGAGACATTGTATTGGATCAACAAAAATCAGTCATGTTGAAGCCACCCAATTTGCAGTTGAAGACATTAACAATGTCTATCTATATAGATACAACTCTCAAGATAGAAATCCAAAAAGAAATGAAGATAGATCTATTTATAAAAAATATTCAACAACATATAAAAAATACACATGTAGAAGAAAATAATAATTTCAAATTTGAGGATGGATTGTTATATTTCAAGGATTTCTTATATGTTCCTCCAAGCTCTACAAGACTTCAAATTCTTCAAGTATGATATGACCTTCCAATAGCTAGACATTTTTATTTCAATAAGACCTTGGAATTATTATCAAGAGACTATTAGTGGCCTCAAATATAAAAATTGGTGAAAAAATTCATCCAATCATGCAAAATTTGTGCTCAAACAAAGATCCTAAGACACCAATTATATGGACTTCTTCAATCCTTTCTAGTTCCTAAGGGCCTATGGCAATCGTTATCTATAGACTTCATTACAAACCTCCCAATTTTGAATGGAAAAGACTCAATTTTTGTGGTGGTAGACCGTCTTACCAAGATGGCATATTTTATCCCATGCAACAAGAGTATTTTTGGAGAAGAAACGGCCTAGCTTTTTATTAATAATATTTATCGAATACATGGCCTTTCATATGATATTATTTCGGATTGAGGACCATAATTTGTATAAAATTTTTAAAGAGGACTATATCAACTTTTGAAGGTCAAGATCAATCTCTCATTCGCTTATCATCCTGAGATCAATGGTCAAATAAAATGAGTGAATCAAATCTTGGAACAATATCTTCATTATAGTATAAATTACCAATAAGATGATTGGACAAATTTTCTACCATTGGTTGAGTTTGCATCCAAAAAATTTTGAATATTCTTCAATGAAACAAATTCCATTCTTTTCAAACTATGAATACTATCTTAGAGTAGATCTATTTCAAATTGAAGATGTGGGAAGGCCTGCTATAAAAAATCAAGCTACCTACTTAAAAACCATCCATGAAGAACTAAAATTCCAACTATAAATGGCTCAAGACCAATATAAAGACTAGTCATTTATATTCATTGTAAGAACCAACCAAAGTTCAAAGTAGGAGATTGTGTCTAGCTATTCCAATGAAATATACAAATGAATGGACCATCACAAAAATTAGACTATCAAAGACTTGGACCTTTTACAATTCTATACCAAATAAATCCGGTAAGTTTTTATCTTAAACTACCAAGTAGCATATGCATTCATTTAATCTTTCATGTCTCGCTTTTAGAAACCTATTTTAAATCAAATATTGTTAGAAGAACTATTCCACCACCAACTCCAATTGAAATCAATCAAGAGCTTGAATATAAAGTGAATGAAATATTGGATTTATGTATAAGACATAGACGATTGGAATATTTTATCCATTCAAAGGACTATGGAGTTAGCAAAAGAACATGAAAACCGTTAGATAACCTTAAAAATATACCTAAGAAAGTTTACAAATTCCATCAATAATATCCTAAAAAACCTAGATTGAATTGTCATTGAAGATTTTGTAGACAATAGCATCTCTTGGCTTCTAAATGGCGCTTTGTATCAACAATAGAAGACCAATATAAAAAAAAAGAGCCGCGTTAAGACGTGCACTTATATTTTTTTTAATGATAGAATAGATTCTACTATAAGCTTATTAGTTATCATATCAAATCTTTATATTTTAAGAAAATTACAAGAACAAGAGTTGGAAGACTCTTCTGCCATACAAGCGACTAGGAAACTATTGCAACTTTTATAATTTGCTAGGTTTAAAGAACATAGACAAGGCAAAAAAGAGTATTCCAATATCAAGTAAGGCCATATTTGGAGTCTTTGGAAATACGGCCTCATCACAAAAATCTTGATTCAAATGCTCAAGCTTTGATAATATTCCTTGAAATTGGAAGGGTGATTCCAGGTGGACCAGAAATTATATTTGAGGGATGTTTTGAAGGTCGCAATAAAGAGCAAATTCTTAGATAGGACATTGGTTTAATAAAGGTTATATTTGAAGGTCATCAATGCCATGTCAAGGATCTTATTGAACCGATAACCAACAAATATAAGACATAATATATTATTTTTTTACTCCAATAAATTCTAAATTTCTTACGTATGTGTCAAGGACAATAACTGGATGAAGTCAAATAAACAAGTGAGACCTCTCTCAAAGAAATAAATATTAAAAAGTATATATATTAAAAAGAAACTAGAATGGCTAATGCCAAAAGACAAGAAAACTAGAGACCCTTGAACTACATTGGAAACAAGAAAGGAGTTGACAAGAATGAAGAAGGCTTCACTCTTGTCTCTATTTATACTATCTACCTAAGAGCTAAGTGGCGACGTTCTATAGGACCTCCAATACGTGTCCAATTTACAAGACACGTGTCCAAGTTGCAAGACACGTGTCGAACTTGCAGGGCAAGTTTCCTATATGTTCGCCACATATTTAGCTTGGTCTTCAAGCTACCAACATGTGCGACATGTGGCTAACTTATTGACCAAGTTTCTAATCCAAAAATCTACTATGGACACTTATAAAGTCAAAGAAGCGTCTATGAAGTTTCTAGAAAGTTTCTCTAAAGATATTATGGAATTAACCTACTTTTACCTTCTTTTATCTAGTTCTATCTGATTATATAGGTAACTATGTATATGTCCGTGACATTACCCCCCCTTTAAAGGACGAGTTCCACGAGAAGCGTTGATTACATGTGTAGAAAGTCTAAGATGCGACGAATAGTATTTGCCACATATTGTGATCTTTGTTCTCTTCGAAGATAATTGATGGGTCCTCTCAGCCATCGATAGTGTCCCATTCCAGGGCGAGAAGACCACCCTGTTATTTGATCATTGTTGTGACCTTCATAACTTCCTTCAAATGTCACATCTGGAACACCGTCAGGAGTTGTTCCTATCTCCAATAAAATCACCAAACATCAAGAATCTCTTCCAAGGTCGTGATACCAAACACGTTGTATCTCGCCATCTATTCGAAGGAAGAACATGTCGTTCTTGAAGATCTTCATCTCGGTTGCGTCGTCTTGAGGGTTGTGACAGTTGCAATGTCTCGTCTGGTAGGTCAGCAAATGAAGGCTCTTGAGTCAAATCCGCTGGCTGTTGATTCTCCATCTCCTTAGCGTCACAAAATACAAAGAAGCTACAAACAAGGATAGAAAGTTGAATGTTATCTTGCCTACATCTTGTTTCTTTTATAGGGAAAGTCTTCATCTTGGTTTCGATGGATGTTGTTGATGAAAGGTCTCCACCTTCCTCGCTGCATTCGCCAGATTTTTTGTTGGTTTCCATGTGCGCTCACTAATATCATATCCGTGCCAGTGAACAAGATATTTCAACCTATTTCGGCGCCGCCTTGAATCTAAGACTTCTTCCACTTCAAATTCGTCATTATTGTTCACTTCTATAGGAGGAGGTGGCACTTGTCTTCTTCTTGGTATGTTCACTATCTTATATTATTCAAAAAGAAACACGTGAAATACA